>BSBK01004155.1:0-600000 GCA_027943335.1 Chamaecyparis obtusa | reverse complement strand
AAATTAAGATGATACAAATTATATAAGGATACAACATTCATAGTAAGGAAACATAATTTTTGCACTTTACATGGCATTAAGACGATACAAATGTGGGCTCTTAATATTTGCAAATCAACCCTATGGGCTCTTATATTTCAAATTTTGCATCTAATTTTTTATATACAAAATTTGGCATCTAAATATGCACATTACATTCAATTGTTATTTTTATATATACAAAATTTGCCATCTAAATATGCACATTACATTCGATTGTTATTTCGCTACTACATTTGGGGCCAAATTTTGACAAACACTTCCGACGGGTAAATTTTTTTTTGATGAATTTGTAATTTTTTTTTAAAAATAGGCCCCGATGATGTTGGTATTCTAATGGGTTTTAAATTGACCATTAGAATTCTGACAATTTTCGGTATACATAAAAAAAAGTGAAGCACCAAATCATTTTTATTTCGATTGGCATAGAAAAGGAGCAGGAGAAAATGAGGTGGGTGCGCGCGAGAGAAGGTATGTGATTTCTTCATCTTTTGAGCCTTTGGCATCATATTCGACCACAAATTTCATATGCATTGCATTTTATTTGATCATGAATGCTCTCTGAAATGACCGCATTCTACTGATGTCGTGCCCTAGCCAGTGCTTTATCTCTATTATTTGATGTTATTGGTGTCATGCCCTAGCCCGTGCCTTAACTCCATTATTTGATGTTATTGGTACTTGTGCTCAAGGATATCCATTTTTTTTTGAAATGTTGACTGTGGTTATCAAATGGATAGCCTGTGAGCTTCTAGCTAGGTGCCATTTGTATTGATAGCTTAGGGTATCAAATGTATTGTATCATTGATAGTTGAGATTTTGTTAAAAGGAAGTAGGACAAAGAATGATTTTTATTTAGTGCTTTAACTCCATTATTTGATGTTATTGGTGCTTGTGCTCAAGGATAACCATTTTTTTGAAATGTTGACTATGGTTATCAAATGGACAACCTGTGAGCTTCTAGCTAGGCGCTATTTGTATTGATTGCTTAGGGCATCAAATGTATTTTTATATCATTGATAGTTGACACTTTGTTAAAAGGAAATAGGATAAAAAATGATTTTGAGTTAGTTTCTCTATTTTGATCCCTAAGTGGCTTACAACCCTAGAGAAGTATATGCAGATTTATGGATGCAGTTGTAGGATACACAATAGCTGATAATTCACAAGAAATCCATGTATCTAATTCGAATAGAAATTAATTCAAAGAAATAGGGTCCTCAAATGGCCCAGTTATCTGGACCTTGACAGTCCCCTCAACCAGTGACCCTTCAAAACTGGGTTATCATGCAATCAGTGAGTGATCCTTCATTCTCCTAGTCTGCCCTGCATCCAAACATATTGGCAATACACAATACAATGATAACAAGCCTTTCACAATCCCCTTTCCCTCAAGGAACACTATCAACATCCAGACCTTGAATGTCCCCTCAACTAGTGACCCTTAAAAACTGGGTTATCATGCAATCAGTGAGTGATCCTTCATTCTCCTAGTCTACCCTGCATCCAAACATATTGGACATACACAATACAATGATAAAAAGTCTTTCACAATCCCCCTTCCCTCAAGGAACACTATCAACATCCAGACCTTGACCGTCCCCTTCAAAACTAGGTTATCATGCAATCAGTGAGTGATCCTTCATTCTCCTATTCTGCCTTGCATCCAAACATATTAGAAATACACAATATAATGATAAAAAGTCTTTTACAATACTCCTTCCCTCAATGAACACTATCAACATCTAGACCTTGACTGTCCCCTCAACCAGTGACCCTTCAAAATTGGGTTATCATGTAATCAGTGAGTGATCCTTCATTCTCTTGGTCTTCCCTGCATCCAAACATATTGGAAATATACAATACAATGATAACAAGTCTTTCACAATCCCCCTTCCCTCAAGGAACACTATCAACATCTAGACCTTGATTGTCCCCTCAAACAGTGACCCTTCAAAATTGGGTTATCATGCAATCAGCAAGTGATCCTTCATTCTCCTGTTCTTCCCTGCATCCAAACATATTGGAAATACATAATACAATGATAAAAAGTCTTTTACAATCCCCCTTCTGTCAATAAACACTATCAACATTCGGACCTTGACTATTCCCTCAACCAATGACCCTTGAAAACCAAGTTATCATGCAATAAGTAAGTGATCCTTCATTATCCTGGTCTTCCCTGCATCCAAACATATTGAAAATATATAATACAATGTTAACAAGTCTTTCAAAATCCCCCTTCCCTCAAGGAACACTATCAACATCCGAACCTTGACTGTCCCCTCAACCAATGACCCTTCAAAACTAGGTTATCATGCAATCAGTGAGTGATCCTTCATTCTCTTGTTCTACCCTGCATCCAAACATATTGGAAATATGCAATATAATGATAACAAGTCATTTAAAATCCCCCTTCCCTCAATGAGCACTATCAACATCTGGACCTTGACTGTCCCCTCAACCAGTGACCCTTCAAAATTGGGTTATCATGCAGTCAATGAGTGATCCTTCATTCTCCTAGTCTGCCCTGCATCCAAACATATTGGAAATACACAATACAATGATAACAAGTCTTTCACAATCCCCCTTCCCTCAAGGAACACTATCAACATCTTGACCTTGACTGTCCCCTCAACCAGTGACCCTTCAAAACTAGGTTATCATGCAATCAGTAAGTGATCATTCATTCTCCTATTCTGCCCTACATCCAAACATATTGGAAATACACAATACAATGATAACAAGTCTTTTACAATCCCCCCTCCCTCAACAAATGCTATCAACATTCAGACCTTGACTTTCCCCTCAACTAGTGACCCTTCAAAACCAGGTTATCATGCAATCAGTGAGTGATCCTTCATTCTCCTGGTCGACCTTGCATCCAAACATATTGGAAATACATAATACAATGATAATGCATGAAAATCCTTTAATGAATCTCAGTCACTGGTAACACATGGACAGTCAAACTAGTAGTCTCCAAAGCATTCAATAAGTGAATATGAATGTTTGAAAACTTTCCTCTCAACTTCCCCAACCACTCGTAATCGGTTAGAGGGATATTTCTAGAATATCCTCTATTCCTATCCTTACAAAAAATTCTTAAACATACTTTATTTGATATGATAATAACATACTAAATTGAACCAATCGCATGTTCTTCATGTGATACAAGGAAGATTTGGCTATCAAATCTTCCTTCGTGCAAGCTGAGCGCGAGAGAAGGTATGTGATTTCTTCATCTTTGATTGACCAGTATCTTTGATGGGCAACGTCTTTCGAGCCTCTAGCATCATATTCGACCGCAAATTTCAAATGCATTGTATTTTATTTGATCATGAATGCTCACTTAAATGACCGCATTCTACTAGTGTCATGCCCTAGCCCATGCTTTATCTCCATTATTTGATGTTATTGGTGCTTGTGCTCAAGGATATCGATTCACTATTTTGAAATATTTGGATTCATGTTTGTTGATATTACAATTCATCATATCAGATAAAGTATGTTTAAGAAGTTTTAGTGTCTAAACACTCAACTAATCCCTCTAACCGATCAGGAGTGGTTGGGGAAGTTGAGATGAAAGTTTTCAAACATTCATATTCACTTATTGAATGCTTTGGAGACTACTGGTTTGACTGTCCATGCGTTAATGTTTAGAAGAGATCAATAAAGTATTTAAAGACATTCTTACATGTTTGGAGAGGTTTGAGAGGCACTTATCATGACTGTACCCTCACAAACAGCGGCATAGACTGGTTTTACTAAGTTTCCTTTCTCTATTTTGAGGTTTCCTTTCTCTGCCGCAGGGGTACAGTCAGAGGGTTCATTGACAAAATGATCCTTTGAATGGTTACTATAAATATGAATGATTTGATATAGCATATTTCTCATTTTACTTGAAGTTTGGAATAGCTTGTGCAAGGGTGAAAGTACTTTTGATCATTTTGGTCGTGATTGTTCCTCTACATAGTCAGGAAATTTAACTATCTAATAATTATATGTAATGTTGAATGGATTAAATGCTTTATTCTTGGTAGAAGTGAATGGAAGGAATAGTGTTGGTGTTAGGTTTCATTTATTATTGAATTCAATGGTTTCCAAGATTTGTTGAGGAGTTTGCTCCTTGTTTAATGTTAACTATTCTTGCACAATCCACTCATATAACAATGAAATGCTATGTGATTGACAATTTCATACAACTGGTCCTTTGGCGTGTATTAAATAGAATAGAATTTTCAGCATATTATTATCATTCTATTTCTTTGTTGTAAACATGCCATTGGTTCAGTTTTTTAAATTTGTTTAAAAAATAGATTACAAAATACTCTTCAAAACAAAGGAAAAACTTAGAAAATTTAGTCTAACTTGTTGTAGATGAAGGAACAGTCATGCTAATAGTTCCTCTAATTCTTCCAAAACATTTATTGAACTCCCCTAAAGTCCTATTGGATCCCTAAATTTCTTAATCCAATCAACTTACATTAGGATCATGAGAAACTTCAAAGGATTAAAAACATTACTTGGAATAGTCACTAGTTTTACTAGTAAAAATGTAAGGAACATAATTTTAAAGTGCTCACAATACATTCAATGATGAAATGAATGCTTGGATATTGCTTACTATTCCATCCTTGAATTTAGAAACCAAAACAATAAGTAAAGAAGCTTTTCAACAATGCATAACACAATGGACTTGCAGATTTGAACTTCTATGTTTATTGAATCTTTGTTCCTGTCGTACACTCCAGGCTTAAGTCTGTCATACAATGACTTCCAGAGGTTACATATAACTCCATCACAACTTCCCCAACCATGAAGAACATAGGTGAAGAATTTCATGGTTTCATGTTTTAATCTTTAAGAGCTTGATCAAGAACATAGGTTTTAATGAAATATCAATTTGATTTGCAAAGTATGTGTTATTTACAAATTTGAAAGGCTCTAATACTTACTAGGGCGGATGTGGATGTGCAACCTTATGCTTTTATTACTAAGTCTCTATTTTTTGGGCATACTGATTATAAGTACTTGACATATATCACAAATGTTGCTAATTAAGGTTGGCGGGATGATTACGCCTATCCTGAAAAAAGACTGTCAAATCATTATGCTTTCAAATCAATTACCTATCAACATGTCCCTTGCGAGGGAGAGAAGCCAAACACATAAAGAACATGCACATAAACATGACAACTGAAAAACTTAAATGGAATACACCAAGAAGTGCCAAATGATGAATGCTCAATTGTTGTAATGGCAAAGCATCAGAACCGTCCATTTCTAGAACTTGATTTTCTAGTCTAAATGATTTTTCTATAGTTGTAAAGATTTTTCTAGAACTTGATTTTCTAGTCTTAATGATTTTTCTATAGTCCTAATGATTTTTTATAGTCTTCATGATTTTTCTTTCATCCTAATGTTTGTTGCTCTTGATAAATTATGCCTTGAATTTGAATTTTTGTTCACTGTTTTATTTCAGCTTGATATTTCATTCATTTTTCATATACACAGAGACTACACACGCTGATAAAAAAATGAGCTATTTGATTAAGGTTAACTATTCATGATTGTAAATAGTCAATATTTTTGATGGTACTCTTTGGTGTATTCCATTTTAAAATAATCATGTTTCTATGGCTATGATAAATGTCCCTTTGTGTTGAGAAAATTAGAGTTGAAAAAATGGTTGCAAACAAATCATCTTTCTTCCACCAACATTCTAGTCAATGTACAAGTAACGAGTCATTCCATTCAAGAAAGACCATGTCAAAAAAATATCTCCTAGAACAAAATAAGGATTATGTAGAATTTAGTGATTGTATCTTCCATTAGAGCCACTTCATATGCACAGGTGATGAACATGCATATTTGCCTGAGTGCTATTGGGAGCTTACCCAGCAACACATGTACTATTGTGAAAATCACCACAAATCTATTTGCTAATGGGTCTAGCTCCCAGTATTTCTTGGTCAAATATGCATGTTTTTCACCTGTACATATACCTTCTATGATCAACTCTTATATGCACAAGTGATGAACATTCAGATTTTCCTAAGCAGTACTTTGAGTAGTCCTCCAACACATGTACTATTGTGAAAATCATCACAATTCCATTTGTTGGAGGAAATCTCATAGTACACATGTTTGGAGGTCTGAAGGAAACAAGAGAATTTGAAGAGTCACGAGTCTTAAGATTGTACTTAATATAGCCAAGCTTCATTCAATGGTACATTCAAACATGAAACAAACCATTCTTAAATCAAATTAAACTAGTAAACCAAAGGACATACTGATTATAAGTAAACTAGTAAACCAAAGGACATGCTTTTACTACTAAGTCTCTGTTTGTTGGGCATACTAATTATAAGTACTTGAAATCTATCACAAATGTTGCTAATTAAGATTGGCGGGATGATTACACCTATCCTGAAAAAATACTGTCAAATCATTATCCTTTGAATGGTTACTATGAATATGAATGATTTGATATAGCATATTTCTCATTTTACTTGAAGTTTGGAATAGCTTGTGCAGGGATGATAGTACTTTTGATCATTTTTGTCGTGACTGTTCCTCTACACAGTCAGCAAATGTAATTTTCTAATGATTATATGTAATGTTGAATGGATTAAATGTTTTATTCTTGGTAGAAGTGAATGGAACGAATAGTTCTGGAGTTAGGTTTAATTTATTATTGAATTCAATGGTTTCCAAGATGTGTTGAGGAGTTTGCTCTTTTTTTAATGTTAACTATTCCTGCACAATCCACTCATACAACAGTGAAATGCTATGTGATTGACAATTTCATACAACTAGTCCTTTGGCATGTATTAAACATAACAAAATTTTCAGCATATTATTATCATTCTATTTCTTTATTGTAAACATGCCATTGGTTTAGCATATTATTATCATTCTATTTCTTTGGTGTAAACATGTCATTGGTTCAGCATATTATTATCATTCTATTTCTTTGTTGTAAACATGCCATTGGTTTGGTTTTGTAAATTTATTTTCGTGTTAATTTTTTTTTTTTCTATTTTTTCCATTTGATAACCACAGACAACATTTCAAAAAAGTGAATAACATCAAATAATGGAGATAAAGCATGGGCTAGGGCACGACACCAGCAGATTAAAACTAAACCAATGGCATGTTTACAACAAAGAAATAGAATTATAATAATATGCTTAAAATTCTATTATGTTTAATACATGCCAAAGGACTAGTCCCAACAATTCTTAAACAATAAAGTATGTTTAAGAATTGTTGGGAGTAGTTTTCAAACTTTCATATTCACTTATTGAATGCTTTGGAGACTAGTGGTTTAACTATCGATGTGTTACCAGTGACTGAGATTCATTAAAGGATACAAAACCCTTCATTTTGGGTTATTGTGTGTGGATTAAAAGTTATGCATGTTGTTTAGCTTCTTATGTTATGCATGTATAAAGATAATCTATTATATCCAAAATTGGGCAAAAGATAAAGTTTGTAGAATATTGATTCACACCCCCCCCTCTCAGTATTCCCTATTTCTAACAGATTAAAATGTAGGTTTGATTTGGTTAATGTTTAGAAGAGATCAATAAAGTATTTAAATACAATCTTACATGTTTGGAGAGGTTTGAGAGGCACTTATCATGACTATACCCTCACAAACAGTGGCATAGACTAGTTTTACTAAGTTTCTTTTCTCATTGTCAAAGTGGCCAAAGACTATGTTAGGTTGATAAAATATGGGGATTCTCTTTACCGCTGCAAATATTTGAAGGTTGCTGCACTTGGACGAATGTGGATGTGCATCCTTATTCTTTTACTACTAAGTCTCTGATTGTTGGGCATATTGATTATAAGTACTTGACATATATCACAAATGTTGCTAATTAAGGTTGGCGGGATGATTATGCCTATCCTGAAAAAAGACTATCAAATCATTATGCTTTCAAATCAATTACCTATCGGTGTATCCCTTGTGAGGGAGAGAAGCCAAACACATAAAGAACATGCACATAAACACGACAACTGAAAAACTTAAATGGAATACACCAAGAAGTACCAAATGATGAATGCTCAATTGTTGTAATGGCAAAGCACTAGAACCGTCCATTTGTAGAACTTGATTTTCTAGTCTAAATGATTTTTCTATAGTCGTAATGATTTTTCTAGAACTTGATTTTCTAGTCTTAATGATTTTTCTATAGTCTTAATGATTTTTCTTTCGTCCTAATGTTTGTTGCTCTTGATAAATTAGGCCTTGAATTTGAATTTTTGTTCACTATTTTATTTTAGATTGATATATATTTCATTCATTTTTCATATACACAGAGACTACACATGCTGATAAAAAAATGAGCTATTTGATTTAGGTTAACTATTCATGATTATAAATGGTCAATATTTCTGATGGTACTCCTTGGTGTATTCCATTTTAAAACAATCATGCTTCTATAGCTATGATAAATGTCCCTTTGTGTTGGGAAAATTAGAGTTGAAAAAATGGTTGTTTAGTGTCTGTGTGTCTGCAAGATGCAAAAAAATCATCCTTCTTCCACCAACATTCTAGTCAATGTACAAGTAACAAGTTATTCCATTCAAAAAAGACCATGTCTGACAATATCAACCCAGAACAAAATAAGGAGTATGCAGAATTTCATGATTGTATCTGCCATTAAAGACACTTCATATGTATAGGTGATGAACATGCATATTTTCCTGAGCGTTACTATGAGCTTACCATCAACACATGTACTATTGTGAAAATCACCACAAATCTATTTGTTGTTGGGTCTAGCTCCTAGTATTGCTTGGTCAAATATGCATGTTTTTCACCTGTGCATATACCTTCTATGATCAACTCTTATATGCACAAGTGATGAACATTCAGATTGGCCTAAGTGGTACTGTGAGCTTTCCTTCCAACACATGTACTATTGTGAAAATCATCACAATTCCATTTGTTTGAGGAAATCTCACAGTACACATGTTTGGAGGTCTAAAGGAAACAAGAGAATTTGAAGAGTCGTGAGTCTTAAGATAGTGGTATATTTTGGCAAATGAAGAGTGGAAAGAAGATGATATTCCTAAGATCATGGATGGACACAATGTTGCAGACTTTATTGATCCAGATATCTTGCAGAGGCTTGAAGAATTGGAGAGGGAAGAAGGGCTTAGGATGGCAGCTGAGGGTGACGAGGATGATGAGATGGGGGAAGTGGAGTTGAATCCTGATGAAAAAGAAGCTCTGGCTGTAATTAGGAAGAAGAAGAAGATGCTTATCGTCGAACACAAGTTGAAGAAGAGTATTGCAAAGAGCACGCCTACCGTACCAACAAAGTTTGACAAGAACAAGGAATATGGCTTAAATAGAATGGGAAGACATCTTTCTAGCCTAGGCTTGGATCCTTTGAAGTTTGGTCATTGTGGATAAAATATACAGATCTATCTAGTGATGCAAAATTAACTTCTTTAAGCCTTACCCTTGTTGTTTCAAATATATCATTTGGGTACGCACAAAAGGCACAAGAATTGGGGTACGCATAGTTCATTTGTGAGATTTTTCTTGGGAAGCTAATTGCTCATCTGTCATCTACATTATTATGAAGCTAATTTCCAAAGGATCCAGGCCTAGGCTAGAAAGATGTCTTCCCAAACACATAAAAATATGCACATAAACATGATAGCTGAGAAACATAAATGTAGATTTCACAATAGCTGAGAAACATAATTGTAGGCATCATGGTCACAATTTTTGGAGACAACGTAATTGAGTTGTATACCCAAGCGATGGAGAGAAAATTCTACACCTCCAATTTCAAATTGAATACATTTTTTTTGGAGGACCTTGTATTCATGAGCAACAGATATAGTCAACTTGGAATTGGAGGTGCAGGAGTTGCTCTCCATCGTCTGGGTATACCACTCAATTATGTTGTCTCCAAAAACTTGTGACCATGATGCCTAAATTTATGTTTCTCAGTTGTTTTGTCCTAGGACCCCTTATGACCCTTTACAACCCTTACGACCCCTAAGAATACACATCTTAGAGGTCTTAAAATGTCATAAAGGGTCATAAGAGGCTCCTAGGAGGGGCCAGATGAGCTTCCACCTTCATGTGGTTGGCCCTGTTAAGTAGAGAATGTTAAACTATTGTCGAAACAAAGAGAAGCTCAATAATTTAAGGTCTCAGTCCATGGAGATGGTGAAAAATGATGGGAATCAATGATGGAGAATTTTTAGATACTAAGAAGATGTATATGCAGTGGAGGCCAGAAGGGATTTTTGTGGAGATTTTCTAGATGTGGAAATTTTCTAGAGAGGGTTTCTAGATTGAGTACCAGTGCAGAGATGATGATTTAGTACTGCATCTATAAAACCTTCACAAATATCCCTTTTTTGGCCTTCATTCATACCTCTTCTCAGAATCTAGAAACTTTGGATATTGTTTCTCATCCATGCACGAAATGTGCTAGTGATTGTATAAAATTACTTTTGTGAGACTGGGATCAATTATGAGAAGGTAAACAACAAGATAATTTTATTGTATCTTTCATTTCTTTTATCCATTCATATTTTTTGCCTCCTCTTATATTGGATACTGTGTAGTGTACATAAAGGCAAGGCGGTGATTATTCTCAATGATCGACAAGTATAAGTCTTCCAGCCCTTACCCAGTAGCTAGGACTAAAGATAGCAAAGCTCAAGAGACCATCATAGTTGGTCTCCATCCTTGGTCCATATACTCACAAAATATTTTACATTTCGTTAGCTCATCAAATGCGGTGATTTGAAAGAATTTAATGGATGATATTTTCATGTATAACGTACATTATTTTAGTTTGACGTTGAATGAATTTATCTACTTCATGAACTTGTAGACATTGAACACAACCATAAAGAAGCATCCCCTCCCGTGGCTTGAGTAATGTAGGCCATGGGAGGAGATGCTTCTTTATTGCTATGTTTGATGTCTACAAATGCACGAAGTTGATAAATTCGTGCAATGTCAACTTAATAATATACGTTATCATGAAAATATTCTATTAAATTCTCTCAAATCCCCTCATTTGATGAGCTAACGAAATGTAAAATGTTTTGTTGATATATGGACCAAATACGGAGACCAACTATGATGGTCTCTTGAGCTTTCTTTTTTTTTAATATGCTAATCCATCGGTTTTTTGACAATTAGTAAAGCATTTTCGACAGACACACTATATGTCCGACGGGTTGGTCTATCGATAGTATATTACAGACCATCAGAATGTCGACCGGTCATCATCGAATGGGACACCACTCTGACAGATATGTGCGAGAGGACTACTATACCTCTGACAGAATGTCCTGTCAGAATCTACTGCCAATCCATCGGAACACGGACTGAAAAAATGTCGTAAAAATGATTTTTTGACAGATCGGTCACATAGTAAAAATTTTATTTATGTGCCCAATTCCGACAGGTACTGATGTCGAAATACCCACGGTTGGCACTCCCGTCACCATTTCCAACGCAAAAATAGTGACAAACACATGTTTCGAAATGCCGACAAATAGGTGTTGGAAATTTAACAAATGGCCATCACAATTTGGCCACAAATGTACTAGTGAGAGAATATAAGAAGTTTATATAGGTTGAGAAAAAAATTGTGAATGTATAAGTAACTAAACGAACCAAAGTACATGACTAACCAATGCACAGTGAAGTTTACCATCATAAAAGATGGGCTAATCAAATGCACACCTCAATCTTCTATATCTATCATATATGTATCCAACTACATTTACAATCCACATACAAAACCAAGTTTATTGGATCAAACAAATAAAGAAAAAATCTACAATTAATTTATTGAACATAATCGTAATAAACATGGAAAACCTTGAAACTTGAGTTGAACTTACCTACTGAAGTGTGCCTGAAGGGTCATCTCTCTGCTTGGGGGTATTCAGTATTGCTTCATGATCAACAGTACTAATATTCCAAAGTTCCTTTGTCTTTGGTTTTCCTTGATGTTTCAACAACTTAACATTGGTTGCTATAATAAGGTGTGAATACATGAGAATGGTTTTGTGCTTCTCATAGTCTTCAAACACAGGAATGCCATTATTTCAAATCATATATGTGTGCAACCATGTTCCCGCAACAACATGTAATCTTGTTGGATTTGTGAACATATCATCGGTTGTGCAAGTTTCTACTTTCCTTGTACACAATGTGCTAACCAGTAATCTGATCTCGCATCATTCCCTTGTGGTGCAACCAATGCAAAAACATATCCTGGCTATAGAAGATCTGAAAGATGGTCGTAGTCAAGTGAACAATCCATGTCATCATTTATTATAGATACTGTGAGAGATAAAGGAGTAAGATAATGTGGAACCCATGTATCAACCCACTCACTTGACTCACAGTGATCCCAATCACACTGAAGACAACTCAGACAATAACAAGCAAACTCTCATGTCCAAATGGTCCATGTACTAGCATCTGAGCTTTGAAATGAATGCATTTTTGAAGAATCTTTCATAGTTTGACAATCCAACCTATCTCCTATTGTGCCGAACTCAACCAACCAAAATAATCTACGCACCGCTCAATCAAGAGTCCCCCCTGTGATAATGTTGAAGTACACCAATCAACAATAGAATGAGCATCAAGGATTTTTGCACCTGAAATCCGCAGTTGCTTCTTAACTAGAGCTCTCTTTATGCATGCACTTGCTCCATCATGCTCCCCTTTTCCATGACCAACCTAAAAAAAACTCCAAATATAAGTTACACCTCTCTCTATATGCATTCTACATACCCAATAAAACATACGAGTATTTTTGAATTGACCTATGCATTTATCTGACCAAACGAGATATCTATCCATAGCAATATTATTTTCTTGCACCTACTCAAAATAATTCTCAAAGGAATGTTGGACATACCTTGATGAGTGAGATCTATCATCACTCATACAAAAATGGTACTCTCTGATTATCTTTCGGTCATCTTCTGTACTATCAGGGGAATGTCTATCTGTTATGTGCACAAAAATAGCAACCTGATAGAATTGTAATATTGAGGTTGCAACTCATTTTGGGGCTGCAATGTATAGTTCTCTGCAAAGTCAACAACTGATATAATAGTGCCAATCGGGAAAGTGTCCTTACACATCCTGAATTGTTGATCTAACCAATGAGACCTGTGACTATGCCTTGCATACTTGTAAAAAAGATTCTTCCTTAAATCTGAAATAAAATCAGCTACATTGCATTCTTTTGTAACCAACTCACATCTAGAGCCTTCACCTCCACTTTTTAATGTATATTTAACGGTTTCATATACCTT
The DNA here is from genome assembly GCA_027943335.1 of Chamaecyparis obtusa. Taxonomy (NCBI): domain Eukaryota; kingdom Viridiplantae; phylum Streptophyta; class Pinopsida; order Cupressales; family Cupressaceae; genus Chamaecyparis; species Chamaecyparis obtusa. Next base: position 586,620 of record BSBK01004155.1, on the reverse strand, counting down.
TTTATGGACAATTGTCTTTCCAAAATCATGTTCGTATCCCTCATGAAAACATTCAACAATCTTCACTAGCCCACCACACTCTGAGCACTTGTCATTCAAGCAATCTTTTCTATAAAAGAAACATCCATCATCTCTAGGACATAAAAAATGTTCTAGAAAGTCTCTTGATGATTTTGGAAGAGCGCTTGCACCACACTCCTCCAACATTTCACTAGTATGAAAAGTAGAATGAAAGGATGGTAACAATTCATGGTGCATTGAAAACTCCACATGATATTTGCAACAACAAGTATTTTGAATCTTAAGAGGCACACAAAAAAAAGGCTTCAGGGCTTTAAAAGATCTTTGAAATATTTGCAATGTTGGATGTGTCTCACAATTTTTTTTGAACAACATTGTTTGACTCACCTCCAAATAATGTTTGGGATGTGGGGTGCGGTCTCGAATGCCAATTCTCAACTTCAAGACATCCTTCACATTTGGTGACACTCTTGATTTAGATTAACAAAATAGATGAATTTGATCCTTCACAACATCGGTAAACTTCTTATCACAACGTGAAAGTCTCCCACTATAAACCCATGTATCATTTTGAAGAGGATCATCAAGTCTTTCTCTTCTTGCAAGTGCTCTATCTAAAGCTTTATGATTTACATTCAATTCAACACAAGTTTGTCTCATCAAACAACCTTTCTCAAATGATGACTTACTAAGGAGGTTGTAATAACCCTCCTAGCGGCTCTCTTATTTTTTTCCTTGGTATTCTTCCCAATGGAATTGAGAGCACTAAAAATATTTCTCACAATAATAGCATTCCTCTCCTTTTTCTTGTTCACACTAATCTTCAATTTGACTAGTATACGTCTCATCTTCTGCATCTTTAACAATTGCACAATCATTTGACATTTCTCACACAATGTCTTGTGGCTAAAAAATTGATCAAAAATTTTTGAAACCCACAACCGAACGGTTCTTTCTGATCTCTTACCATCAAAATTACTCATTATGTTCTCATCAATTTCAAGTAACCATTTAGTTGTTCTTGAAAGTCTCAATTTTGAAGTTTGTCTTTCTTCCTCCCAAGGGACTTCATTTCTCATATAACTTGGAGATGTGTTACGTTGATTTGGTTCTTGTGTACCATTATCATTGTCAATTCCTTCATATTCAATCGGTGGATTGTCATTGTCAATGTCCACACTTCCATTGTCCACATCTACATGTTCATTTTCAAAACCTACATTTTCATCTTCAATCCCTACATTCTCATTTTCAATATTTTTGTCATAAATCATTTCAAATTCATGTTCTTCACTTGAAACCACATTCAAAGGTGGGTCTATGCTGACATCTTCATTAATATTTAACATACCTTGTCTCTTATTCCGATGGGCAACCCTATCCATTTCTCTATACACTTCAATCTCTTCATTTGTGAGTTTCCTCTTCTGTTTATGCTTTCAATGACTACTAATCCCCATAGTGAGACCAAAAAGGTGATGTAAAAACCTTTGGTAATAGAGAAAATCCAACCAACAAGTGCAAAAAGTGGATTTTTGTCATCTCTAAAGAAAAATGTGATTCACTACAACTTAGTCCCATGATTCTCTACAGAAAAGCATGCCTCTCTAGAGGGACCTAGAGAATATAGTTTTTACTTTTCACTAGTAAAAAGAATCGGATATCCAAAATTTCCTGCCAAAATTTTGCCAAAATCTGTCTCTCTCTCTCTCTCTCTCTCTCTCTCTCTCTCCACTAGTACAAAAACAACAATATGTGACCAAATAAACTACCAAAACTTATAGATAAATGATCAAATTTGGTCATGTGACCAGTGGTAGTTTATTGTCGGTCATTTATCTCATGACCAAATTTATGACTAAAATATTTTAGTCATTTATTTGGTCATTGATTTGGTCATATATTTAGTCATTTATTTGGTCATTTGGTCATTTATTTGGTCATTTGGTAATTCATTTGGTCGTTTATTTGGTCATTTATTTGGTCATTTGGTAGTTTATTTGGTCATTTATTTGGTCATTTATTTAGTCATATATTTGGTCATTTATTTGGTCATTTGGTAGTTTATTTGGTCATTTATTTGGTCATTTAATTGATAGTTTATTTAGTAGTTTACTTGGTTGTTTCTGTTATTTGGGAGTAAATGTAGTTACAAAATGAACAATTTAATAAATTTTGAAATGCAAAAAAAACATAATATTAGACTTGAACTAAATCATAAAAGCAAATAAGAGTATTACACATGAACAAGCTACGACAGACTAGAATTAAAAGATTGATTCAACATCATGATGATAAATAAAGGTAATCTCCAATAAGAAAAATTAATGCAAATATATATCAAATTATAATGTTAAAGTTGTCTAAAGAGTATATATGTAAATATAATAAAAAATGTCAAAGTTGTCTAAGAGTTTCCAACTCTTTCAAATACACCTTCATGATTAAAATATCTAAACACCACATTCAAAATATTGTAATATGAAGCAGTGACCCAAAACTTTTAACAAATAACACATAATAAACTTGTTGATCAACTATGTCATTTTTGCCAAATACTTTGGTGGCCACTGTGTGAAGGTTCCCTCTTTCTCTTTCAGACGAATAACCCCATCTATTTTGTCTTCATAAGAAAGGGGTACGTTACTTGTGACCTTTAAAATATTTACATTTGCATCTCCAATTCCTCTCAAGTTGACTCCATGTAAAATAGACAAGGAGTGAATCCACCCAATACCCACAACAACACCATCATATGGATCTAACACATTAACTTTATCCCCTTCTTTGAGTTTATCAATACATTTCTGCAAAAAGAAAAAAATAACACATTATATTACATAGGTAATGATCAAGCACACTAAAAATCTCAAACAAAGTAGACTAAAAAAAAAAGTTAAAAAGACCAATTTCTTATTTTTGACTTGTTATGGATTAGATATATATATAATATTATAGTTAAACAAGAGACCAAACCTTAAATGAAAAACACTCTCCTTCTATCCAGGTGGTCTGTAGTTCTACCAAAAAAAAGCTCCTAATCCCTAAGACAGCCTAAGCAAAATCTGCAACTCTACGTGTATAAGCAATTATTATGTGAACAAACATGAATGCATGTATATGCTAGTACTTTTTGTTGAAGTATGAAGTGAAACAATGGGCCAGAGTGTCCAAAGAACAAATACACAAATAATGACTCTTAAAACTTAAGACCTTTGCAATTTGCATAGCCCTACCCACATCATCCAAGGACACTTTGTGCTACCATAAAAATAGAGGAATCCCTAAAACTACTGAGGCCAATAAGAACCATAGGAAGAAAGAAACATGTGAGGCCCTAAACACACTTTTTCTTGTAGTAGAGGAAGAATATTGCAATTGCACTAAAAATTGGCTATAGTAGATGACATTATATTAAATATTCTACTACACTAGAAGAATGATTTCATACGAAAAACAAACTATACATTACAAGGGAATTGATTTGTACTATAGAAAATGGAGAATCATTTTCTCTTCCTCATAATAATGGGACACAAACATTATAATTCTGCAGTCAAACTTTTGGAACCATAAAACCTGTCTATCAAGAAAATAAAAGTGACCACATACCAGTGCTTTTAATGCTATAAGAAAAGTCTCATTGAAATTACTTGAATCTGGTTCCGAGTCTAAAAAATTGATTGTACACAATTGCCACAGATACTTCCCAGCCATAGTCCCTAAAACATTCACAAAAAGTTTGGCATTCACAAAAAATTAATGTTGTACAATCAAATGCATGTATAATTTGTAATACATAAAATGTGATCAGTGGTGTTCTATCAAATATCTTCACCTCAAAATATAACTTTGATATGTGCTTGAATTCATGTTTATATAATCTTTAGACTCTTGCCCATCTGGGCCTTGTAATAACATATGTTCATTTGGATCGTTTAAAAATTGTGACAAAAATGTTGGCGGAATGCATTACAGTAAACATAATGCACAATTAGATTGTATAGATTGCTAGCAATATATATGAAATAAAATATAATGTAATCAAATGCATGTACAATTTGTAATACATAAAATGTGATCAGTGGTGTTCTATCAAATATCTTCACTTTAAAATATAACTTTGATATGTGCTTGAATTCATGTTTATATCTTTAGACTCTTGCCCATCTAGGCCTTGTAATAACATATGTTCATTTGGATTGTTTAAAAACTGTGACAAAAATGTTGGGGGAATGCGCTGCAGTAAACACAATGCACAATTAGATTGTATAGATTGCTAACAATATATATGATTAAATAAAACATAATGTTTACATGACAACGATTGAGAGGACTAAGAAAATGTAGGGTTACCTTTATGTAATTCTTTCTAAAATGCCTCCCACTGGACGCTCATCTGGACAATGCGAGTTCTTTGTGGTGAGAGGAACAAGTATATATGTTGGTTTATTGCCACAATTTGCTAACATTGTGTTATGTAACAAACTATGTTGTGAAGTGAATACAAAAATAGCAAAACATCAACTTTGAAACATCCAACATCAACACAGTATGGAGATGACTAAAAAAACTCTCATCCAAAAATCTCAAACAATCAAATGCAAAAATAGCAAAATGTCAACACAATATGAAAAATTAAACTTTAAAAAGTGTCACCACTGGTTAGTGTCATGTTTGGAGCATTATCATACCAAAATCATACCAATTTAATGCTACTATTATAAATCATACCAATTGCAAATAAGGCCTTAGATGATGTCACTCATGCCTACAAGACCATGTAATGATTTAGTATCCATTCCTTGCCAATTATCAACAATGTAATTGTGATTTCACACACTCCAACACAACCAACCAGCTGATGTAAGCCATGGTAATTCTGAAGATGTTATAACCAGCCAAATAAGACAACCATCCACCATTAAAGTATCTATGTTATTTGACTCAAATTTTAACATTAGGACTGTGGCATACCCCACTAAGGAATCACTAACACAAAACCCCCTGCTAGATTATCACCCAAAATCATACAACTCTGAGAAATTTCATCAAACAGTTAGCTTACTTAAGAATGAAGATTACTGGTTGGCAGAGATTTTTATTTCAGATTAGAGTGAACCTTGAATTATCATTGCAAGATATCCTTCTATTGGATTACATATAAATTTTGAACCTAAACAATGAAAAGAAACAAGTTTCCAATCTGCCTTTCTATTTTAGAAATGCATGCATCAAAGTTTTGAGAAGAATTGAATACAATAAAGTGAAATCTAACTCACACATAGCAATAACAAGAATAAATATTTCAGATATTAGCAGTAATCTTCCTTAGACACTGAAATTGGTTGTACTCATATGAATTGGTTCTGCTCCAAGCAAGCATGGAAGTCAGGAACTGAGAGAATTGAAAATAAATGATATTGATAGGCATACAAGAGCTCACAACAGGCAAGGTATTGTTGCAATATGAATCCAAGACTTGGTAGCCAATATATCACTACCTTCCCATCCATCAATAGTTGCAACATCAGTTAGTTCAGATGCATTGACAATGATAATTGCCCCCTATCAATGACAGGGATGCTAGTTCTTATTTGAAATTGAACCAAGTCACTATCAATAACCTTGACAACTTTTTCAACAACCTCCTTTAAGAGGATTGTATTAAATTCCTCTGTAATTTTCTTAAGTACATTAATCACATGCTCATCAAAAACTATTATATCATTGCTTTTAGTGAAGGTACATGTTCAATTGTTCCTATCAGGTTTCTTATATTCTTCTCATTAGAAACCAAAGCATCTGCCTTTGGAATACTACCATCTCCATCAACAGTAGGGTTATGGCTTCCACAATCAACTGATGTTTTTTCGTAAACGCCAAAACATCTACAATCTGAGTATTATCATACTCGGCAGAAATGTGATTAGAATTAACATTTTATAAACTAGAATTTGATATGTTGGGAACAAACCCATCCTAAAAATCCTTTTAAAAAATTGAACATTTATGGTTTTCAAATATTACTATCCAAATTTATATCCACCCAATTAATTTTACTCAGATGTGATTCAACTGAAAAAGGAGATTTTTTAATTTTACAGAATAAATCAGAATCCATAATGAACTACCTTTTCTGGAACCAAGGATTATCCTTAACAATTTCCTAATGCCAAAATCTATTGAGAGATTTAAAATTGAAAATGAAAGGAATTATCGATGTTGAATCTATAAGGGCACAAATTTTAACTATAAAAACCCCCTTGATCAATGAACTAACACAAATTAACAACTTCAAAAAAGAATTCCCTAGATTTTTTAGAATACTTGGATCCATAAATTCATATGGAATGTTAGGTATAACAAACCAGACAAGAAACAATCTTGAGCCAGTTGGGAGAAATGCTTATAGGGAATAACAAAAAATCAAATTTCTTCCAAGCTAAAAAGAACTTTGCTCAAGAAGGTTTTCTTTTGCTTCTATCAGAATCAAAAACTAAGATAAAGGTATTCAAAGATAACACCCAGAAATAAAGCATCCCATACCTTTTGGAATGAATCCGCTCATGAAGTTGAGACAGTGAGACCCATTCACCCCAAAATATGGAGGAAAATGGTGTATGAGTGCTAATCTACCTGCCATTGTCTCTCCCTGAAAGCCTAGCCGGTCATCTAGCTACAGAATAAGAGTAAAATAAATTCAAGGTGGTCAATCCCAACTCCTTCACTTTCTATAAGCACATCCTCACCGCGAAAAACTATTGTACTTGGACTGAGGTCATCACATAAAAGAACAACATTGTGTATGTAGTCATCCACTTGTTAGAGGACCATATCTCCACTCTATTCGAGATGCCTTTTCCCTTAGTGTGTGGTAATGGTTCAACATTTTCATCTGCCCAACTTATGAAGTGGGCCAATCAATACAAGGTTACCTTAAAATTTTCAAGTAACTACTACCCTCAGGGGAACAAAGTAGTGGATTCTACTAATAAGAACCTCTTAGAGGTCATAAAAAACCTACTAGAATGAAACACCCGATACTAGCACAAAAAATTACAGTATTCCCTATTAACTTTTAACTATATTATATTATATTTTTATTTTTTTATATTTCAATTTATTATTTATTATTAAATGAAAACATATTTCATAAAGGGGACATTACAAGGAGTGTGATGCCTGTGTACAACAGCTCATGGGTTTTGGAGATGGAAACCTTCAAGCATGGCAATTAGACAACCTTGAGGATGGAAACCCTCAAGGAGCACATTGAGTTCAAAATATCATCTGGGTCATCAGATTTTCATGTAGGGAGGGCCTAATACTTTGTACCAAATAGGTAAATGTTAAATTGCATGTATATTGTTTGTAGTAAATATAAAAAATTAAAAAATATTTATTGTTGTAGTATTTCTAGGTGCATCACTTGTGTATTTAATTTGAGGTTTTTACATTTGGTTCCCATCTCTTTCCCTGTCAACCAATATGGCACCCACTCTCAGTGTTCCCTATATAATAAATAATATTTTGAGAATAAATCAATTCAACCAATGGAAAAATCATTCTCTTACAGCTAATTGGCTCAATCTGAAAGAGTAGGTTAGAGACAACATTAAGCAACTTGTAGAGGACCTAGCCATCATAAAGGACCATCATATATCCATCATGTTTCAGTAGAAAGTTGTTTCTAAAACCCCTCTGAAGCTAATCCTAGTGGGGCTTCCCGAATCTTTGCTCCTTCTCATGAGCTATGAATCTTCAGACAGAAGGTGAAGGAACTAAAAATATTTGTCTTGTGCCTGCAACCCAAATTAAATGAAGGTGACAGATAGAGCTTAAGGTTTTTATATAGTATCAATAGCAACAGGCTACATGCATGGGAAACACTTCACAACCTTTACTAGCATTTGGTCATAAATCCATTCATAGAAGAATTAGTGCAGGAGCAGGAACCATGGTTGGTTGGTTAAGCTAGAGAAAAATTGTTAGAGGACAAGGAAAAACAAGACAACGTCAAGAATTTCACTGTTTGCCTGAATAATTTGAAAATTACATAAACATTTTTGTTTGTTTTTTACTTTTGTGTTTGTTTACATTTAGTTTTAAACTTTTTAATGGAAAGGGTATTGAGTTTACTGACCTTTGTTTACCTATTTAAAACTTGGAATCTCAGCATTTTCTAGAGGTCATATTTTTTCTAAAAGTTTATTTAGGCCACTTCCTCTACAAACATGATTATCAAGTTTTTTTGGTTTACGAATTTCTTTCAGACAAGTAAATTCACATTAGATATTCTTGGTTTTTCAGGGGAATATGCAGGTTATCTTTCTATGCATACTTGAAAACTTGATAGCTTAAATATCATGTATAGTCGTGTAAATTGTAAACTTTCCTTTTAACTTTTATTTTATAAAATCTGATTTGTTTCACAGTGTCAAAAAAAAGTGTATGTAGAAAGACTGTACATTTGCATCTTGCATGGTGCATGTAGATAGGTAGATGGATCAATAGTACATCAGAGTCTCAAACGCTTAAATTCATTTGGGTGATAACTCCTCCAATGTTCCTAAGGGACCTAAAAATTTGGTAACTTGAACTAGTGAATAAAAATAGATAAAACTGGTGAAAGAGCTTCAACCTTCTAGCCAGACAATTTCAATGAATAAAAAAATCCATTCTTTCTTTTTTGATGAAAAAGATAATTCTATTCTTAAAAAGTAGCATACACAAAAACCTCTTTGAAAGATAATATTTGAACAAAATTGAATAGCATCATGACCCACATCTCAAAGATAATATTTGAGTAGCATCCCTCTCTCCGGCTGCATCGTGACCCGCAATAGGGGTGCTCTGCGCCCCTAGGGGCCCGTGTCATTGGCCATCTTCGATTGGTGCAATAGCCTACTTGAAGCAACCTTGGATATCAATTTCAAGTGGTCGGGGAGAAGAATCTTTTGCAGATGACTTAAATAAGTGATGGGGTATTGTAAGTGGCAGAGTGGCCTTGCTGCCATGATCCACTGAGATTCAGCCCTCTGTCGCCTCAATTCATACACTCTTTTTTCCATTTATTTATATATATATTTTTATATAATGTTATTAAAATTGTATAAACTTTTTACATTTACTGTAATTCTCTTACTTTATATAGAAATTTTACTCACATTATCTATTCATTCCTTGGGTTTTTTCTTATTTTTATGTTCTCCTTGGGCCCCCTTTTTTCTCCTCTTCTCTTCATTGGTCTATGTGCGCACTCTTCCCCTTACCTTTATTTTTCCCTTGTGTTAGGCTAAGTCTGCATTTTTATTTTCCATCCTTGCATTTCTCATCGTAATGATGGATCACAGAGTGTGATCCGAAATGTTTATGCTAAAAATACTTACACGATCGAATCCAAAAATCTGTCTACAGAATTGAATGGATTGGAAACTTACATAAAAGGGAGATGATAGGCATGAAATGTTAAAAGTAATAATGAAGTGATCTTTTATTATCATCATCTAATAATGCAGAATCATAGATCAAAAAATAGTTTAGTTAAAGTTTACCAGGATATAAATGGAAGTATATAAATTGGAATACAATTTAACTTATTTTGGAAGAGAAAACAAGCATTGAGTAGGTTGAAAGATACCATGCCACAACAACACCCAAGGTATGGAGGGAAACAACAATGTGCATAGCCTCTCGAACCTCCATCATTCTAATCATCTGCCCTCGAGCAGTAGCAACATCCTCCCATTTCTTGACTTTATTATTTTCCTTTCAACTTGCTTCAAAGGTTTCCAGCTATTCTTTGCACTGCTCAACCGTGACCTCCATGTATGATTATGTAACCATGCAACCTATGGAGGCCATTCAACAATACTCAATAGGACTGCCACTAACCTGCACGTTTGACTTCAAATGCATCTTCACACCACCTTAGCAATCCAAAATCACTTTTCACTATCAACAATGATTAGGTATTTCACCTACTATAAACTCTTTCTTGTATCAGGTGTACTTGTTACAAGTAGTGGTTGTCGTTGCACCAAAAGATCGACCTGTTAATGCCCGATACAACCACTAGACTTATAGAAGACACAGGAGGTGGTTAAGCCATGTCACGAATCCTGAGGGGAGCCCTGACCATTTTTCCAACAATCTCCCCCTCAGCGTTACTCGAGGGGATTCAAACCTGTGACCAAGCTCTGATACCACTTGTTACAAGTAGTGGTTGTCGTTGCACCAAAAGATCGATCTTTTAATGCCCGATACAACCACTAGACTTATAGAAGACACAAGAGGTGGTTAAGCCATGTCACGAATCCTGAGGGGAGCGCTAACCATTTTTCCAACAGTCCCCCTATCCATCGAGAGTTGTCCACCCATCTTTCAATGTCATTAATGATAACAAAAAGTAAAATAACTTTCAAAATACTTAATATCAACATTGAATCAAACAATAATAGAACAATGAGACAATCCCCTAAAACCCAAATTCTAGCCATTGGTAGCAAGTTACAACTGTTTAATCTCTTTTGCTTCTGCACAATGATGACAAGGTTCCATTGATGAAAATGTCTGAAAGGAAAACTGATGAATTTGCAGTTCAAGCAATACAGGAAAGTCCAAAATCCAAATGGGACCGGTGGCCACTCAAATCACATACAACAAAATTTCCAGACATTAGATCCATGCAAAATAATGTCTAAAAGAGTAAGATCAACTTACAAAGTAGGATGAAATCATACATTCTGGGAAAACGAAACCAGTGTCAAAAGAGATAGCTAGACAAGGACAATCAACAACTTCATATAATGATGATAAATGAGCAGATAGATAGTTGCATGAAGGATGGAGAAAATAAGTTAAAAGAGAATTTTACAACACAAACCATTAGCATGAGCAAATGAGTAACATGACTGGACTAAAAATTTGAGATTATACTTCAATTGGATAGAGCCAAAACTACCTATTTTTATTCTTATGATGTGCTATGATGTATCTAAAACCACAGATGAGACAAATCACACTAAGGAAATATGATGATCGTACAAAAACATTAGTGATAATTTTTTTTTAAAAATAGTAGTTTGGCTGTAAATTAATGTATATAAGGGAAAAGTATGCAAATTTGTATTGGAGTTTTAGAGGGAAATAAGTGGTATAGATTTATGATGACAAGTAAAAAAGATTCTAGTTATAGGAGACAATGTCGTTTGAAACAAGAAACCTAATCTTTTGAGCTATTCTCACTATTGGTTGCGCCTTGGACAAGAATATTGGCAACTAAATAAAGCGAGACAAGTATCTAGGAGGAATCATACTTCATTATCATAGAGGCAGCTACATTGATTTGTTGTCTTTTTGAAATTGTAATGGTAGGGAGTAAACAAAATGTATTATTGTGTATCCCCTTCCTTGCATGATTTAAGTAAGCACAACTATTTAGACTACATTTCTCAGTTATGTATATCAAAAAATCCCAGTATGTGGGTTTGCTCTATGATAAGCACATATTACATTCGCAGGGACATAAATATATCAAAAAATTTGCAATTATTTCATTAGAAAGCCAGGAGATTTATTATTGAATGAATGAATGAGAGAGGGGGGTTCACTCATTATGGGAGACTCACAAAATCCAGTAGCTTTTAGCCCCTTCAAAAGACAGAAGATTGCAACAGTCATTAAGCTGGGCTGACTCACATGACTCACTAAGCATTGAGAATTTACAGTGGAAATATAAAATAGGAACATAAAACCCTAGATCCCAATATTAATATTTTATACCAACATATAAATCTTTATATTTGAACAATTTGCAACTTATCCTACACCTCCAAATTAGTTTGATCCCATTTGTCAATTTGAAAACCTACCCATGTTTATTTGTGAAGCTCCCTAAACTATATGAAGATGACATAAGTGCTTTAGCCCTCTTTCTAAACATCACCATGAATATAATGGTTAAGAATGTAAAGAAGTCAATTGGAAACTATCATTTGCAACAAACCCTTTTGTTATTTTGATGTTTTCTCCTATTTGTATTTCCTTGAGATGTTGATATTGTGGCCCTTAAATGTTGTTATTGTTTCAGAAACACAAAATTTAAATGTTCACAGTGCTTCTTAATAATATTCACACATTCCAAACAAACAAAAAAGTTATTTGAACAATACTATGTCATTTTGTATATATTTGTGCTCCTTTAACTGTGAATAATTACATCATACAAACATCAAACTCATATTCCAAAAGGGATAAGCTAATGTGGCACCAAGAGAATATTCAATTAAAACAAGAACCAAATATTTTTGTGTTTCTACAAAATAACTTGACAGGGAACAACAACAGCTTATTTCCAGCAAGAAGAGTAAACTTTGAACAAAAGCAGCTTGACCATTTCTGAATGTAAAGCAAAAGACCCTTGATAAAATTATGATATTACTTAGTTCATATAGATGTTTATTCAGATTATGGTCCAAAAATTTATTGTCCAAGGAAAGAAACTAATTGAATATATTACTTTGTTGAAGGATTTGAGAATAGGTGGTTAGTAAACAAACATGTTTACGAAAAATGGAAATAAGGTCCCGAGACAAGATAGCAATTTGTTGGCTCATTGTTAGCTATGCAACAGTTTCTCTGTTGTGCCATGCCCCATGGAGATCCAGAGGCATAATGTTGAATTTTGATCTGCCCTGGCAATTATTACCTTCAACATTTGATAACACTCCTCACAACCAACCACGTAATTCAAAACCCCCTTCAACTTAAATCAAATCTCAGGCATCCTGATCAGTGTAGGCTGGAATTTCAGCCTTGAGTCTTACAAAAATTGAAATCCAAATATCCCTTTATATAGACTACCCTGAGCACTTCTACAACATTAGAGAAGTTGTAGTCAAGATGTTTCAATGTGTTGTAGGTCCTTGATATGATCCCCCAACTCAATCCCTGGACTCAAAACTAGTTTTTCTTCCTTCAGCAATAATGAAGTCTCTTCAACCTTATGGGACCCTATTAATCTTGCCAAGAGAACAAATGACATACCTCCTAACAAATTGTTTACACAATGAAGGGCAATCACAGAAGCCCTAAACCCAAATGGAGGCAACCCCTTTGCAAGTAGAAATTCAATTCCATTTAGGGTTTGATACCTCAAATTGATACTAAAGCCAATGTGAAGCGCCCATGTGGATGCGTTCAATAGGGGAGGTGGAGCCTTATTTGGGCTCACAAAATTGGGATCCATTTTTTCCCTTATGTTGATCAGGGCATTAGACAATGCAGTCCCCAAAAGACCTGCCCCAAACCCAGTTACTAAAAACAATGCACCCTTGTATGCAAATGTACCCAAAGTCTCAAAAACACCATATGACCCTGTCTCAAACATGTGACTAGGAGGACAACATGAGAACATTCCTGGCAAGGCCTGGCCTCTTGCTACTGACGTGGGAGCTAACAAGTACATCATAGTGAAATTCATTATGGATCTAACAACAAGAGTGGAAAACATAAAGTCCAGCTCATTAAGTCCGAAATTGGGCCTAGAAGCCATGTCCCCAATTAAACATGAGCCCAATCCCACCGCCTCCTCCATCAAAACCTTGAAAGTAAACTATGGATATGCCTCTACTCTCAACCTCCATCCTTGCAAAAACCAACCCAACAGACCACCTCTAACTCTACCTTCTTCTCTGTTTATACCATCAGAGTCCCCCCAATCAGACCTACAATTATTAGAGCTCCCGCCATTGTTATCATTGATCCCCCTAGATCCACTTCCTCCAACTTCATCTGCCTTTGATGATTCAAACACCCGCTTCTTAAGATTTCTCATATTCAATCCATCCTTACTATTTCTAAGATGCCCATTAGCAAAAATAGAAATAAAACATTTTCTATGATCCTTACCTCTTGGAGAAAGCCCAAAATAGTTGGCTTGCAAGTATGTAGTCTTCCTTTGACAAGGATCGGTAGCTTTTAAACCAACAAAAGGATCTATGGAAGATGTTGCAAGAGCAAGATGACTTTTTTGTCAGGTTTCCGGTGAGAGCAAGCAGCCAGGGTAGCAGGATGAAATTTTTTCGGATGACATTTTTGACAGATTCCCGGCGGGAGCAGGCAACTAGGGTAGCAGGATGTCATTTTGCCAATACTTCCCGCCATTTCTCTTCCCTTGGCCGCTAAAATGCAGGTCTTTTCTCTTCCCTTTGCCGCTAAAATGCATAGCTTTTTAGCATGTCCTTTTGGCTTAGTTTTTAATTTAAGGCATTTTAAATAATTTTTAATTTTTAATATAAAATAATTTATATATTTAAGACAAAATATTAATTTTGTCTTTAAAAAATTTCTTAAAATATCATCATTTGTAGTAGTGATATATATATTTATTATTACTACTTCTTTAATATTACTACTTATGTCTTACTTATTTTATCAATGATTTTATTATTTATTTCATTTATATTACTTCAATATTTATTTAATTACTTATTATGTCTAATAATTAAATTATTAATAATTATATTATTAATAATTATTTCATTGTCTATTTTCAAATTAGTAATTAATTATATCTAGTTAACACTACAAAATAATTCAACTCAAATTAATTTAATAAACATCATCTAAAGCAATAATAAAATCATACTAATCAAAATATTGCATAATGAAAAAACAAAAACATACTACACACTCTGTCAAATAATATATTAAAATACAAAAATTATAAAGGTTAGTTTAAGAGAGTCATGACAAATAGATAAGACAAATGTAAGTCCTAGGTAAATTTATGAAAGAATTGCATCTATGCCAAAGGAAACCTAAAAGAGAAATAACAAATTGAACAAAAATTTTGAAATTTCAAACTAGAAAGGAACAAATGACATGGAATGATAGCTCAATACCATATGCAATTGAAAATCTAAGGAAAAAAATCAAATCAAAACTACACAATTTTAGTTGTTAATTGAAGTACCTTGTAGAGCTTTAAATGCTTCCCCTCATGATAGCTACCACAGTATAGTAACCAATCTACTACCGCAAATAACACTTTAAAAAACATTGATAATTTCTATGAATTATATGCACCTGATCTATATAAATTCTAATTGCAAAACGCTTAGATGAATTTTAAATATAGTTAACATTTAGAGATATTGGCAAATAGTGGCTAGAATAATGTTCGTACAATAAGTCTATTGGCGAACACACATTATTGGTGAAATGCAACTTTTAAGAATATAAGTATATGATATTATCAAATGTTAATGTGTAAAGGAGTATTAATCATTCATTTAGTCATTTTTATTAGGGTAACTAATTATTTAGTCATTCTAGTTGTGATTTTACCCGATGACCAAATTGGTCATTTATTTAGTCATTTATATTTGTAGAACATGATCAGTTTTAGTCACGTGACTAAAATTTTTAGTCACATGGTCATTTATTTGCCCAAATTCTACTAGTGCTCTCTCTCTCTCTCTCTCTCTCTCTCTCAAGTATAATATTGAACATATAATATAAATATTTAATAAGTTAATATTATATTATTATACAATAGAGAAATAAATAATAATAATATAATACATACTAATATCAAAATTTATATTGTAATACTTAAGAAGTATACCTAAGAAGTATCGCGCGATATTCTGAGACAAAAAGATAGCTAACAACCTGAAACTTGCAAGATAGATAAAATAGCCTAAAAATAGCTCACTGCCAGGTTCAGACACAGTATCGCGCGATACTTCGCCCGACACCAGGCGATACTTTTCAATCCGCGCGATATTTCGCCCAACACCAGGCGATACTTCGCCCGAGACCAGGCGATATACCTCAATACTGCCGTGCGATTCTTCTCGGGCGCGAAGTATCGCACGCGTATAGTAAGGTATATCGCGTGATATACCTAAGAAGTATCGCGCGATATTCTGAGACAAAAAACCAGAGAATAAAAATTACGCTAAAAACTTGCCGAAAAATTGACGGAAAATGACGAAAATGCAGAATTTAAAGGACAAAGTCTATCTACTCTGCCCCACGGTGGGCGCCAAAAATGTGTGCTATAAATGTGTCACACTTCTATGAATCATTACATGCAAGGGAACTCAAGAATGAGGCCTCACAAATCGATCCATAGCTCCCTAGGCATGGAGTGCAAGGGTTTTAAGAATGCTCTCAGCTAGAGCTATTTAGCCAATAACCTTGCTAGTAAACCATGCAATGGGAGATTCAATGAAGACAAGAGCAAGAATGCCAATATCCTCAAGAATCAAGAATGAAATGCAATGCAATGCAAGCTAGCTAAGAATGAAGATGCAAGCTAAACTATGGAAATGAAAGATGCAAGTATTACAAAGCCTCCTAGTTAAACTAGATGAATTAATCTAAAGCATAAAGGAAATCTAAGCTAAGAATGCCATGAAAATGAAGCTACTATGCAAGAAATGAAATCTAACTATGAAGCAAGAAAGCCATGATGATGCAAGAATGAAGACAAGAAGATAGAGTGTTGATGAAGATCCAAGATGAATACCAACAATGCTCCAAATCTTCAAACCCTAGATGCAAGAATGTCTCCAAAAGCTCCAAGATGACCTAGAAAACCTGTAGCATAACAATAGCATAAAAAGTTGGGGGTCTAGAATGAAGAAGAGAGCTCTTCTTTTATAAGAAATGAGAAGGAATGGACCATGGAGATTAAGAGGCAAAAGATTTAATCAACGGTGGAGCTTAAAAGAGGAGCAATCCATGTGCACAAGTATCCTCCAATAGGAAAATAAGAGTTGACTTTTGTGTCCATATGAGACAAAAGTGCTTTTTTCTTTTTATAAATAAGAATAATGCTTTATTTGTGCAACTTAGGATAAGAGGAAAAGTGGGGGCTTTTTATTTATTAAAAGGGGAGGAAATATTCCTTTTAATAAATAAAGACTTAGGATAAGATGGTTAACCCATAGAAAATAATCGAATAAATGATAGAACTAGGATTTGATCAAGAATAAGCAATTTATGATTTAGCAAAAGGGGCTAATAGTCTAGGTGACCATTTTTAGGTGTATACAATACTAATGCTATGTTATTATTATTTAATATTAAAAAAATAATTTTAAATATATAACTTAAAATTGAAGAAAATACTCATCTGAATTAATATTAACATTAAAAAAATACAATTTAATATGTAACTTGAAATTAAAAAAATAAATTAATATGTAACTTGAAATTGAAAAAACTAGTTCAAATCAAATTTTGATTTAGGCGGGAAGTTTTGGATATCCGATTAGGCTTGGTATTTGCCTTGGGCAATGCCAAACATGAATGGTCAACCCATTAGGCGTGTTTAGCAGATTGTTTTTTATATCGAGACTTCGACCATGTAGCTGAAGACTATTTTTTTACCCGAAATTGATGAAATGAAAAGGGTTTCTTAAAGACATTATCAGCTTTCCATCAATATAATTGCTGTCAAATTTTGAGTTCAGTAAGTAATTATTACTTATTTTTCAATTGAGTTATCTTTAAAGTCGTAATTGACATATTGATTGAAAATCAACTATATCTTTCAAACCGTTTAACCTTTTTGAAATCCGAAACATGCGTCACATTCTATGCTTCGGCTACTATAAGAAAAAAAAGTTTTCAATTTTGTAAAGTTTAGAATTAGCCAAGGTGGTCAGACACAAGAGTTTTTTTATTTTGAAACATTTGTAGTAGAAAATTCATAATTAATTATTTATTTGGCAAAAAATTACAAAAAAAAGTGTCACATCTGGGCATGAGTCTACTACTTATATCTAGAATCTTGGCAAAATATATCATCATTTGATTGTGATTAAGGTGGTCTGACATACACGTACTTTTTATCTTTTCCCTGAAATTTTCATACTACTGCATTGAAATCTAAAATTTTGAACACTTAGATTATTATTTTTTTTTACAAGGCCTAGTAGTTTAGAAACTACATTCAATTTCCTACAGATTATATTCTTACAACTTTTTCACATAAGGTTCATAACATGTTCAGTTTTTTACATCAAGTTGACTAACCCTAATTTTCTAATTTTTCATTGCCACTTAAGGCCATAGTTTAATATACCATGATCCTGCACATACCCTTATGTCTAATTGGTCTAACTAGGTTCATATTAAGTCAAAATAGGTCCTAATATGTCTAATTGGGTCCTAATGGGTTTAATTGGGTCCTAATTGGTCCTAATAGGTCTAATTGGGTCTAATTAGGTCCTAATTAGGTCTAATTGGGTCTAATTAGGTTCTAATTGGATCTAATTAGGTTCTAATAGGTCCTAATTAGGTGTAATTGGTCTGTTTAGACCTTTAATTAGTCTTAATAGGTCTAATTGGTCCTAGTTGGTCCTAATTGGTCATAGTAAGGTCCTAGTTAGGTCTAATAGGTCAAGTAATAGGTCCTAGTTAGGTCTAATAGGTCCTAATACCTATCTAGTTAGGTCTAATTGGTATAGTTAGACCTCTAATTGGTCCTAATAGGTCATAGTTAGGTCTATGATAGTTAGGCCTAATTGGTTCTAAATGGTCAGGTAATTGGTCCTAATTGGTCTAATAGGTCCTATTAGGTCCTAGTTAGGTAGATAGTTAGGTCTAATTGGTCCTAATTGGTCTAATAGGACCAAATAGGTCTAGAGTTAGGTCTAATTGGTCTATTTAGACCTCTAATTGGTCCTATTGGTCTAATTAGTCCTAATAGACCTCCTAGTTAGGTCTAGTTAAGTCTAATTGGCCCTAATTGTTCCTGATAGCTCCTAATAGGTTTAGTTACCTATAATTGGTCCTAATAGGTCTAGCTAGGTTTAGTTAGGTCTATTTGGACCTAATAGGTCCTAATACATCTAATTGGTCAAGCTAATAAGTCCTAATAGGTCTAATTATTCCTAATAGGTCCTAGTTAGGTTTAGTTAGGTCTACTTGGTCCTAATAAGTCTAGTTAGGTCTAGTTAGGTCTAGTTAGACCTCTAATTGGTCCTAATTGGTAATAATTAGTCTTATTAGGTCTAATTAGTTGTAATTAGGTATTACAATATCATGTTTACATGATTCATTAAAACAAGTCCTGACCATCAACTTAAAATATCTAGAGAGAGACAAAGACATACCTTATTTCCTGGGTGACCCCACAATAGTGGGTTACACTTTTTTAGAGATGTTGATCTTTGCTGAAATAACACATTTTTAATAAAATATGATTATTTAAGCCTTGAGAGGTTGCATTTGAAAGAATTAATTACAAATGGTTAGCTCAAAGCCTCTTAGATTAAAAAACATTGATATAACATCTATACTCCTCATTCATACATGCAATGGAGTCTCCTTCACACCTATTAAAATGCTGACAAAAAATCACTTTGACTTTATCTTTTGGGAGATAAAATGAATTCATTTGAAAATCCCATCTATGTAGTATGGTACTATTGAGAAAAATCTTTCCAATGATTATAATGTTAATATATATTAAGTTTATTATGACTTTGTCTTTAAATAGTTTTACTTAACATAGATATTTCACCTTATGTCTACCTTTGTGTTTGAAGCTTATGGAAAAATAGTAAATGAGACAAAAAAAATTCTAAAAAATATCCATGCCCTAGGTATTTAAGTTTTCTTTCTATCAAAAAAAATAAAAATGAAATTGGACAATACACGACAAGTTATAAGCTATATAGTCAAGGTATGTCAAAATTAAGGTTTAGTCAACTTAAAAAGTTAATAAAATATAAAATAATCATGATAATATCATCAAACCAATTACATGCCCTCCGTATGGATGTTACAAAACTAATTTCAAAAGAATCACAAATATATCTATTTTAGAAAAAAAGTTATGCTCTATGAAAATAATGTAACTCTTTGAAAATGACATTTTTAGCAACATACTAGTTTTCATGGGAGAAAGAAAAAACCATTCAAATCAATTTTATATATATATATATATATATATTAAGAATCTAGATAGAAAATTCTAAAAGACTCTAATTAACTTCATTTTTTGATTTCAAATGGTTTAATGACAAATATGCATCTGAATCTGAAAGTTTTTTTCAAAATGTAGAGTTCAGTGTCCGTTCAGACAAAAAAGTGTAACCCACTATTGTGGGTTCACCCTCGGACTATGATAATATATTTCTTGTGCTTCTTGACGTAGTCTTTGTTTAGCCTCTTCTGAATAATGTCATGTACTTTTGTTTAGCCTTCTCTTTTTATATGTAATCATTATTAACCCGAAATGACATCAAATAGGTCGACCTAGGTTTCTATCAAAACTCAAAGTTAACTTTCGATCAAAAGTCACTTACTTTCTATCGAAAGTAAGTTAGTGATGGCTAAAATTGTAATCAAAATGGAAAGTACCTAGTTTAGGCCATGTTTTCAAACTAAGAAGAAATTCAGAGAATTTCATGGCTTCAGGCCTCAAGCATGGTGATCAAATGGAAGAATAAGAAGACGTCCTTTTGCATAACACAAGTACTCAGAATGAGCTTTCTAACGATTATATATTTGACTATTTTTTAATTTATTATGTATATGGTTTTTGACGTTAATCGAATGTAGGTTTTTTATCAAATATAAACCTCTGAGTTTGGTGTTCAATGAAAAATAGTAAAAAAGGGAAAAAATAAATTCAAAAATAAAAGTGCCCTCCATTTTTTAGTCTACTTTCTATAAAAAAAAAAAAGATTGAAATTCGATAAATACACAAGTTATAAGCTATGTAGTTAAGGTATGTCAAAATTATGGTTTAGTCAACTTCAAACGTTAATAAAATATGCAATAATCATGACAATGTCATCAAACCAATTGCATGACATCGGTATGGATGTTATGAAACTAAATTTAAAAAAATCACATTCATATCTATTTTACAAAAAAAGTTATGCTTTATGAAAACAATGTTACTCTTTGAAAATGACATTTTCAGCAACATACCAGTTTTCGTGGGATAGAGAGAGAGAGAGAGAGAGAGAGAGAGAGAGAGAGAGAGAGAGATAGAGAGAGAATCTTAAAAGACTCTAATTTACTTCATCCTCCAATTTCAAATGGTTCAACGACAATATGCATCTGAATCTAAAAAAATTTTCAAAATGTAAAGTTCAGTGTCCATTCAGGCTAAAAAGTGAAACTCACTATTGTGGGTTCACCCCCTTATGTATGTAGAAATGGGTAACTATCCCATCTGTAATTTGTATCTATCTTGTAACTATTTGACGGGTTGAATGTAAAACTTTGTAACTTTATATTTTTATGTTTTGGACAAGACCAGAGGTTTTCTTCACCTGGCTCTTTCCTACTAGTGCCCATTTCGAATTGGGTTGTAAATTTTTTTAAGAATTAATAAAATAAATCAGTTACGACCTATTACCTATAAAAAAAGTAAAGGTCATTTTTATTTTTTTTTATGATCGGTAATATATTACAATTAAAATTGATAAATATATTTTGTTTTGAAATTAAATTGTAAGATACTTTTTAGTACTAATGGGTCATGTATTTTATAATTATCAGTGTAAGAATAAATTTTTGGCATGAATACTTTTAATATAGTTTAATTCACCTTCTACATTTTCTAGGTTTTATTTTATTTTAAACTTTTAATATAAAAGCTAAAGGAAGGCTATCTATCTATCTATCTATCTATCTATCTATCTATCTATCTATATTTCTCTATTATTATCTCTCCCTCTACCTCTTACTTTCTTTCTACCTATCTCTTTACATCTCTCTTTATTTTTGTTCCTTCTACCTCTCTTTATCTCTCTATCAAATTTTCTCCATCTTCCCTCCCTCGCCTATCTTCATATCTACTTTCAGATCTACTCTAAAATGTGCATGTTATTGGTAGGAAATTGATGCTTTGCATCTCTTGGTTGACCAAGTCATTGTTTTAGACCTTATTTTATAATTAAGTAATATTTAAATTTTGTATTTTCTCTTCAACAATTGACAATAACTAACTCATACAATTACTACATATAGTTTCTTTAAGCAATTACTATGGAACACTAATCTACACCATATATGTGTTAGTTTTACAAAATAAATTAATTGCTATAATAAATAATTTTACTATCAATTAATTATTATTCTTGACAAAAATAGAACGACGACTTTTTTTCATGGAATGCTATATCAGTGCACTTTGCACTTACATCTTAACTATATTTCACTTAAAATCCATATTTTGACACAATAATATAGATGGCTATCACATTTTACAAGCTTTACTTGTCTACATTAAAAAAAATAAAAAAATATGCAATCATAATAATTTTAAAAAATTGAACAATGGGAATTTTGATATAAGAGGTGAAAATCCTTAACAAATAAAAATACTATTTTTTTGATATTTTTAATTAAAAAATTTGCATGTACTTCATGAAAATAGATTTATAATTGCAACAGAATATAAAATGTCAATTAATAAATATAATTATTAATTATTAATTAGGAATCTTAATTACAATAATATATGTTTCAAAAACAGGTAAAAATAAAAAATTAATAAAAGGGTTCACAAAATGAACCATTAGTATTTCAAAAATCATTCTATCAATTTCTTTAAATTCATATTATTAGTTCATTTATTAATTTGAATGAATTTTATAAAGATATACATTTTTATATATATGGGGGAAGAGCACGTGTCAATGTTCCAATTATCATTCATTGAACTTCCTTAATTAAAAGTTCACTGAAAAAATCTAGTAGACCAATAGCCATCCTTTTTTTTTTAAAGGTTAATAATTATATCATTTGTACAATTTTGGTCCCAATAGTCCATGATTATTGGGGCATTTGTGCATAAGTATTGGATGCAAATTTTTGGGTTGTCAAAGTGAACGATAATAGCAGAAAGAGAGAATATATTTAAGGTGATGACCACTTTTTGACCTTTGCATGCATAACAAATCTCACAACATTTGTCTTTGTACTCAAAAGACAAAACAATAGTTATAAGCATTTAAGTTGCATATAAAGACAACCACAAAAAATATTGCAATCAACTATCCAATTAAGAACATAAGAAATATGAAATTAGCTATATAAGATCTATGAATGCTCTCCCCCGTGTATCCCTCAATACCCACACTCAAAAGTTTTGAAAATTAAAAAAATAACTTTTAATATCCAGTGCAGCTCTAAAATTTACTACCATATTCATTCATATTCATTCAAAGCCAAATTGGATTTTAGAGTTGGTCCCTTAACATAAAGGAAGGCAGGAGAGTGTTGTCGACTGTCCTGCTTCCATTACAAGTGTTGTCAACATTTCTTCAGTTTGCATGCAACATTCTACAACCGTACGTAGACGTAGCATCACCAACATTATCCATGCAACACGTAGCCACATGCAATCGCTGGTGTCTATCCAGCAAACGAAACCATGCAATCCACGAACTTTCTTGACCATGTTGAATATATAACCCAACTTTCACTCTGGCAGCGCCGTTCAAGGACAGAATTTCACATACATATCTGAAAAACAGTGAGCTGAGAAGAGTTGTGCGAAAGAGAAGCAGGAAAAAATACAGAAAATGGCACAAGAAGGGAGGGGCGATCAAGAATCAGAAGCCATCACATACGGAGATGTCTTCAAAGCGAGGGGAGACTTAGCGAAACAGTCCGTCGCTCCAGGTGACGCAGACCTCATGCAGAGTGTGGAGATGAGGGTGCTGGGACAAACACAAATAAGTGGCGTTGCAGCGCGCATGCAAGCGGCAGTGCAGGCGAACGAGAGGGTGGGACTGGTATCCAAAGACGATGACACCATTGCAGTAGCGGTGTCCCTGGCAGGAAGGTGACGGTTGTGTACGTTGGTGGCCAGCTCCTTTCCTCCGACGTACAGCCGTCACCTACCCCCATTCAACTGCGGCCGCCTCCTATGTCACCAGTGGAGGCGGCAGCACTGAGGACATCGGATAAGCCGGCGGAGCAAAGTGATGCTGCAGCGATCCTGTCAGCTGAGCAGCGAGCAACTGGCACCCCTAAGATGCTGCCCGGTGGCCTTGCGGCGGCCGCTCAATCGGCCGGCAATGTTAATCCTTGGCTGCCTTATGAGGAGCACACCACGTTGGCTGATATTCTATTTGTGAGTGCAGAATTTTTTATCTTAATTTTTAGTTTTATGTTTTGTTTGGAGCTTAAAATTTGGTCTAATGGATATTTCTTAATTTTTTAGTAGAAAAGATTCATTCTATATCTTAGTTAATTTTTTAGTAGAAAAGATTCATTCTATATCTTAGCTAAAATATCTTAGTTTTTAGCTGAAGAGATTTCTATATAATTTTATTACTCTAAATTTTTAGCCAAAAGATTCAGTCTATATCTTAATTTTTAGCTGAAGAGATTTCTATATAATTTTATTACTCTAAATTTTTAGCCAAAAGATTCAATCTATATCTTAATTTTTAGCTGAAGAGATTTCTATATAATTTTATTACTTTTAATTTTTAGCCAAAAGATTCAGTCTATATCTTAGCTTTTTATATAACTTTATTACTCTTAATTCTTAACTGAAGAAATTAAGTTTATATCTTAACTTTTGGCAGAAGAAATTTCTATATAACTTTATTACTCTTACTTTTTAGCTAATGAAATTCAGTCTATATCATAGCTTTTGGCTGGAGAGATTTCTATATAACTTTATTGTACTCTTAATTTTTAGCTGAACAGATTCAGTCTATATCATAGTTTTTGGCAAAGAGATTTCTATATAATTTTATTACTCTTAATTTTTAGCGGAAGAGATTCAGTCTATATCTAAATTTTTGGTTGAAGAGATTTTTATATAACTTTATTACTCTTAATTTTTAGCCGAAGAGATTCAGTCTATATCTAAGTTTTTGGCTGAAGAGATTTGTATATAACTTTATTACTCTTAATTTTTAGCCGAAGAGATTCAGTCTATATCTAAGTCTTTGGCTGAAGAGATTTGTATAAAACTTTATTACTCTTAATTTTTAGCCAAAGAGATTCAGTCTATATCTAAATTTTTGGCCGAGAAATTTCTATATAACTTTATTATTCTTAATTTTTAGCCCAACAAATTCAGTTTATATTTTAGCTAAAGAGATTTCTATATAACTTTATTACTCTTAATTTTAAGCCAAAATAATTAATCTATATCAAAAAATTTGGCCCAGAAGATTTTTATATAACTTTATTACTCTTAATTCTTACTTAGCCCAAGAAATTCAGCCTATATCTTAATTTTTGGCGGAAGAGATTTCTATATAACTTCTTAATTTTTAGCCGAACAAATTCAGTCTATATCTTAAATTCAGTCTATATCTTACTTTTTTCGGAAGAAATTTCTATATGACTTTATTACTCTTAATTTTGAGTTCAGCTTATAGTTCATTTTATATTTCATCTAACTACATGTCAATATATTTGTATAATTTTTTCTAAAAAAAAAGTGTTTTGAATGCAGACTGCGTCTGAGGATCTTCCTGCTGACAAGGCAGTGGTAATGGAAGACGCGCAGAAGATGGAGGCCGCCGCCAGAATTAATGAATGAGGCAACTATAACTTCGCTCTCTAGGAGTGTTCCTTTTTGGGTGTATATTTTGTGTGTATATGTTTATATTTTGCAGAGCTTTCTTTTTTTAAAGGAATTTGTATTTCAACGTTACAAATGGATGTGTTAAATGTTTCAATTCTGATTTATTTTCTACCATTTTTACATCTAATTTCAACTTCAGTTGAGTTTTTTAATAACTCCACCTATAGTAGCTATTAGATCATGTTCCTCCCTAATCATGATTTTATTGAAAATCCGAGTTTAAATGTCCTTAGTTGGGTTCCTCATTAGAACCATTTTGTGAAAGATTTCATTATCTTGCCACTCCTTTCATAGTTGTGCAAGTAGGTTAATGAGTCTCTTCCCTTACTTTCTTAAACTAGGTTAATGAAACTATAAAAGAAATAGTCTAAAATTGGTATAATATATTAAAATTTGAGTTTAATGGGTTTTTAACCTTTTACAATAGATTATAAGAAATTATATGTAGGAATTCTTTATATATGGAAGGTAAGAATTGCTTCTTAAAGTCGTAAAAGGTGATATATAGAAATGTGAATTGTCACTTTAATCTGACTTTTACATTCTATTCTTTGATTATATCCTTCAAAATTTGACTTGTAGACACATGTCAAATTATGTGTTTTAAATACTTCTCACAAGATCATTTCCTACAAATAAGCATTAAACCTTATTTTCAATACTTCCTTTATAGGGACTAGGTGAGGGTGTTTGACTTGTAGACACATGTCAAACTAGGTGTTTCAAATACTTTTCAAAAGATCATTTCCTCCAAATAGATATTAAAGCTTCTTTTCAACACTTCATTGATAGGAACTAAGTGAGGGTTTATTTTCAATACTTCCTTGATAGGGACTAGGTGAGGGTACTAGGCGAGGGCAACGTCTATGCAACACCCAAATTGACCCATTTATTATAACTATTAATTAATTATAAAATAAATTTAATTAATTAAAAATTAAAATACAATGAATATAGTATTTTTAATTAATTAATAGTCTCAGTAGAGACAATTTGGTCTAGGGGAGGCCCATCTTCACACCCACCATCCTAGTCGTGTGCAATTTGACAAATAAGTAATTTGGTCTTAACTCAATATTAGGTATTGCACTTATTGCAAAGAAGATTTAACTTTTCAATCAATGCAAATTTTCTCAATCTTTTTTTTGTAGGTGACATTTTTCCATTCAACATAACCAATATTTTACAATCAATGATAACAAAGAAACAATTTTTTTAAATAAAAATTAATGATTAATTAAAATAAATAATATGGATAAATCATAAATAGTGAATTTGATTAATAATTTACACATTGTCCACATTTTGTTTTGAGCTAACTTTTTGGACACTATCGTGCGACTCTCATGAAGTGATTTTATGTCCTTTTAAAGAATGTTGATAAATCATGAATAGTGAATTCAATTAATTAAAATAAATAATATGGATAAATCATAAACAGTGAATTTGATTAATAATTTGCACATTTCTTTCTAGACCTTGTCAACGTTATATTTAACTTCATGGAGTGTGACTCTCATGAAGTTATTTTATGTCCTTTTTAATGAATAGTACATTTTTATGTATAATTCAATGAAAATGATCTATTCATTAAAAAAAATAAAAAAAATCCACATATTAATTTGAATGAATATAATATTTTTAATAATTTAGACATATACATTTATTTATAAATCACATTTACTATGGTTGTACAAGTGTGCACATACATATATAAAGTAATTGTGATTTTTGTAATGAATAAATGTTTAAATTAGTGTACATATAAGGATTTCAATAGCCAGGGCAGCTTTAAATTTTACTACACCCAACTGGCCGATTCAAACCCTGATAGGATTTTATGGTCGGTCGATTCACACGTGTGAATGAAGGAGAATCCAACACGGTAGAGCCCACGTAGCATTACTAACCTTAACTTCCAACACGTGGCCACATGCAATCCACGAATTACCATGATATTTATGCCTGACAGCATTTCGCACAAATATCTGAATAACCATGACACGGATCGAAAGCTTTTCGCACAAATATCTGAATAACCATGACACGGTTCTTCGATCTGGCAGCGCCGTCCAAGGACAGAATTTCATATAAATATCTGGAAAAACCAGAGTTTTTGAAAGAAAAGCAGGAAAAAACCAAGATCCAGTACAGAAAATGGCACAAGCAAGGATGGGAAATCATGAATCGGAAGCCATCACGTACGGAGATGTATTTAAAGCGAGGGGAAATCTAACAAAACAGCCCGTCACTCCAGGCGACGCAGCCCTGATGCAAAGCGTGGAGATGAGGGCGCTGGGACAAACCCAAAAAGGCGGCGTGGCGGCAGACATGCAAGCGGCGGCGCAGGCGAACGAGAAGGCGGGATTGGTATCCAAGGATGACGACACCGTTGCAAGGGCGGAAGGAATGACGGTGACGGAAACGGCATTCCCTGGCAGGAAGGTGACGGTGGAGGCCGTCGGAGGCCAGCTCGTTTCCTCCGACGTAAAACCGTCACCCGCCCCCTATGCAACTGCAGCCGCCTCCTATGTCACCATCGGGGAGGCATTGGAGGCGGCGGCACTGGCGACGTGGGATAAGCCAGTGGAGCAAAGCGATTCTGCCGCAATTCAATCGGCAGTGCGGCGGGCGACGGGCACCCCTGAGACATTATCTGGCGGCGTTGCGGCTGTCGCTCAATCGGCCGCTGAAATTAATCTTCGGCTGCCTTTCAAGGAGCGCACCACGATGGCCGATATTCTATTTGTGAGTGTGAAAATTTTTATCTTAATTTTTAGTTCTTTTATCTTTTTTGTTGGAGGTTCAAGGTACTTCTTAACCAAGGACTAAGGGGTATCCATTCTGCCTAAATCTGTCTAGGGTACGATCTTGGTCTCATCCCTTATGGCCTTGGGAGATATGCACTCAGTTCAAAGAACCTCTTAACCAAGGACTGAGGGGTATCCATTCTGCCAAAATCTTCCTAGGGTACGATCTTGGTCTCATCCCTTATGCCCTGGGGAGCTATGCACTCAGTTCAAAGAACCTCTTAACCAAGGACTGAGGGGTATCCATTCCGCCAAAATCTTCCTAGGGTGTGATCTTAGTCTCATTCCTTATGGCCTGGGGAGCTATGCACTCAGCAAGACCCGAGTTATCTATGGTGGGCTCATTCAGAACCAGTCAACTTCACCAATAGACCAAGGGCCCATTTAGTTTTATGTTTTGTTTAGAGTATAAAATTTGGTCTAATAGACATTTCTTAATTCTTAGCCGTATAAATTGAGCCTATATCTTGGTTTTTGGCCCAAGAGATTTCTATACCACTCTTAATTTTGAGTTCAGCTTATAGTTCATTTATATTTCATCTTAACTACATGTCAATAGATTTGTATAAGTTTTTTTTTAAAAATTGTGTTTTGAATGTAGACTGCGTCTGAGGGTCTTCCTGCCGACAAGGTAGTGATAATGGAAGACGCGCAAAAGATAAAGGAAAGTGAGGTGAGGCAGAGTGTGAGCGGAGAAATATTTCCCGGTGGTGTGGGAGATGCGATGGAGACCGCCGCCAGAATGAATGAGGAAGACGGCCTTAACGTCGCTCGCTAGGAGCGCTCCGTTTTGGGTGTATATTTTGTGTGTATATGTTTTTGTTTGTTGTGTGTATGTGTTCGCATTTAGTGTGTATGTGCTACGTTTTTTTACAGGATTTTTTTGAGCAACTGTCATCTGTTTTAAATCGATGAGTTGTAGTTGACTAACAGCAACCTTACTTAGGTGTTCATTTCTTTAAATCAATGTTTTAGAAAATATGGTGTTTAACAATGTTTCATATATGGAATAGAATTTTCGAGATTTCGAATAGTTCTTGACAAAATCATTTATCAATCTTGTAATCTTGTGTTTTAAAGAGTGAGTTATGATAAATTATAATACAACGTGTATAACTAATGATAATAACACCTAAATAATGCATTCTTTAGTTAGTTTTGTTGTGAGGAGTTCTTCACAACGTAGAGTATTTTCATATTGAAATCATCAAAATACCATGACTCTTATCCATGAGTAGTCACTACTTTAATGGCTTTTTTTATGTATATTGCTAACAATTAACAGATAAGTATATTTAATTTAATGTCTTATAAACTTTCCTCATCTCAAGATTATTGTCAGAGTGAAATTATCATTACCCAATGGTTTCGCTGATTGTAAAAAAATTATTTAAATAATTGTTCGCCAAATTCAACATATAGCTATGTTTGAAAATCATGAAAGGTCTCGCTCAAAATACATCAAAATTTTAGCATTTGAATGCTTTGGATATGCCACAACAAACTTACCTGCATTGATCAAATTGGCAGCACAAGCAATCAAAAAAAAATTGCATAACAGAACAAAATGTTACTTACCTCATATCAAACATGGCATCAAAATAAATCCATTTTGTTCAAACTGACAGCACAAGCAATCAAAAAAATTGCATAACAGAGCAGAACAAAACAAAATGTTTGACACATTGCAGCAGATTTGCTACCAAATACAATTCAATCATATCAGAGTGTATAAGATGTGTAATTTGTGCAATTACAGACTCTATTTACAGCTTACAATAAAGTGAACTAACCCTAAAACAAATACAAGGGCATCCGTTATTTGCCATCAAAAAATGTAGCAACTCCAGATTGCGAATTTGAAGACGAGGAGGTCCTGCTTTCGATTCCCGGGCCCCCCGCCCGTTTCACCTACGCAGAACTCCAGGCGGCCACCGACAATTTTAGGCACAGTTTACCAGGGAACCCTAACAGACTGCACCAGAGTCGCCATGAAGCAGCTCCAGAGCATCTTAGGGCAAGGGATAAAGGAATTTTACTCAGAAATCGCCCCAATCGGCGGCATAAACCATTTAAATCTCGTAAATCTCTGCGGCTTCTGCGCCGAGTGTTCGAACCGCAGGCTCGTGCACGAATAAGTGAACCGAGGCTCCTTGGATCGATCCCTCTTCGGAGGCCCTGTTCTGGAATGGCAGAAACGGTATTTAGTTGCCCTTAGCAGTCGTTGGCTGTAAACCCTGATAAACAACCATACCCAACACAACTCAAACAGTGGCCAAATGCGGTTTGTTTCGGCGGTGTTGTTTTCAGCAGGAGTTTGACGTAGCAGGAGTTTGAGTGTGGAGGGTCCGTTTGGTTAGGGGAATTGGGTGCAAAACTTTTGCTTTTTAACTAAATCCGTCGTTTGAGATACTATAATGCAATTCGGGGTTGGGGCTTGAAAATTTAGTTTAGGCTTTAAAATGGGCGGCAGCATCTTCCCATCCAATAGGTGGAATTTCATATCATCTTCTGATTTTGGGTTTTTGTGAACCCTATTTAATTTGGCCGTTGGGTCTGTCAATTTTTTTGCATTGAATTTTAAGTTTTCGAAGGGTTTGCAAAAGGGTTTTGTGCATTTGCCTCATTTTTCGTGGGGTTTCCTCAGCGATCTGTATCCGCACATTTTTCTGCAATACAAAAAGGTCTGAATCATAGCCAAGCAGAATCAGGTAGTTTCTACAACACACATTCATTTTTATTTTTACGAAAAGGGTTCGAATCATAGCCATGTATGGAATAATGATAAATTTGAGGTCAATATTGATTACATTTTAAAAGCTTTCAGCCTGTTTTCGCACTGTATCACCAAGCATTTGTGAGTAGATGTTGTAGCACAACGTGGAATGGAAATTTGATATTTCCAGCACCGTTTTTGTAATGCTGGGGAAAATTTATGCCATTTTGTATAGTTTTGACAAACCTTGGCAGTCCTTGCTTTACTCTGTAAATGCTGATGCAAATAGTATTATCTTACTCTGTTTCAAAAGCGTTGACAGTGTTAAGAGTGTTTCATGCTTTACAAGTATGGTAAGATAAATGCTGGATTCTTTCATATGGATTCATCTCAAGGAAAGCAATGAAATGA
The DNA here is from genome assembly GCA_027943335.1 of Chamaecyparis obtusa. NCBI lineage: Eukaryota > Viridiplantae > Streptophyta > Pinopsida > Cupressales > Cupressaceae > Chamaecyparis > Chamaecyparis obtusa. The sequence goes on along the minus strand of BSBK01004155.1, from coordinate 555,059 downwards.
TTTTTAAAACTATGCCTAAGGGTCAAAGTACAAACATGTGTCACACTTTTATAAAGGAAATGGACAACAACATACAAATTTTTAAATTTTGACGATATAAAAATAGCATTTGTGTTTAGAATTTGAAGATGATGTAAATTAATGAAATGTGTAAAATTTGATGAAGTTTATACTTATAATTTTTTTAAAAAAAATTGAACAAAATTTGACATAGTTTTTTAATTTTTTAAGTCCACTTTTTTATTGCTCAAATATGCTGAAAATCTAGGGTCTAGTTCGCGTTATCAAATTTTATGCAAATAATATTTTTTTACTCTGATTTCATAATATGTTTTAGATGACATGTATAGCTAGTGCATACAAAAAGAAAGATTGCAATTCAGTATATATTTTATCTGTTATAACTATCAAAAGTCGGTGTTACCCGAAATCAATAGTTTTTAGTCCGTGTTAATTTTTTCCTATCAAATCTACACTATTTTTTAAAAAAATTACATATTATTGAAGATGACTCCCTCCTCTAGTGTTAAATATAAAGTTTTAATTTTTCTAACATGATTTGATATTTTTAATATTTTTTGAACAAGTGTGTTCTTAAATGTTAAAATACCTACTTGAAGTAATTTCAATTTATAATATATTATATGGAATCAAAACATGATAAAAATTATATGATTATAATCTTGACTCTGAGCTCTAGAAAATGCTATTTTTAGATTTTATAGAAAGGTAAATTTTGATAGAGAATCGAAGCTCAGAAGTGAGAACTTCTGAATCATCCCAATTTTTGCTTACTTGGCTGACATGTGGGATGCCACATAGATGGGTTCGACCGAACCTGTTTCGGCCGAATCCAGTTCGGCCGAACCCCTACGGCCGATTTGGTGACCAAACTCGGTCACATGTGGGCTAAGCCCCTAAATCTCAATTTTACCCACTTTTTTTAATAAAATCAATTTTTTAAAAGTTTTTTAAATAAAATCATTTTTTGTTTTTTTTGTTTTTTGAAATTTATAAATTATTTTAATTTTATTTGTAAGATTTAAATAGTTTTTATTTTAAATTAAGTGTTTTTTAATAGTTTTTTAAAATTTATTAATGATTTTTATTTGATATTTAGGTATTGCATGTGAAATTTATTGTAGATTTATATTTATTAATGATTTTTATGACTTTAATTTTATTCAATTTTTTTTGTTAACAGGATTTTGGTCAGTATTTGATATATAGGTTTATAGATTTTAGCTCTGATATTGAATTTAAGAATTGTGAAAGCTTTGGAAAACTTGAATCTGAATAGTTTTTGCAAATGGGGAATAAAAAAAATAGAATCAGAAAATATGATCGAACAAAAGATGACAAAAAATATCAGAAAACAGATAATCAAGATCAACCTGTTGAAGTTCAAGAAGATCAACAAGAACCTATTGATATTCAAAAAGATGCAACTGAAACAGGGGAACAAATTGGTAGTTCCAGAGGTGGACATATATCTTTTGGCATGGGCAATTTGAATGAGATAAATGAGGATTCACTTTTTAGTCAACTTTCATCAGAAGAAATGTTATCTGAAAGTACAATTAAAAATCATTGCAAAAAACTTTGGGATGAATACTTTGAAAATAAAAGTATGGTTGGAAGAGCTCAATTATTTGTTAAGTTATTCAGGAAAAAAGAAATGACTCTTGTTTTGGAATTGTTGGGTGTTGACAACAAGAAAAACTCAGGAGACAATGTAAATCGAACAATAATTCAAAATTTGCAAGATGCATTGAATAGCATTAATAACTCAAGTCGAGGAGCTGATTTAAGTGTTGCACGTAGAGCAATTATGACTACTTTATCTAGTACGAGGTTGACACACAGAAAGCAAGTGAATGCAATTTCTGATTTACTGAATGTATCTAGAAGAACTATTCAAAGATATATCAGGAAGAGAAATATGTTAGATGAAAACATTGAACAAAATTGGGTAAGTATTTGTAGGCTTCCTCAAAAAGACAGAATTTCTGAAGATGTAAAAAAATTAGTTATTGAATATTGGACCGCTCACTCTCGTGTTTCTTCTAATAGAAGAGATATAATACAGATGAAAAATGAAAAGACTGGTATGAAAATTGCACATCCAAAACATTTTATAGATACAACACAAAGTGAATTATTTGAAGAATTCAAGAAAGAATTTTTAGATGTGAAAATATGTCAGAGAATGTTTGAGAGGTTGCGCCCTTGCTTTGTACACATAAATAAGGTTCGTGAAACTTGTTGTTGTCGAAATCATGTTGAGTTTCATCTATACCTGCAATCATATAAAAGAGTTATGGCAGTTCTTGATTCAAATATGGTCATCTCTAGAAGTACAACACAATTTGTGAAATCTATTTTATGTGATAAATTAGAAGATTCAGATGAGTTCAAAGTACAATGTATAAAGAATGCATATAGTGATTGTGGAGATTTGCATAAATTTCAATTGCAAATTGACAATATTAATGTTTCAACATCAGTTTTGTAGAAAAGATTTGAATATGAAACATATCAAACAAGGAGCGGAGATGAATCCAAAAAAATTGTTTTGAAGGAGAGTGAATTGCCCTACCTTGAGTTTATGACTAGATTTTGTACTCTCATTTATCCACATATCCAGCATTGTCATGGTGCACGATGGCAAGCTAAACAGTTTCATGATTCGAAAGATTGTTTTCCACCTAGTTGTATTCTTTCAATTGTAGATTTTGCTAAGAACTATACATTTTCCCCTCAAAAAGAGCTTCAAGCTCAATATTATCATTCTAATCAGGTTGCAATATTTGTGCAAGTGACCTATAGACATGCACAATATGATTTGGATGAAGTAAAAAGTCCTGATCCAAATGAACGCATTATCATCAAGGAGGTTCATTTCTATATCAGTGATGATAAGGTTCATGATAGGAGCTATGTGGCTCATTGTTTTGCAATATTTTTTGAAGACATTGCAAATTGCGGAATAAAGGCTTCACAACATTGGATTTGGTCTGATGGTTGTGCAGGTATGTGTATTGATACTTCAATTTATTTTCATTTTCATTTCATTTTTTGTTAAATCATTAAAGGATGACATGTATGTATGCACATGTGCAACTTAATTTTGCAGGACAATTTAAATCTGCAAAAGCCTTTAATTGGCTAGCCATGCAACATGCTAGACGTAATGTTAAATTTTTGTGGAACTTCTTTGAAAGTGGACATGGAAAAGGAGAGCATGATGGAGCAGGAGCATGTGTGAAGCGTGCACTTCGCCAACATGAACTTGCAGGTACACATGATGTTCAATAGTTATATATATATATGAATTTCAAATAATTTAAAATTTTAGCTTAGATCTATTTTCTTTAAACTGATAATTCAAAAATATACATAGGTAACATGATAGACAATTCAAAGAAAATTATTGAATGGTGTCAAAGTCATTTTGCTCCTCGGGACACCAAATACAACAAACGTTATTTTTGGGAAGTGAAAGGTAATTTATATTTTGTTACATAAAATTTTAATTTCATGTTCATGTCTATCTTTTCACAATTGAACTAATTTAAAAATGTACAACTTTTATTTCATATTTGTAACAGATATAGACAGATCTAATCTTTACAATTGTCAAAGAATTGTTGGTATTAGAAGTTTACATCAATTGATCACTACAGGACAACACAAGCCTATTTTGATTCAAGTAAGAGAAAAATCATGTTTTTGTGCTCACTGCATTGAGGACAATCCATTAAGTCAATGTGAGAATATTGCAAATGGATATGTTTCACGATAGGATATGAAGAAGTTAATTAGAATGCCTCCTTATGGAGATGATGACATTAACATAAACATTTATGATCTTATATATTCAGCTGATTATGAGCGTGTCTCTGATCTAGTTGTTACAGGTGCGTGCACATACATATTCTTTTATTTAATTTTAATTTATCATATTTAAGTGATGTTTAATTTTAATAGAATCCATTTGTATCTAGGTGATATTTTTGTTGTAGTTGCAGAGCCTGACAATATAGAAAGTGTAGATTATTATCTACTAAGATCCACGAAAGCAAAATACAAGTTGACAGAACAAATTGTAGATGATGATGAACAGACATATCCAACTGGTTTAGTTGTTATTGAAGGAACCTATTATCAGCAAAAAAAGGTTGACAAAAATGGTGTTCAATTTGAGGAATACATGTCTGACAAAAAAGTTCTACGTTACAGTCACTTGGTTATAGCAACAAAGCTGCAATTCGAAGCATTGCCAAAAAAATGAGGTGCCAAAATTCAGAAGTGGAGGTTGTCTATTGAAGAACATGAAAAACTTTTGGAGATAATAAAAGATAGAGAGGATCCAAACTATATGTATCAGGAGCTTTAGAACTCTATAAGCTTCTGAATAAACTTCCTTTTGTAGCTCTTGTACTTTCATATTCGAACTCTATCTAGCTTGAAGTTTCATGTTTGAGCTCATATATATAGCAAATATGTTTTTATGTATGTATGTATGTAATCATGCTTTAGTTAATTATATGTTTTACTTTAATTATGTTAAAATTTTAGTCAGATTAGTTAGTTATGTCGGTTAGATTAGTTAATTTTACATTAGTTAAAGATGTTCAATAACATTAGTTATCTAATTATGTTCACTAATTAGATTAGTAATTGAAAGTTAAGTTAGATCCAATTATCTAATTATGTTCACTAATTATGTTTGAACTAATTAGATTAGTTTAAAATTAGTTATCTATTATGAACTATCTAATTATGTTCACTAATTATGTTATCTAGTTAGTTATCTAATTATGTTCACTAATTAGATTAGTTAAAGATGAAATAACAAATTAGTTAACTAATTATGTTAGTTAGATTAGTTAATTTTATGTTAGTTAAAGATGAAATAACATTAGTTATCTAATTGTGAACTCACTAATTAGATTAGTAATTGTTAGTTAAGTTATCTAATTATCTAATTATGAACTCACTAATTAGATTAGTAATTGTTAGTTAAGTTATCTAATTATCTAATTATGTTCACTAATTAGAACAGTAATTTTGTTAGATTAAAGTAATTAGATTAATAATTAGTTATCTAATTATGTTATCTAATTAGTTATCTAATTATGTGCACTAATTAGAATAATGTAATTGTTAGTTAAGTAGTTACAAATACTTAATTACTATTAGTTAAATTAACTAACTATTTTATTTAAATTTAAAAAATAAATTAACTATTTTATTTAAATTAGAAAAATAAATTAACTATTTTAGCACATTTTAAAAAATTAACTATTTTATTTAAATTAAAAAAATAAATTAAAAAATAATAAAACATAATAAAACTATTAAAAAACATTAAAAAAAATTTTAAAGAAAAAAAACATACCTGGTTCAGCCGAAATCGTCTTAAGCACTCCGCAAAATCTGCAAGGCGCTAGTGAACAAATGAGCTCCGGAGGGCAATTTTCGCCTTTTATAATTTTTAAGGGTTCGGCCGAACCTGTTTCAGCCAGACATGGTCCGGCCGAAACGGGTTCGGCCGAACCCCCCTTGGCACATAGGCACCAGTTGGCACCTCACGGCTGCCACATGGGTTCAGCCGAACATGTTCCCGCCGATCCACGTCCGGTCGAATCCGTTCCGGCCGAAACCCCCGAATTTGTCCTCTAGTGCGACACAGGTTTGTGCTTTCACCCCTAAAGTAAATTTATAATATCTAAATTTATAAAGAAGTTTGTGGCATGGGAACCATGTGAAAAACCCTTAGTAAAAGTTCTTGCAAGATGTGTTGGTTGACAAGGATTTGTGAAACTTCAATTGAAGAGCACAGTGAATGTAAATTGTTTTTGTAAGAATTGTTTTGAAAACTCTCGTATAAATTTTTTTGGCAAGATTAAAGCTTCATGTCTACAAAATGTGGGAACTGATGCCTATGTAATGTCTATAGTGAGGGAGAGCAATAGAGAGCTCATGAAGTAACCAATGATACATAAATAGAATTCAACTGTAGTTTCAACTGTAGAAGAATTCCTATTATAAATTGCAATGGTAGCCATGTATGGAATAATGATCAATCTCAGATCAACTGATTAGCTAGTTGTCATGATACTTATTCAAGTCTAGACACATTCATAAAAGTACATATGGACTTGAGTCAATAATCATCGAATAAGTGATTTAAATGTCTACTTGTAATGCAGTATGATGTTCATCAAGATTGTAATGCAATATGATATTCATCAAGATTGATCTCAGATTGATCATTATTCCATACATGGCTACTGTTGCAATTTATAATCTTGATTAAAATCATGCTGCATTACAAGCAGATTGTAATGTAGTATGATGTTCATCAAGATTGATCTCAGATTTATCATTATTCCATACATGGCTACTGTTGCAATTTATAATCTTCATGAACATCATACTTCATTACAAGTAGATTGTAATGCAGTATGATGTTCATCAAGATAACAATCTATAGTAAACAAATTTGGCATCTCTAAATTTTATGTTCCAGTTTATGCCAAACTAGGGAACAAATTCCTTTTATAGCATGTCACAAAGTGTACATCGTCTATCCTTTTTTTGAGATAAGCCCATAGTCACTTGATAGGAAGTTATTAGAAAGATAATAACAGATAAGAAATACGGTGAGCTAATCTATCAATAACACCTGAACTGAATAACGACATCACAATACTGTACTTTTCTTTTGGAACCAAAATTAATTATTCATTAATATTTTGATGATAGATTTCTTAATGCAACGAGGCTAACAAATTCATGAGATATATACATATGCGGTTTCAATACATGTGGTTTGATGAGAAGTATAGACTCCCATAGGACATTTGATAGCCATAGGGTCACATAGTTAGTGAATCGGTACAAGGATCTATGTAGATAACATAGGGATAGGGATAAGGATCTATTATTTTTGTACATTATATTTTTTGACACATTTTTGATAGATATATATGATGGAGATTGGTAGGGATCATGTGTATAGGTACATTTTTGTGCTTTATGTGATGGATGGATGCAAATCTTTGTGATTATGTACTAATATACACTTTATCTTTGTGCTTCAAAGTGGATATCTCCTCACTCAAATCTTTGTGTTTGTCCACATTTCAGGCCATTGATGGATCTTATTGAGAATATTGACGTTCTAGGACGCGTAGCTATGGAGACCACATATTCTCATCTTCTCACAACTCTTCTTGCTTTTCTTGCCATAGCCAAAGTAGTGTTAGCTCGAGAAAGCAGTGCACAAATGGGTAAACGAATAAGAAAAGGAAATTCTTTTTATAGAATGGTTATTCATTCCAATGATGTGGATTGTTATGATTAGATTCGCATGAGTAGGGGAGCATTCTTTCATCTATCTAGTATCCTAAGGATGAAAGGAAACTTGACAGATATGATACACTTGAAGTTAGAAGAACAACTTGTGATGTTCCTCCACACCCTTGGCCACAATCTAAGGAACCACAATATTGCCCACAACTTTGGGCACTCAAGAGAGACAATCAACTAATACTTCCACAAGGTGTTGAGGGCTATCTTAGCACTCCACGAGGATTACTTTATACCACCTAGTCCAAACACTCCTCCTGAAATTAGTGGGAAGGACCGTTTTGATCGGTTCTTCAAGGTAATTCTTGTGTTGTTACAAATTTCTTGTATGGATTTTTATCCTTATCATATTATTGGTTGACTGTACAATTGATGATTGTATCATATCGTATAGGATTGTGTTGGAGCTATCGATGGAACCCATATACCAATCACCATCGATGTTGACATGCAAGGTAAATATCATGATAGAAAAGGCAACTTGTCGCAAAATGTTATGGGTGTGTACTCCTTCGATTATAAGTTTCAGTACTACCTTTCTTGGTTGGGAAGGGTCTGCTGCAGATAGTTGTGTTCTAGCTTCAGCTCTGTCAAGAGCAGATCCTCTTGTTGTTCCCCCCGCTAAGCCAAAGCATAGTTTAATATACTCAAGGGTACAATCAATGTTTCAAGTTTTAACAATCTACTTTATTTATGTAGGAAAATATTTTCTAGTGGATGTTGGATATCCCAATGCACCTGGATTTCTTGCTCCTTATCAATGTACATGCTACCACCTGAAGGAGTTTTCAAGAGAGAATCCAATTAACTCTCGACAAGAGTTATTCAACCACCGACACTTCTCTCTTAAAAATGTAATAGAGCATACATTTGGTATTCTCAAGCAGCATTTTCCAATCTTGATGCATGTCACATCTTATTCTATCATGACACAAGCCCATATTGTATTAACATGTTGCATACGATAGATGATTATGATAGAGGATGACATTCCATCAGAAATTGGTACCGAAGAGGAAGATGATTGTGATGGGATAGATAAACCAATGCTTGAGACATATGGGTTGTCTCAGCATGATAGAGACTAGTGGACACAGTTCGAGATGATATAGCAAGTAGAATGTGGGCAGACTACAGATCTCGAGAATAGTTGTTCTTTTAAGGGTCAATGTATGAAGATACTTTGATATACATGATGGTTTCCTTTTTCTTTTGTTTGTATTTGGAAGTATTAGAATTTTATGGGTCGATGTGTTTTATTTGAGTAAACTGATGTATGAAGATACTTTGATATACATGATAGTTTCCTTTTTCTTCTATTTGTATCTGGAAGTATTTGACTTTTATGGGTCAATGTGTTTTTTTTTATTAAACTGATGTATGAAGATACTTTGATATACATGATGGTTTCCTTTTTCTTCTGTTTGTATCTCAAAGTATTGAACTTTTATGGGTCAATGTGTTTTATTTGAGTAAACTAATATATGAAGATACTTTGATATACATGATGGTTTCCTTTTTCTTTTGTTTGTATTTGGAAGTATTGGACATGTTGGTTTTTTATTTGATATATTATACTGATGTATGAAGATACAATGATACAATTATATGTCCATAAATATATTCCATGTGATATGTTTATACCATTAACAACAATATGTACATTGTGAACAACTGATCTAGACCATGGCATACACAGAACTAATGATGAGCATGGAAGAAACCAGCAACATGAGCCAAATATCTTCTTCCTCAAAGAAGATAATGTGGACAAAATAGATGGAACACAAGTTTCTAAACTTTCTCCTCGAGCAAGTACAACTTGGAAGAAAAGGTGACGGGGGATTCAAAAAAGATGCGTGGATCACCATTGAGAGGAGGTTCCATGCAGATATGCACCTCAATCTAACAAAGGACAATTTAAAAAATAAGCTGAAAATATGGAAGCTTGCATATAGAGTGATGAAAGAGCTGAGAAATACAAGTGGTTTTGCTTGGAATGAGGCAACTCAATGCATGGATGTTGAGGATAGTGTGTGGGCTGAGCTTCTGAAGGTAGGGTGGTCTCTCTACTATTTTGATTGAAATAATATTTCCTTCTTATAAAGTTAATAATGAAAGAAAAAGAACCTAATCCATTTATTTATGCCAACATGCAGAGAAGAGAATTCAAAAATGCCAAAGTGTATAAGAGGCAACCCTTCCAATACTTCAATGAATTGGGTGCAATTGTGGGTAATGACATTGCTGAAGGTAATGCAGCTACAATGACTCATGAGACTGAAGAAGGGAACCCTATGGAAGAGACATTCTAATGTAAGTGGAGTGGTGAGTTCCAAGATTCTTCCAAAGAATCTTCCAAAGAATCTCAATGTCTTTCAAAAGTGCCTTCAACCAGGGACAATACTATGCTCCAATCCATTAATATGACCAATCTAGGGTCACAACACTAGCTCTCACCTCCACTTCACTTCACACCATTCAAGTGCTTAGAAAAATTCAACTTCCTTCATAGGCCTACACATACTCAATCATTGTCATTGAACAACATAATAATAAATAACTAATCAATCTTTAAAACATGGATTTCAACTCTGCCATTCTGGATAGACCCGCATACAGAGGTTCATAACTTTTGAACTAGATCAAAATTTATCGATCGCTTCAGTGAGGAGGGGCGTAATTAGGTTTATCAAAACACATCCAAAGCTCATCAAAATCCAAGGGTGCATTAGGGAGATATGGCCCCCGCACTGAGACAGTTTTTGTCTATGTCAGTTAAGAACAAAATAGAGATAACTCCCTTATTTCTAAACCAAATGCCATCATTCCTAAAACAAAATGAACTTAATTCATATTAATTTCATTCCTAAACAATAAAGTTCCAAAGAAAAAACATTTAGATGGATGCAAATCCTTGGAAAGGTGACTGTTACAAGAGAAACAACACAATAAATCATGCAGAGAACACATTCATTCTTTTTTTTACTCATAACTTCCTTAGCATTAACTCAGAAATTACAAGTGCATGGCTCTCTGGCTACCGCTAGAGAGCTATTTCAGATTCTCTCTCCTATTCTTGTCCTCTATTCCCTGTAATCTCCCTATATCCTATGTTTCTTAATTACATAAAGATGTCTATTAAAGATCATATTGGACAGTTACAACCATCCACTTTTCATGCCCTTCATGTGCCTATGCAGTTACAATGTTGTCTCTTAATAGAGATTCTAGGGTAGTTGTAAATCAGTCCACCCCCATGATAACATAATGCCATTTTAAATACATCAATGCAATTTTAAGCAAATTAACCATTCATTGACATGGTTCCACGACATACTAAATAACTTAAACATATTGATATTATGCAACTTGGCATGATGCTCAAAAGTCGAGGTGCATCTGCACCACATTCAATGTGCATGATGAAGAGGATATTGGTTTCAGTATACATCTTGACAGTACTGTTGATTTGGACGAAGACCCTTATCCTTCCAATCAGTCCACTGTAACTGCAAGTGGTAGAGAAACTCCTACATCATCATCATCAAGAATGGGAAAGAGGAGGAAGGCAAGTATGGCCACTTCCTTGGATGTCATCTATGAAACAATCAAGGAAACAAAAGATGGCCTCAACAATGTTCACCTTCACAAAATGGATAAATCTAATGATGATAATGCTTTGATTAGCGTATATACCGCTCTCAAATCCATCCCTGAATTGAGTTGAGGTGTTGTCCTGAGGGTATACGACACCTTCGTGGTTCAACGTGAAAGAGCCAAAGGGTTCTTGTTGATGAGTGAGGAGGAGAGAGTGGACTGGTTTGCAACAACATTTGGTGGATTGTAGTTATTTTCTATCACTTTGAAGACTTCAAACTTTATCATGTTTCATTCACATATGTTGATACAACCGTGTTTTGATCAATGATTTTTACGCTGAAACTTAGTTTTTGTTACTAACTAGGTAGATCATTGTTTATTTAACTTTAATTATTAAATTAACAATAAGTATGAATAGATAAATTTTTCAGATATGGTTAGATTAGTATGTGATTCTTGGCTATTGTCTATCATTCTCTGTTGTCGTATGATAAATTATTTCCAAATATGGAAGATGTGCATGGTATTTATTGCATCAGGATCTTCATGGATGCCTGCTCTATGAATTTTGAAGTTCTTTTTCATAATGTTTGTAGTTCTTTTTCATAGTGATTTAAATGTCTATTCATTTGACGTATGAAGTAATGCAAATTGATTTTCATTTGACATATGGTGCATTTGGAATTGATTTCTATCTGAAACATTAAATTTCCACAGTCCATACTGAATAAGTGTTGTTTTTGGATTCAACTGTAATTTTTTTTTAAATTTCCGTCTCTTTTTTATTTTTTTTAAAAATGAGCAGTTGAGCCTCAAGCCTAAAAGTCACATCACATATTTCTTACTTATTTAGGTGACTACCTAAGCCAGTAGAGGCGGTCATTAGTTTCCTACCCAGCTTGAAATTTTTGATAAGGTAATTCATACCATCAAGTGATCTGGTAACAAGTGGATCTTCTATTACCTGTAAGAAATATTGAAATGTCTAGTAAGGTATTTTGTATCCCTTGGTTTTTGAATTCATGATCTACCTTCCTACAAGGAATTGTTTTTCTTAGGAGCTATTAAAAAAGGCTCTCTGTTCCATCAAATTTAGTCAGGGCTTGGCCTTGGCCTAGACTTTTTAGTTATGATGTATTCGGAATTGGTTTTCATTTGAGGTATCATGTATATGGAATTGATTTTTGTTTCTTTCTTTTACTTTTCTTTCAAATTTTGTGTTGGTGAGCCTCAAGGCTAAAAGTAATGCCATAGATTTCTTACTCATTTAGGTGAACTTTGACTACCTTGGCTAGTAGAGACTGGCATTGGATTTCTTTCCTTCCTAGCTTGCAATAACTGATAAGATAATTCATACCATCAAGCAATCCAGTAACTAAGGGATAATTCCAAGTCATAGAGGAATTGACCCAGCTTTACAGCTAGTATAGGCATAATAGTCTCACCTTACCATTGGGTATTGGATTCAACATAGTGTATACTCATAAATTTACAATCTCTATGTTCCACTGAACTCTTTAAATTGAATTTATAATAGTTATTCCATACATGGCTACTATTGGAATAATCATCGAATAAGTGATTTAAATGTATTCTTGTAATGCAGTATGATGTTCATCAAGATTGACCTCAGATTGATCATTGTTTCATACATGGCTACTATTGCAATTTATAATAGTTATTCCATACATGGCTACTGCTGGAATAATAATGTATGGAATAAAAATAGCCAAGTATGGAATAATGATCAATCTGAGGTCAATCTTGATGAACATAATGGTAGTTATTCCATACATGGCTACTATTGCAATTTATAATAGTTATTCCATACATGGCTACTGTTGGAATAACAGTAGCCATGTATGGAATAATGATAAATTTGAGGTCAATCTTGATGAACATCATATTGCATTATGATGTTCATGAAGATTATAAATTGCAACAATAGCCATGTATGGAATAATGATCAATCTGAGGTCAATCTTGATGAACATCATATTGCATTACAATCAGCTTGTAATGCGGTATGATGTTCATGAAGATTATTAATTGCAACAGTAGCCATGTATGGAATAATGATCAATCTGAGGTCAATCTTGATGAACATCATACTGCATTACAATCTTCTTGTAATGCAGTATGATGTTCATCAAGATTATAAATTCCAATAGTAGCCATGTATGGAATAATGATCAATCTAAGGTCAATCTTGATGAACATCATATTGCATTACAATATTGATGAACATCATACTGCATTACAAGAATGCATTTAAATCTCTTATTCAATGATTGTTGACTCAAGTCCATATGTACTTTTATGAATGCGTCTAGACTTGAATAAGTATCATGACAACTAGCTAATCAGTTGATCTGAGATTGATCATTATTCCATACATGGCTACCTTTGCAATTTATAATAGGAATTCTTCTACAGTTGAAACTACAATTGAATTCTATTTCTGTATCATTGGGTTACTTCATGAGCTCTCTATTGGTCTCCCTCACTATAGATTGTTATCTAATTTCAAATAGTCATGTATAGAATAATGATCAATCTGACGTCAATCTTGATGAACATCACACTGCATTGCAATCTGGTTATAATGTAGTTTGATGTTCATCAAGATTACAAATTGCAACAGTAGCCATGTATGGAATAATGATCAATCTGAGATCAATCTTGATGAACATCATACTGGATTACAATCTGCTTGTAATGCAATATGATGTTACATTAAATTAAATTACGTTAAATGCATAAATTATTTATTCAAGCAATTTGGAAATTACCTATTCTCTCTTTTAGCTCTTGTGATTCAATGTGACTGTGAAAGTTTATAGACATATTCTTGCATTTGTTAGTCTTGTTGCTTTTAACATATTTAAGTGGAATACACCAAGGAGTACCACATGATGAATTCTTAATTTAATGCATTGTTAAGGTGTACTCTCAGAACTGTTCATTTCTAGTTCTTCAGAAGAGATGGTTTTATAAATGTGTTTTGGTAGATGACTCTATTGTTCATGATTCTATCCCATGTTATATGTATATACCCTAACCATCTTGTTATTACTGTTGCATTACAAAATTAAGTGGAATAATTCTACTTTGTTCAATGCTCTATTTCATCTTGAATTTATTTTCATATTTCATTCATTTTTCAAAACCACATGATAGGTACAGAAACATAAATGGATAGTTCTGAGACTACACATATGATGATATTGTGAGACTACACATATGCTGATATTAAAAATGTTTTAAATAGCTTATGGATTCGATTGTGTAGATATTTCTGGCATCAACATTTCAGATCAAACTCTGTGATCCGTCATCAGGATGAAAGAGAGAAAAATGATTGAAAGAAAAGTCCATCATTTTGCAAGCTATTGCAATCATTTTTCTCTCTTTCATCCTGATGATGGATCACAGAGTGTGATCTGAAACGTTGATGCAAAAAAAAATGTACACAAGCAAATGCAATGAACCATCTAATAAAAAAATCCAATGTACACAAACGTGCGAGACTCCACATATGCTGATAAAAAATTATCTATCTGATGATTGTTTACTGTTCATGTTTGTAAACAATTAATATTTCTGATGGTACTCCTTGGTGTATTCCAATTAAAAATAAATAAGTTTTAGTTTTTCTATCATGTTTAGTTTGTAGATGCAAGATTAGCTATCAAACAATACGAATAGTAATGGGAAGAATGAGCAGGATATGATATGGTTGCTCGCCGAATGTGGAGCATAAGGGCGTAATTTAACGGTATGTTTTCACACCACCATTTAGCTCATGGATATTGTTCTTCCCCATCTTTTATCTGATGCTATAGATGTTTCATTGTATTTTTTTTATAAATTCGTAATATCAACATAAATGAAACTTTTTCATTTTGTACTGACAGAAAATAGTCATGTTGTTATATGAATGTTGTTATCTATTTCCAATACTAAGTTTGGTTGCTTGAATAGTATGAATGAACAAAACATTGTTTGATATAGTGGTGATGGCTATGATAAATGTCCCTATGTGTGACTGTGGTGATGGAGTGTGCTGTGTGTTGAGGATGTCACACACAAACACTAATCCAGAGCGTAGATTTTGGACTTGCATAAATAAGAAAAATTTTGTTAATTGCACAATATTTAAATGTTTAGAAAGAATAAATATTAGTAATGAAAGCAATCACTTCTACATTTGGGGCCAAATTTTGACAGAAACTTCCGACGGATAATTTTTTTTTATGAATTTGATGTTTTTTTTGTAATAGGCCCCGATGGTGTCGGTATTCCAATGGGTTTTAAATAGACCATCAGAATTCTGACAGTTTCGGGGTATAGATGAAAAAAAAAAGTGAAATGGCCAAATCATTTTTATTTCGATTGCAAAGAAAAGGAGCAGGAGAAAAGGAGCAGGTGAAAGCTAAGTGCGAGAGAAGGTATGTGATTTCTTCATCTTTGATTTGGTATCTTTGATGGGCAACGTCTTTCGAGCCTCTTGCATCATATTCGACCGTAAATTTCAAATGCATTGCATTTTATTTGATCATGAATGCTCTCTGAAATGACTGCATTCTATTGGTGTCATGCCCTAGCCTGTACTTTATCTCCATTATTTGATGTTATTGGTGCTTGTGCTCAAGGATATCAATTCACTATTTTCAAATTTTTGGATTCACGTTTGTTGATATTACTAGCACGTTTAATGATGTCATTGTATATTATCGAGATGCTCACTGAAATGACCACATTCTACTGGTGTCGTGCCCTAGCCCATGCTTTAACTCCATTATTTTATGTTATTGGTGCTAGTGCTCAAGGATATTGATTCACTATTTTGAAATGTTAACTATGGTTATCAAATGGACATCCCGTGAGCTTCTAGCTAGGCGCCATTTGTATTGATAGCTTAGGGCATCAAATGTATTGTATCATTAATAGTTGAGACTTTGTTAAAATGAAATAGGGCAAAGAATGATTTTGATTTATTTTCTCTATTTTGATCCCTAAGTGGCTTACAACCCTAGAGAAGTATATGCAGATTTACAGATGACTTCATGAGATTTGCAATTCTTAAAGATATGGGTCCAAGATAATCGGAATATCTTAGGTGCCATGAAAACAATAATGATGTCAAAGGAAATTTCAAGAAGAGTTGTTGTTCATGAGAGATATGGTTTATTGACGAGAAACTTCTTTCCAGGTTAAGCCTGCCTTTAATTCCAAGTGAATTACTAACAAGAAACCTCTTTTCAGAAGATTGGGAATGCAGTTGCAGGATACATAGCAGTCGATAATTCACAAGAAATCCATGGGTTAAAAACTATGCACATATTCATGTCAAATTTTTTATGCCTTTACCAGCTATACATTAATCCTAAAAATTGGAAGAATTTAGTGGGAGTGACCACTTTATTATAAAACATATTGTTTAGATGCCAAGTTTGCCATGAGCACAATTTTTTAAAGTAGGATTTGCCTCTTAGAAGAGCTCCAAGATAGACACACCTAAACACAAGTCTTGGAGCAACAAAGAGAGACAATGCTAAGGTCAAGACATCAACAAATATGTGAAAGTACCAAGGGCATACACAAGGAAAAGAAAAAAGATAACATGAGAAAATCCTAAGTAGCCCTTGCAGAAATGGAGGATGTCAAGTCAGCTCCAAACTAGGCTACATATGCATTAACTAATCCTTGGGAGAGAACCTTATAAAAAGCACTTTAAAGTTTAAACGCGAAGATAAATCATGAGGAACTAACCTATCTAATTCACTTATGGGGAAGATGTAGGACATTAAACACAAAGGTATGCCTTAAGGATCTAACATATCCAATTCACTTTCAAGGTAGATTCTTCTAGACCAAACAGAAGGAATAGGAAAGCTTAGCCTACTACCATGTATGAGGTGGATATAATCCCAAGAATTTGTAGCCAATCAAAATTTTGTAGACAAAAATGGGTGAAATCTTGGAAGAAAACCATCAAGACTAACTAAAATCTACCAACTGGCTGAAAATAATGTAGGTTTACACACCGAAGCTTCTCAACTCAAAGCCGGTCACTAAGGCCCTTTAAGTTACCAAAATCCTCATGTTGAAGATTTTTTTGGATTATATGAGATATAGGCATACATAATAAACACTTAATGTTCAAAGACAAATTTCAAGTTAGCAACATTCATCTAAGTTTCATGCAAGGAAAACCAAGAACCATTATCTTTAAAGATTAAAGCATTTTTTCTCACAAACACAGGTGCCATTGAATGGGAATTGAAAAGGAATACTCTCACACAAAAGCAACATAAAATGAAACTATAAGAATGACCCTAATGCCTGTATTTTTGTTCATAAATATTGGGATTTTTTAACATTGGAAAACTCTTTAGGAAGATTCAAAGTTCATTATTTACATAATAGAGGTTTACAACCCTTAATCCGCTGACTGTACCCCTTTACTAGTCATAGTCACCAACACCAGTCAATTTCTTGACTTTATTAACAACAAAAATAGTATAATGATTTCACGAACATGTAAATATAACAAAAGGAAATTTTCCTATATCATCACCCAACCAAGATCACGTTCAAACACACATATGGATTCATTGTTCTATTCACTGTTCCACGGGACAATGGATTACCAGAGTTGTAGAGAATTTAATCTTTTATTGATATTCCTCTTCTTCTTTGTTTCATACATCTTGATGCAGAGCCCTCTACTATCACCTTAAGGAGACCAACTCAACTCGAGGATTCAACAAGTAACTTGGAATCCACTCAAAGAATTAGCCTCAAATCAAGGATTAAGTAGAGTTCCCTGAATTTTTTAATCACTTCCACAACCCTGCTACACAAGTTCACTTCCTCATTTTTTGGCAATTCCTCCTAGCACCATCTCCATCCTAGGCCACCTAGTGCACCTAGTGCCTCCACCATGTCAAAACTTCATCTAGGCTTTTCACCCTGATCCTAACATCAAGTATCATCTCATCATGGTTTTTTCACCATGTTTCAACACCCCATTCACTCTGATCTATTCAACTTACACCATTCTTCTTCTACAACCCTTCTAGGCTTGTCTAATAGCCCTACACATAGAAATCAGAAAATTACACTCAAAGTCTCCAAACAACCTGGCAAAGTACTTACCTTTTCAAATACCCTTTTCAAAGTTACTAACCCCATCTGAATCTCATTCTTCCATCCTTTGACTAGTGAATACTTCCATCTCCAAATGCTCTTCTCCTAGGCCTAATTAGCCCTCACTCAACAAAGCAACTCCTATTTCCACTTGTCTCCAGGACTCAAAGGCTTGAAATAGTCTTCGTTTCATGCATATGTGGTAAATATTCATGAGATACTAAAGAAGACCTGCTATTTGTCAAATAAATCTTCATTGTCCCCCACAAAAACTAAGTACAATAACTACTCTACCCTTAATTTGTTTAACAATGCACCATATTAGATAAAGTAGGTTCTATCAAACATGGCACAGACTCTCTTCAAACTCACAATATGTTGCATGTGTAGTATAAAACTCATGAGATTCTAAAGAAGGCATCAATCTTAATTAGCCAAATCTTCCTTGTAGCACATAAAATTCAACTTTTCTCTAATGTTGTAGTTGCAAGTAATTAATTTTAAATTTTATTTTCTTATATTCATTTAAAGGCACTCAAAATCAGTGAAATGCTCATTTGTAATTTTCGTGAGCTGTGAAGAGGGCATCATGCGCGAAGAGGGAAGAGGGTACTGGACTTTTGCTTGTGAGTTATGATAATTGTTGTAAACATGCCATTGGTTCAGTTTTGTAATTTTTTTGTGTGTTCAATGCATTTAAAATAAATTTATATTTCTATAGACTGCTAGCACAAAGGAAGATTTGACCTAGCCAAATAAAGGCCTAATTCTGTAGACTATTGGTCAGAAAAATCTTCATTGTCTCCTGATTGTCTTCTTTATATACTAGCATGTATTAATTGGCTAACAAATAAAGAAGCATTTAGACAATCAGAAGACAATGAAGATAATTTTAAATACATTTAACACAATTATTTTTTACAAAACGGAACCAATGACATGTTTACAACAAAGAAATAGAGTGATAATAATATGCTGAAAATTGTATTCTGTTTAATACATGCCAAAGGACCAGTCCCAACAATTCTTAAACATACTTTATCTGATATGATGAATTCTTAAACAATTAAGGTTGGAGTAGGCATAGTTATCACACAATTTTTTGTGTGGTACAAGGAAGATTTGGCTAATTAAGAGTGAGGCCTTCTTTAGAATATCATGAGTTTTGTACTACACATGCAACGTATTGTGAGTTTGAAGAGAGTCTATGCCATGTGTGATTATTAAGTAATGGGAAAGTTCTGATGATTTAATTGTAGAACTATTGGTCCCTTGAAACGTTCAAAAAAAATTCTCAAAAGATGCACTCTCATGGAATACGATGACTTCAGGTTATGCACAAAATGGATCTATCTTCTATCACTATGCTCTTATCCTATGTCAAAATGGGAGATTTATGACATGGTATAGATATCCATCAAGGCATAAATAAAATTCAACTTTTCTCTAATGTTGTAGTTGCAAGTAATGATTATAAATTTTATTTTCTTATTCATAGAAGCTTGCAGTATAGTTGCTTTTAATGTAGACAATTTAGACAGTGTATTTTCCTATAGTGTTTCTTAGTCTTGATTGAGGATGACATGCACATGGTCGCTAAACTGGACTTGCATAGTGCAATTAGATTAAAGGGGTGATTATTTTGGTAGTGAAGATGAGAAGAAAAACATAATTCATTAGTTAATTAAATATTTTGTATATAAATTGGGTACTACTTTTGTAGGTAGTTTTAGCTCATTGTTTTGTAATGTAATTTTTCAATTTCATGTATTTTATCTCCTATTTATTAGGTGCATGAGATGAAGGTTGAATGTAAGAGTCTTATAATTTTGAGTTACCTTTGGATCTCAAGTTTTTGATAGTCCTATGATGATCTTTCTCAACAAGTATTTTATTCTATTGTTGTTTTTTGAATAACATATTGGGTAAATACAAAACTGTGTACTCCTACATGACAGTCAACACAAAATTGAAGCATCAAACAAGACTTGATCAAGTTGCAGGTGGAACGTGCACTCAAATAGTAAGTAATGTAGAATAACAAAATAAGTAATCTGTCGTGTCTACATTTTGTTATTTTCTAAGATTACATCCATGTTCTATATTCACAGAATGGTTAAAATTTGAAATTTACAATTTGATAAAAGTACTGACAGGTGTTGTTCCCTGCACCCTCAATCAACAACTTGCCTCTGTTTGTGGTCTCAATTTGCCTCCATTTGTTGTTCTCTGCACCCTCAAAAAGTGTTAGATAGGCATATTTGTCATTTTAAGATCAAAGATAAAGGCCCCCTTTTTTATGCGCGCACACACACATAACATATACAACCTTCACCATGCAGATTTGCCTAAGCACTACTGGGACCTTACCCTACAACAAATGTATTATTGTGAAAATCATCACAAGTCCATTTGTTGTCGGGTCTAGCTCCCAGTAGTGCTTGGTCAAATTTGATGCACTTCTGATATATTTTGTGTACAATATATATATATATATTTTGTTTTGATTTACAAACTACTATATTATTTGAATATCTTTCTTTCTTGCCACAATAGGAAAGAGTTTGAGGTGGAAGACTATAATAACAAAAGTGTTTCAATTATGTATACTATACTAAAACATCATTTCATAACTAACTTTTCAATTTTTATATATAATTAGGTTATAGATAATCTAAGTGAAGAAGGATCATGTCAAACAATCCAAGTGAAGAAGGTAATGGGGATACAATCAATAGATTATGGTCTAACTTGTAAAGAAAAAGCGATGGAAAATGTTATTGTCCTTGCAATATTTGTGAGGGCTTAAACACTAGAAGATTGCTAATCAAAACATCTAAGAGACATTGTAGGGATAATGGTCACATTGAAGGGGGGTTTGATTATCATCAATTGGTAAGTTTTTCATTATATTTATTTTACAATTAATATATATATATATGAAATACACTTGATGATGAGATCATTATCATGGTTTATTTGTGCTCATCATTTTTATATAGGTCAACCTCCCCAAGGGAGTACGTGATATGGACCATGGAGGTGTGAATATGGAGAATATGGCTTTGGAAGTGGAGGATCATGGAGGTGCAAATATTGAAGCTGAAGATTATGATCCCATGGAAGATAAAGATCATGCACCAGATAACACATTTGAAGATGATGGTACTAATACATTGATCCATGACACATTTGGTACTGGGGCAATTGATGATGATGTCATCCATGATATACCTCTACTTGAGAAGGCAGCCACGACCCTTTACGAAGGCTTCCAAATAACTCTTCTCTCTACTGTATTTTTGTTGTTGAACTTGAAGGTAATGAATGGTTTATCTAACATAACAATTTTACATATGCTAAGGTATGTCATATATGTCATTATAGTAATTAAAGGGTGAAACATGTACCATAAATATTGTTAATATTAACAACTTATATTTTTTTCTATAGATTGATAGGTGAGTTTTTGTTACCACCATCGAATATTCTTCCTTGCTCATACTGATACTTATGTGCCACTATGAAAGATATTGGAATAGAGTATCAAGCAATAGATGTTTGTCTCAACGATTATATTATTTATCATAAAGAACATGAATTTTCAATAGAATGCCCTGAATGTCATATGAGTAGATATCAAACAGATCAAATAACAAAAAAAGTGTCTCACAAGGTT
The DNA here is from genome assembly GCA_027943335.1 of Chamaecyparis obtusa. Taxonomy (NCBI): domain Eukaryota; kingdom Viridiplantae; phylum Streptophyta; class Pinopsida; order Cupressales; family Cupressaceae; genus Chamaecyparis; species Chamaecyparis obtusa. The sequence continues at coordinate 533,242 of BSBK01004155.1, read as the reverse complement.
CTTCGTTACATCCTCATTATACCACGTTTGAAAATATTTTTCAGGTGTAATAGCTTAGCACAATTTATGGATTACCATGCATGCAATAGGAGTCGAGATGACATTATTCAAATGCCTACTAATGGTTCTACATTTAAGGACATAGAGGAAAAGTGGCCACACTTTATTGAAGAACCTCGAAATCTCAACCTTTTAGTGGCAGCGGACGGTGTCAATCCATTTGGAGAGCTAAGATCTATTTACTTTGTTTGGCCTATTTTTGTCATCAATAATAACATTCCTCCATGGATGTCAATAAAAAAGGAGCACATTATGTTGGCAATGATTGTTCCAGGTATTTGATCATTTAATAATTATCTGCATGTAATTATAAATCTTGTAGTAAAATGGTCACAATAATTATGTAATGTTGTTGTTTATTCAACTAGGTAAATACAAAGTTAAATATATGAATGTATATATTGAGCTTCTTATCGATGAGTTACTGGAGTTATGGAATGGTGTCACTATGTATGACATCTCTAGACCAATAGGACATAGACAATTTCAATTCGATGCAATGCTTGTATGAACAATACATGATGCCCCAGGGCTAACACATTTTTCTGGTATGTTATGGTAAATTCAAGTTGCACATGATAATTCTAAATATAAAAATTAACATATTTAATCCAATTGTATCATTATCTTTTAGGTCTTCAAACAAAGGGAAAATTTGCATGTCTAGTTTGTGGTCCAAAGATGAAATCTCGTCATGTTCAAAAATTTTAGGAAAGCAGGTGTTTGATGAACATAAACACTTTCTCCACAAAAATCATAAGTATCGAATTACCGAAAAATATCTTTTCAATGGGAAAGAAGAGACTACATCTAAGCCACGGAGAATGACACCTCACCTATGGAAGTTAGAATATAATATAATTAATCGTCAAGGTACTACCGTTCTACCTAATGGTTTATGTTTGGAATTTGTATATTTATATTGTGTTTTGTTTGCTGATTATGTGATTGATGATCATGAATGTCGTCAAGGAAATACTGCTGAGCACCTTCCAAAGGGACTAAAAAGTTATCCCAGACAATTTAGTAGGTTTCCCTACTACGAGCAGCTGCAAATTGTGCATTTGTTTGATACTATGCATATTGGAAAGAATGTAACGGAGACATTGTGTAAGATATTGGATAGAAGGCGTGACAAAAAAAAATTTATCAAAATTTGTAGCAACATTCACGAATCCAATCATGCAATGAAAAATTTCATTGAATCAAATAGAAATAGAGAACGGATTAATATAAGTACCCTTCTTTGGTTATTAACAGAGTAGCAAAGTGATGCCATAAAAGAAGTCATACGAAATATTTGATTTCCCACAAGATGTTTTGCGAACATAAGCAGTACCATATTAAAGAAAAGTGAATTTGGGCCAGGGTTGAAAACAAATGATTGGCATATCTTCATCAAGGTAAGTCATGTTCTTTTGTATTTACAATATATTTGTAAACTGCATGTACTTCTCATTATATTATGTGAGAAAAGAATGACATGATTATTTTTATAATTGTTGTAGTACGTGCTACCCCTATCTCTCCCAAAGAACTTCGACAATAACATCAAACAAGTGATATATGATCTTGAAAAATACACGAGGTAAGCAATGATATATGTTCAATTTGTTGTATATATTGTAAAGTCTCATGTTTATATATTTTTGTGTCTTGTAGGTAGTTGTCATCTACAAAAAATTTTTAAAAAGACATAAAATATTGGAAGAGAAAAATTTCTCATCGAATGTGTGAAATGCAAAAGTGTCTACCTTCAACCTTTTTCAATGCACAAGAACACTACCTCATACACCAAGTTGAGGAGATTGAATTGTGTGGACCCATACATACTCGGTCAACGTGGATGGTTGAGAGGCACTTGAAATTTTTTAAGGCTTTGATTCGACAAAGAGCATGTCCTAAGGGTTATATGGTGGAGGGATATATGATATACCAGACTATGGTGTACGTTACTGAATATCTTCCTACAATTGAAACAAAGATCCATATAAATCGCATTTGGGATCTAGACACCATTATAAAATTTGAAGGGGAGTACTTGGTGGGAAAAAGGTAGAATGAGGAAAGTGAGAGGTAATAAATTATAAGATGTTATTGTATCTGTTAATTAATTCTTAATCTTCAAAATTAATCAGTTGTAAGTTGTCTATTTATTTTTTGTACAGCTTCTCGAGAGTGGGATGCAATACATTTGTATATTGCAAACAATCAAGATTAAATGACGGTATGGATTGAACAATGTCATCAATTAGGTCACACATTAACATGGGAAGTTGTGTCTTCATTGGTTAATGAAGCTCATTGTAACAGAGATCCAAATGTTACACAAAGGGAAATAAATTTAGCACATGGTTTAAGATATTTCTAGGTACATATAAATTTGTTAATCACCCGTACCTTTATGAACTCCCGATGAAATAATTTATACATGTTTGACATATTTTTGCAGGTCAAACACCACAAGGCTATGTTTTGCAATTTTCATAAATTTCGCATCAAAAAGTTGGATGACACAAAGAAAACTTGTGATTCTGGGATAAGTATAGTCTTTCGAGTGACTAATATTTCATCTAAAAATGACTTACATCCTCGAGAGTATGAAAATTGATACTATGGCATTTTGGATGATATACTTGAGTGTGAATTTAATTCCTTCAAATTAGTTCTCTTCGTCGTCAAATGGTACAGGCTATGACTTAATCAAAATGATCCTGATAGAACTGTTATTGAACATGACAATGGACTTCCAATGACTAATACAAGGTGGTTTGAGCCAGTTGGGGATGTGCCTTATGTTCTTCCAAGCTAATGTGAGCAGGTATTTTACTCAGAGGTTCCACATAAATCAGGTTGGTCATTTGTTGTTAGACATGATCCAAGAGGAAGGGCGATGAGGTATAATGTGATGGAAGAAGAAGATTGCGAACAACTAGAAGATGATGTAGATGATGATCACGAACAACAGTTAGTCGATGATGTTCCTAATGCAACTTTTCTTGAAGAAGAAGATGATGATGATGGTGATTCTACTGATGATGATGATGATGATGATGATGATGTTTATGCTGATGATGATGATAATGATGTTGATGCCGATGATGATGACGACAATGACGATGGTGGTGATGGTGTCGGCAACGATGATGATCATGGTGATGAGTTGGATGATGAAGAAGATGAATGACATGAATGAAATGTACAATTACATGATCACTGCTTAATCTATTTAATATTGATTTCTTGATAGAAATGTGCAGTTATGTGATCAATGCTTAATCTAATTAATTCGTGATGTACCTTTTAATATTTTTAATTCATATGGGATGCTTATGGTTTTTAATTTTCTTACTATGTGTTTTTGAGTATATGTATCATGTTTTTTTAGCTAACATTATAAGATAATTGAATTACATATGTAGGTACCCGAACCCCTTTCACGAGCATCCCACATAGTCTCATGGATTGATAGGTATAAGTCAATACACCCTATAAAGATTAATGTATTTCACAATTTGCAAAATATCTCGCATTACTTGCTATCTCTCTCATTTGATGGAGTGTAGGTAGCAGCAAATAGGTATTTGTTGGATGTGTCTTCCTTGAGTGAAGGAAATATAGGAATGGAAGAAGAAAGTGAGTCATGTAGTATGTCTGAATTAGGAAGATCAACTAGAGGTCAAAAGACTAGAAGAAAATTCAATAAACGCATGAAATTTTTCCTTACTCAAGGGGGGTCACATTCTTATGATGATGAGAGAAAAGGTGACATCGAGGTGCCCTCTAGGTACCAATATCTACAGAAACAATGGGTCCCCAAGGAACTTCCTCCAATAAACATTGATTTTAGTGTTAAAGGTAAGATATATCGCATTGCACCATCATCAATACATGGTTTGGACCTATTTTCCATGGATGACATAAAAGTCTCTTACAACAAAGTTGTCAATTTGATGGAGTATGTTGGACCTTGTTATGATTACAAAAGTTGGATGTGAATTGTTCAATATAAAAAAAGTATGCGTAGGTATGCACTCTCGAAAAATTATATTCAACAAAAAGATAATGAGAAAAGTAAAAGAGTGGCTATATACATCGACGGAAGGCCAAAAGCATCAGGGAATATTGTAGGTTTTATAAATAGCACTCGACCTTTGTCAACTATTAAGCAACCCAATTGCATATTTGAGGTGCGCGAGGGAAATCATGTATTTGTATGTGCGATAAAATCAATATGTGGAGGGGAAGAGCTGCTTATTGATTACAATTTGAATCACATAGATATAAACAATGTCATTATCATGGGGGTGCAGGTACGTACTATGTACCATTTAATTGAGTTTTTTTGCTAGCCACATCTAGAGAGTCTCCTCACCATCCACCTCATCTCCATCATCATCTTCTAATGAAATTTATTAATCTAGTCCTTTCTAATTATTGGTTAATTTTAAATAATAACACAGGGCCACAATATGGAGCAGCCACATAAAGGGGACAATGATGATCCTACAGGCACTTCTTCCCAGCAAGTAAACATCTTTGTTATTGTACTACAAATTAGATAGAAGTAAAATGTTAAATAGTGTTTTTTATTATATTCTTTTCATCACTGTTTCAGATTAATTCTAATAGTGTTAGTAATATTGTTGTCACAGATAGGTGGTCAGCAAAGAAAGGGAAAGGAACCCGCAGTCCCTCAAGAGGAGTCCTTTGACGAGGACCTAGCTGTTGATTTCACTATTTGTGATGACCCGACCTCTGTAATTAAAAAATGCCTCCACAAAATTGGGAAAAGAGTGGCTCAATTGGCATCTATATTCCCTCCGACTCCCGAGTCATAGAAGAGGGCAACTAAATTGATACACCTATCTCAAAATTACAAAGTAAGTATTAAATATGTAATTTTTAATTATAACAAAAGTTCAATAATAGTTTTTATGTTATACTGGTCTTTTATGTCATTAAAAAATAAGCGGATGTGTTTCTTTTACAACTTTTTTTACGTAATTTTGATCCTCACGACCATGATGAGGGTACTACAGCTAGTTCATGTAGATCGCATGTTGGAGGGTGACCCCACAATAGTGAGTTACACCTTTTTAGACATGTTGATTTTTGCTGAAATAACATATTTTTTATAAAATATGATGATTTAAGCTTTGAGAGGTTCCATTTGAAGGAATTAATTACAAGCGGTTAGCTCAAAGCCTCTTAGATAAAAAAAAATATTGATATAACATATGTACTCTTCATTCATACCTACAATGGAGTCTCCTTCGCACCTATTAAAATACTGACAAAAAATCACTTCGACTTTATCTTTTGAAAGATCAAACGAATCCATTTGACAAACCTATCTATGTAGTAAGGTACTACTGAGAAAAATCTTTCCAATGATTATAATGTTAATATATATTAAGTTAAATATGACTTTGTATTTTTAATTTTACTAAACATAGATATTTCACCGTATGTCTACCTCTATATTTGACACTTATAGAAAAATAGTAAACGAGAGAAAATAAATTCTAAAATATATTTATGCCCTAGGTATTGAAGTTCTTTTTCTATTAAAAAAATCAAATCGAACAAATACACGACAAGTAATAAGCTATGTAGTCAACGTATGTCAAAATTATGGTTTAGTTAACTTCAAACATTAATAAAATATGCAATAATCATGATATTGTCATCAAACCAATTGCATGCCCTCTGTATGGATATTAAAAAAAAAATTTGAAAGAACAACATTGATATTTATTTTAGAAAAAAAGTTATGCTCTATGAAAATAATATAACTCTTTGAAAATGGCGTTTTCAACAACTTACCGGTTTTCATGGGAGAAAGAAAAAACTGTTCAAATCAATTCAAAAATAAAAATAAAAAATATATTTAGAATCTAGATAGAAAATCCTAAAATACTCTAATTTACTACATCTTCTTGTTTCAAATGGTTTAACAACAATATGTATCTGAATCTGATATTTTTTTTCAAAATGTAGAGTTCAGTGTCTGTTTAGGCAAAAAAGTGTAACCCACTATTGTGGATTCACCCTGGACTATCTTTTTTTACTCTCTAACAATATTGTCCATGCTAATCACTGCTTTTATTATGCTCTAACAATCTTATTCTTCAACACCTATCAATGATCATTTACTATCGTCGTCTCATACGATGGTAGGCTCAGATGTACTGCATCTTGCAATGTCGGCAATGCGTAGCATGGCCACAGATGCCATGACACCACCTACTCGTACACAAATTTTATCTTCTCTATCATTATATATATGTTTATTTCCCTTGAAGTATTCTTTCTTAGGGGCATTTCGTAATGTCGATTCAATTTATGCAACAGGAGATGCATCACTTGATGATGAATTTCTTGGATGTACTCATATTCCTAGTAAGGGAACGGTGAAGGATTTCATATTGCTTGTGAGTGACGAAGAAGGAGTTCCCTTGAAAATAAAAAAAATTCAAGGTACTTTAAAGATTCGACCTTTCTTTTACTATACAATCGTATGTTAATTACACCTTGCATTCAATATGAGAAGCTTACATCTATTGTATTCTTATTTTATACTATTATATCCTTCGACTAATGATCTCATGATTATTTTGCAAGGAATGATGTTTTTTTATGGTAAACATGGTGATGAGTGTTTGCAGATATTCGGGCCCACCATCTGTACAGGGTGGAACATCATATCCGAACTAAAACCCCAATCCACTATTTTGATTTCATATCTGTAGACACCTAAAAATCCTTTAGAAAATAAAGTATTTTTATTTTCTGAAAAATCCCTGATGACATCATCATTTATTAATTAATTAATTATTTAATTAATTAATTTATTTTTATGTCATTAAATCCCTTTTTCTTAATTAAAAATATTTAATTAAGAAATCCCTCCCAAAAATGTTTAAATCTTATTTAAACATTAATCCCCTATTTATTAATTATTTTAATTAATAAATTGACCAAAAATCCTCCAAAAAAATAATTAATTTATTTTTTGACCAAAACTTGGCCAATTTTCTTAAGACCACTAACCTCTTCCAAAATCTTCTAATCCCTTCTTAATTTCGATTAAAAGGCTAATCCCATCTTTTCTAACCCTAATCTCAACTCAAAATATTTAATTAAGATTAAATATTTAATTTTCATATTTATTGAAAATATTTCAATAAATTTTCCCAAACTTAAGCTTTTGGAATGAATAAACTTTTATTCCATAAAACCTAGGAGAATTCTAGACTCTTCTAGAAACTTCTCAACCCAACCTCTTCACCCATCCTAATCCTAAAATCCCCTAATCCTAATCCTAATCCCCTTTCTAATCTTGTCACATTCCATTAGCAAAAGGTTTACCAAAACTTATGCTAACCTCCTTTTAGTCATCCTCCTTAGTCAACAAAGATGGCCACCTCTTGGCCACCTCTTGCAAATGCATTTAAGGATGCATTTAAGCCTTCCTTATCTTTCTTACATGCATTCATTATGCATTTAAGACCTTCTTATCCCTTCCTTGCCACCTCTTGGCCTTGGGCACATTTACCAAATTGTGCACATGCCCTCAAACTTTCAACTCAATCCTCCCTTGACACTTGTCAGGACACTTGTCCTTGACTCAACCCTAACCTTAGCCCTAACTCTGACTCATCCTTTTTAACCAAGCCCTTCCCTTTTCCTATAAATACCCTCACTTCCTAAGGCAAATCATCTTTCAACTCTCAAACTCAATAGCAAAGTTATAATGCCATTTTCATTCTAACATAAGCATAAACTCATCATTTTAGATCATTTTCAAGCTTAAATCACATTTAAATTAGCTTAATTGGATTAACATAGATTCATTTCTTGTTTAATCAATCTTAGTTCATCTTTTAGCTTTGCATATTTGTGTGTTCTTGAGGCCTTTGAGGCAAAATAGGTTCCTCATACCTATTTTGTGTCATTTTGGGTCTTCTTGATCCTCAAATCATCCTATTTGCATGCTCCAAGTGCTTGAGTTTGCACACCCACATCCATTTATATCCAAGCATATCAAACGGTGCATGAGCGCATCCGTTTTAGGCTTAAACTGAGGTGGCTTTGATTTTAGTTTGTTTACCATTAAATTTGATTTGATAATATGCTATGACGTTTGTTTGTCTTTGGCCTTCAAAACAGGTTTAGGTGCACGCTCAAATCCTAGTCTACATTCTGGCACGCCCGGTGGGACCCACTTCACGGGTTCTTTGCAAACATTCTGATGAGTTTTAGACCATTTTCAGATTTTTCAAAGCTTATAGGTGGACGTAGCACTTAGATCCATTCTTCTTCTTCTTGTCTATATTCTTCTTCCTCTTCTTGTCTATATTCTTCTTCTATTCCGTCTCCTTTCTTCTTCTTCTTCTAGCAAGGAGGTCATGGCCATTTTTTTTCAAAAATAATAATAAAATCCATAAGGAAGCAAAATCATACACACCTTATTTTAGTGCTTAAAATGAACCCCCAAATCATTCTTGAATGCATTAAGGACTAAAATTTGCAAAATTTGTTCTAACAAACAAAACAAAAAAATTAATCAAGGCATTTGCATCCTTGCAACATCAAGGATTTTTAACAATGCATTCATGCAAAGTAGGAATGATCATATCTTTTTGGGCATAAAAAGAACATCAAATCTGCATTCAAACGAGTCAAAACAAAATCTTGAATGAAGCTAAAAGGAAGAACTTAGGTCCTAAAGCGTCATTTTTCATTTGAAAAGCAAACACAATCTTGAATGCCTTAAAAATCAAAACAAAGCTTTTTAAAAAAAGTTCTTAATCAACACGCACACTCAATCTTGAATGCCCAAGTCAAAAAACTTGCAAACGCTCGATTTACTTTTTGGAGAAAGGAACAAATCAAAATCTAATCACGAGTGTCTTCATTTCAAAGTTCAAACATCACTTAATCAAATTTGGGAAAATGAACAAAATCTGCTTGATGTGCATGTAGGAGTTTTTCAATTCTTGCATAATCCTTGTTAGAGTAAGCAACGTGGAACATTTGAACTTGGACAAGTTCACCTGTTCTACTTTTAGCGAGGCCTGTCCAAGGAGAAGCGCTTCCTCCTCGGAGAACGACCTCAAACCGGTATCCCCTCCGGCCGGTATACAAATAAGTGAAGTCCAAAAGAATCACTTATATCTCCTAATCGCCGGGCGTTCGTGCCAAACACGTGTCTGGGGATGGTAAACATTCCTCTCCCCCAGCATTATTGGCAAGGCTCTTAAGTGAGTCACGGATGATCAGCAAAACCGGGTATGGAGACACCACGGAACTATTAAAAACCTGATAAAATAGAGGCTACCCTATCTACATCCGAAAGTATCAAAATCCTTGTGCAAGGACCGATTCCAAGGGGTTTACCGGGTCGCCTCAAGATTACTCACCATTTGTATTCCCTTCTGGGAGATACCAAGCTGTGGGCAAGCGATTTTGATACTCACCTTCCTTAGGTAGATCTGTTTGAAGTGCTTGATAGTCAAAGACTCCGTGAAAACACTTGTTGAAACATACACTTTCAAAGCTTTGTCAGAGTCAGTTGTCTTTGTTTGTATCCCGCAGGGTTGCTTTGTCCCTTGCGGAGATTGCTTTGACTTTAACTTTTGCCATTGGAAACCTTTGCCTCAAAATCAGAAGCCTCTTTTCCAAAGTGATGCCCATCAAGAGCAAACATCCTAAAGCGAAGTTGCCCAAATCCCAAGCCTATCAAGAGCGAAAAGTTGCCAAGAAGAACACCAAGACCTATCAATCCATTATCCAAGCAACCCAAGCAGAGGAAAAATCCCAAGCCAGACTTGAGAACATTGCCCATAACGCCCGCATCAAACAGTTCACCTTCCGTTTCCGAGTTAACCATCACTTTGTCAACCTTGAGCCAGAAGATTAGCCAAATCCTTGTTCATGTCTTGTTCCATCTTCAGATCTTGAAATCTTGTCTCAAACAGCCTTGCATCTTAGTTTCATTCTAGCTTTCATCTTTGCATCATTAATCAAAACCTTAGTTGCATTTGCATTCATCCTCCTACCAGCATTTTAGAATCAGTCCTTTTCATTTGCACTTGCATCATCCTTCTAGAGCATTGTCCCTTCACCCTTCAAAACCTTTTCCACCAGCATTCCCCCCATCAGCTTTCCATATCTTTCCAGCAAATCCATCATCTTTTGTTCCAAATCTAGAGATCCACCAACACTTAGTGTTCTACCTTTTGAGTTGTTCCTATCCTATATCCAAGATCAGAGACCATCATCCTCTTTTTTGACACAACGTGTTGTCATAAAGAAATCAAACCTTGTCCTTGCATAGCCATCATCTCGAGCAAGAGATTAGAGTGCATTGATAAGAAACTTGTTGACCGAAGATCATCAGTCTATCTTAGGTTGACCCCATCATATCTCTGATCCTCCATTTGGGAAAAATAGCAGCTCATTTGTTGACCGCTCAGTAATCTTTCACCAGCTTTCCACCAGCAACCTATCTTTCCTCCACCGTCTTGATCCATATCCGTTCCATCCAGCTTCCATCATCGCCATCTTGATCCCTATCTTTGCATTTGCATCTTAGAAGTCATCATCTTTAGAAGTTCATCAACTTTGCATCCATCAACATCTTTTAGCCAAACATCTTGCATACATTTAGCACTTGCATCTCCATGCCTGTTGAGACCAGATCTCAGAAAAGAAGAAGCATGAATCCTTATCCACCAACAACCTCATCCGATCCCAAACTTTTCACCAACGCCATGATGACCTATAATCCCCACATCCAAGCCAGTAACCCATGTGAAGATCCAAACATCCCTTCATCCCCCTTGGCAAACCAAGCATTTGTAAATCCTCCAGAAAGCCCACCAGCGACCAATGCCCTTGTACCGCAACATCAGCAAAGCACATTTGCCCACTATCTGCCAGAAAGTACCTCCATCCCACCATCTCTCTATCCATGCATCCCCATCAAAACTATCCAAGTTCCAGCACAAGCGTATTCTCCGTTTGTCCAATCATTTCCCGATCCTATCATGCAAACACCCCAAGAGCTTTCCACCATTCCCCTTTTCTTGCAAGGAAGCCTCGCCAGTCCCACAACACAAGCTGCAGCGCCATCCGCTCCATCTCCTACCCCTTTTGCTTCATCATCTGCTATGGCTGCCCAAGCCCAAATCCAAACCCAAATTCAGCTTCCACCTCTCACACAAGCTCTTACACCGCCGCCATCCGCAAATCAAGCAACGCCTTTCACCATCAAAGGAGCACTGTCACCCTTCACCCCCCAAGCACCCGTACCTTCTTCTTTGGGGTTAGCGCAATCACTTCCCATTCCAACCTCATCTTTCTCTTGGGTGTTTCCTTCATTTTCCTCCTCACAAGCATCCGCTCAACCACAACCTCAATAAGCTCCTTTCTCTCAAACATCATTCGTGTCCCAAGCTTTCGTTGCTCCTACCATTCCATCATCCACTGCAGTGCACCCTAACACAAGCTCTCAGTGGGGCCTTACACAAGAAGAAATGAAGGCATGGGGGATCCCATCTCAATCCCCTACATCTATGGTTGCAAGTCAACAAATCGCCTTCGCCCAAGCAACACAGCAGCAACTACCCCAACCACCGCCGGCTTCAAGCTATTCGTCCCAAATCTCAAATACCTTCCAGCAAGTTCCACCACCTCAACAGCCAACTTTCCCCAGCTATCTTACCCCATCACCCTTTGCTTTTAGCTTCCCCACATCTGTTCCACCTCTAAGTAACGCAGGCATGCACCCAGCTTATATCAGCCAAACCCAAAGCCAACCTCAGCAACTACCACCATCATACCCGCAAGCAGCATCATTCCAACAGCCTCCCCCATAGCAATCACATGTCCCCTTTCAGCAAACAACCATCATTCCTCAACAACAGCAAGTCCCTTGCTATCAGCCTCAGCAACAAAACCCTATCATCCCCCAGCAACAACAAGTTCCCACCCATCAGTTACAAAAGCAAGTTCCAAATGTCCAATATCAGCAAGCAGTCCCACAACAACCGCCAGTTCAACAACAGCAAGCAGCCCAACAACATCAAGCAGTTCCATATCATTTACCACAATATCCCCCTATGCCACACCAGCAATATCCCCAGCAACCATTGCCCCAAAATCAGTTCCAACCCATTTATCCACAGCAAGCGCCATATCCAGTTCCACAACTTCCATCACAAGCAGAAGTCCCAGTTCCCTCGCCACTCAATGCTGAGTGGGAAGCAATGAAAAATGCTCTAAAGGAGCTACAAAGCGGAACAGAGAATAAAACATACAAGTTCGAAGAGGTGTGCTCATATCCCTTCGATCGGTCCATAGCAACTATCCCTTTCCCCAAGCATTTTGAGATGCCCAAGTTCGACAAGTATCGGGGGAAAGGATCCAGTAAATCATATCAAAGAGTTCTACATGGCATGCCAAGAAGTGGCTTACAATGATAACTATCTCCTGCGCCTGTTTCCCAAGAGCTTGGGAGGAACTGCTGTTGAGTGGTTTTACAAAATACCACATGGGACAATAAAAACCTTTGCTGAACTCTCTGAGAAGTTCATCACACACTATGCCCATAATGTGGAGAATGAGTTGTCCTTGCTAGACCTATGCAACTCAAAGCAAAAAGACGGAGAAAGCCTTACAGAATACTTGCAAAGATGGCAGAATCTTACAACCAGGTTATCATATCAGCCGCCAGAGAAGCATCTAACAAAGATCTTCATTGATAACCTGCATCCAAAGCTATCCCATCACATGCGAATGAACTATCTCCAGACATACCAAGACATCAAGAGCAAAGGCATAGGCATCGAGAAAGCTCTCCTAGACGAAGGCACTATTCGTCACTTCAAGGATGATTCCAAGAACAAACCCAACAATGATAAATCCCGTTACTGGAATCGTAACAAGAATGTTGTTACAGATGGAGCCACTGACACTAAGAATGTACAATTCATTGTGGCTAGTCCTACACCAGCTCAAACATACCAACCGCCACAAGCGCCCATCTATCAGCAACCACCAGCTCCCGCATATCAAGCACCTATTTATCAGCAGCCTCCTCAAGCTCATCAGCCACCTGTGCAACAGTATCAGCAGCAATACCAACAGCAACAGCCAGCACGTCAAGGCAATCCTGTTAACACAGTTAACGTTGCCCCAAGGCAGAACAAGCCCAACAATCAGAACAATCCAAAGAGGACTTTCACACCTTTGGGTGAGCCTCTGGATCAGATCTTTTATCGGCTAGCCAAAGCAAATATGATCACATATCCGCCCATCCCACAGAAGGATGACAACGCACCAAAGTCTGATTGGTATAAAGAAAATGAATACTGTGATTACCATCGTGTGAAGGGGCACACAACATTGAAGTGCATGCGGCTTAAGAACTACATCCAGGATCTCATTGATCGCAAGGAGATCCAGGTCGATGCACCAGCTCAAGCTTCACCCAACGCCAGTTTGCAAATATATCAAAATGTGTTCCCTCAACACGATGCCGGGAAGACTCAAGCCAGCGCCAATCAGCCCCAAAATCGTGGTAAAGGCAAGCAAGAAGATCACACAGCGGCCTACATCAACTATGACAAGTATGTCGGATGCATAACTCAAGTTGAGCCCATCCAAGATGAGCCCACCATCAATACCATCCACGTCAGAGGGCCGGATCGACAATGTGCTGCAACTACCCGCAGTGGTAGGATAACTGTTGCCAGTGCTCCTCCGAGATCAGCTGCTCCTCCAAGGCCAACGTCTACTGCATCCACAGCACAGTCTAACACCAGGCCAGCATCAAATGCACGTGCAACACATCATAATGCACCAAGTGCACAATACAATATCATAGAGCATCTTGGGAACATGCCAACCCAAATATCTATCTTGGATTTGCTCCGTACATCACCCATCCATCAGGAGATCCTGGACAAAGCTCTAAAAGAAGGCCATGTCCCCACGGACATTAACACAACTCAGTTTGAAACTCTTGTGGGACACCTATCAGCAACATGTGCCTTATCCTTCAAAGAATCTGATATACCAGATGTCGCTCCTGACCATACTCTCCCTCTCCGCATTGCCGTCATGGTCAGAGACTTTTCCATCAAACGGGTTTTAATAGATAATGGCTCAGCCCTCAACTTGTGCACATTAAAATTCATCAAGAAGATCGGGTTCATGGAGGCCGACATACAACATGAGATGATCACCATCAAAGCATATGATAACTTGGAGCGTACCTCTGAAGGTACTATCACCTTGCCTATCCAGCTAGGCCCAACAACGCAAGATACTGTCTGCCACGTTGTTGATCTCGACCTACCATTTAATATTCTTCTCGGCCGCCCATGGATCCATTCCATTAGGGCTGTACCATCTACTTACCATCAGTGCATCAAGTTTCCACATCAAGGCACTGAGGTTACCATCCACGCTGATCCTAACCCCTTCGCATACTGCCATGCGATGGAAGCATCTTTCCCTCATTCTACTCATTGTCCTGGAACCGATATTGGTACTTCTATTGCTAGTTCATCCTGATCCCATCGCGATCCAGAGACCATCCTCTCTTCCACCTTATCATCCGTCAAGATCAACAACCAGGGTTGTGGTGAATACAGCCTCAGTGATGCATTTGCTGTAGGGACTCTTCCACGTGATCCACATACTCAAGGACGCCCAAGTTGTCAAAACAAGCCTGTTGAGGAACATTATAAGCTCAAGCAAATCAGAAACATGACTTTTGAGTCTCATGGTACCATCAACAGCAAAGAGATAGCTCCAGATATTAACAAATGGTTATACAAAGATCCCCCATCACGTGACACACAACTTCTTGAGTACTTCAAAGAGAAATATCCAATCCCCTACAAGAATGTCACAGAACAATATAACTATCAAGGTGGTGGTCTAGGACCACAAGAGGACGGAAATTTATTTCCTATCATACCATCCCAGAATCCAGAACAGCAAGGACTTGGCTTTAATACCCCTCGCCTGCTTGAACAAGAGCCCAATACCACAACTGCGGGCACTAACATGACCAACGTGAACTTTTCGAATAGCCAGGATGACCTTGTGAAAATCGAAGACATCCCCGAAGAGAAAGACATCCGATCCTACGACGATATCTTTGCTGACGACACCCTCCTGGGGACTTCTGTTCTCCAACAACTCTCCATTAACCTCATAGATCTTCCCCTCACAAACCCTGACCTCATAGATTGGGACCAACCAAGCATCACACACATCGATGAGTTCCAAAGCGCACAAGCACTCCTAGAATTCATGGGGGCATCAGATCCAGCAAGCAAACAGGATCCAACATCAACCTCTGTCTATCAACTTCACCCAGAAGGATATTTTGGGGAAGAGGCAAGCTTTAGTCACAAAAATGAAATAGCAAGAGAACATCATGAGTCTTTATGTGAAAACCCCCTTGGGGCACATTCTGATTCCAAAATAGTAAAAATAAAGGGCGTATCTTCTAGTGAAAACCTGGCAATTCAAGCGCTAGAAGATGAAGCCTTGCCTCTTCCCCCTATCCAAGATTATAGACCAGAGCAGTCGCCGATCATCATAGAGGAAACCAAGCCAATCAACTTGGGAATAGAAGAATGTCCAAGGATCACCTACATTGCAGTCAACCTAACAGAAGGAGAAGAAATGGCTCTCAGTGCCTTGCTCAAGGAATCCATCATCAACTTTGCATGGTCATACGCCCACATGCCTGGGCTTGATCCAAACCTTGTTGTTCATCATCTATCAGTAGATCCAAACATCAAGCTAGTGAAGCAGAAGCTAAGGAAAATGCATCCAAAGGTAGCATTGCTCGTCAAAGCAGAGCTTGAGAAGCTCCTCCAAGCTAAGATCATCAGAGCAATAGATTATTCAGAGTGGATCTCTAACATGGTGCCAGTCACAAAGCCTTCTAGCGACATCAGAATCTGTACTGATTTCAGGGACTTGAACAAGGCATGCCCTAAGGATGACTTCCCATTGCCAAACATAGACATGCTTGTAGACCTCACAGTGGGTCATGAGATGTTATCATTAATGGATGGCTTTTCAGGCTACAACCAAATTCATATAGCGGAAGCAGATCAACATAAAACAGCATTCACAACCCCATGGGGTACCTTTTGCTACAACATGATGCCATTTGGGCTAAAGAATGCAGGAGCAACATATCAGCGAGCAATGACAGCCATTTTCCATGACATGATCCACAAGATCCTTGAGGACTATGTGGACGATATCCTTGCAAAATCCAAAACAAGAGACGAGCACCTCAACATCCTAGAGCGTGTATTTGATCGTCTGAATCATTATGGCTTAAAGCTTAATCCTAAGAAATGTGTCTTTGGTGTTACATCTGGCAAGCTTCTAGGTTTCATCGTCTCTAGACGAGGCATAGAGATCGATCCTAAAAAGGTAAAAGCAATAACGGAGATGCCTCCACCAAGAAATCTCAAATAGCTCAGAAGCCTACAGGGCAAGCTTCAATCAGTTCGGCGATTCATCTCTCAACTAGCAGACAAGTGCCAACCCTTCTCACATCTCTTATGCAAAGACACCAACTTCAAGTGGGATCCCATATGTCAAAGAAGCTTTGATAAGCTCAAAGAGTATCTAGCTAACGCTCCGATCCTTGTACCACCAGTTCCAGGATGCCCACTCATCTTTTACATCTCAACAATAGCTACAGCACTAGGGGCACTCCTAGCACAGCATGATGATGAAAACAGAGAACGAGCTGTCTACTACATCAGTCGCACTCTTGTGGGCTATGAGCTTAACTATTCACCCATGGAGAAAGCATGCCTAGCAGTGGTCTTTGCCACTCAAAAACTTAGACATTACATGCTTAGCCACACAATCAAGCTCATATCAAAGGTGGACCCTCTTAAGTATCTGTTATCAAGGACAACCCTCACAGGCCGTATGGCAAAATGGGTCATGTTACTCAGCGAATTTGACATTCAGTATGTAGATCGCAAAGCAATCAAAGGGCAAGTCATTGCCGATCAACTAGCAGAAGCACCACTGGTGGATGCCTATCCACTAATCATGGAATTCCCCGATGAACATCTATGCATGATTGAAGAGCAGCCCATGTGGAAACTATACTTTGATGGTTCCAACACATCCCATAGCTCTGGCGCAGGAATCCTATTCGTCACACCTCAAGGTGACTATATTCCAAAATCATTCAAGTTGGGATTCCCCTGTACCAATAACATTGCAGAATATGAGGCACTCATCTCAGGTCTCAGAACAGCTATCCAATGGAACATCACAGAACTACAAGTCTTTGGAGATTCAATTATCAAGCAAGTCCTTGATGAGTATCAGACAAAGGACGACAAATTGCTACCCTACAAGCAACTGGTCGATAAACTGAAAGAGCATTTCCTACATCTACAATTCAATCAGATCCCAAGGCTTCAAAACAAAGCAGCAGATGCAATGGCAACCATCGGATCCTTATTGGAAATCCCACGTGACGCAACACAATATGAATTTCTAGTCGAGCAGCTACACTTGCCAACTTATGAGAACACCGATGCAAACATGGTGTGTGTCTTGGTTGGTCCCCAATCCCCATGGTACCACGACATCCATGCATATCTAAAAAATGGTATCATATCTCCCCATCTCACCAATAACCAACGCCAAAACCTTATTCGCAGAGCTTCCCGCTACACTCTTGTAGCCAACACCCTATATCGTCGCAGGTATCACAATGTCCTATCTAGATGTTTAGATTCAAACGAGGCCGTCCTGGCCTTACAAGAAGTTCACGCTGGAATTTGCGGTGCCCACACGAGTGGCATGGTTCTAGCAAAGCAACTGCTTAGAGTTGGATATTATTGGCCAACAATGGAACATGATGCGTGTGAATTTGTCAAGAAATGTCTCCCATGTCAACAGCATGCCAATTTGATACATGCACCAGCACAGGATCTACAGCCTATTGCACCACCATGGCCTTTTTCGTGTTGGGGCCTCGACCTCGTTGGCTTGATCACCCCCCTCTCTTCGGATGGACACAAGTATATCATAACAGCCACAGAGTACTTTACCAAATGGGTTGAAGCGATTCCGCTCACCCTTACTACTGGCATCCAAATATCCAAGTTCATCCTCTACCATATCATTTGCCACTTCGGCATACCATCTACCATTTTCACAGACCATGGCACACCTTTTGAAAACCAGCATGTGGATGATCTGTGTGCCAGACTCCACATCCATCACCGTTTCTCTAGTCCATATTTCCCTCAAGGAAACGGCCAAGCTGAGGCAACCAACAAAACTATCTTGAAAATCCTCAAGAAGGTTGTCAATGATTCTGGTCGTGACTGGCACCTCCAAATCAATCCTGCCCTTTGGGCCTATCACACTTCTTATCGCACTCCCACAGGCACCACCCCATACTCTCTTGTATATGGTGCTGAAGCCGTTCTACCGATCGAGGTTGAGCTCCCATCCTTGCGCGTCTCCATGAAGAACTATACAACTGATGAAGACTATCGTGTGGCCCGGCTCACACAGCTAGATCTGCTAGATGAAAAGAGACAGCAAGCTTACGATCACCTGGTGGCATACCAAAATCGACTCAAAAGGAGTTATAACAAAAAGGTCCATCCTAGACAATTCCAGGTCGGTGACATGGTCCTTAAAGAAAATCAGAAGGTCCTAGCAAATAGAGAAAAGAAAGGCAAGTTTGAGCCTACTTGGTTGGGCCCCTATGTTGTCACCGCATCCTTCGGCTCGGGAGCCTATCAGCTATCAACACCAGAAGGTGAGCCCTTGAATGATCCTATCAACATCATCCATCTGAAGAGGTTCTATGCCTGAACCTGATCCTGCATATATCAAAAAATCCAAAAACATTCAAAAAAGCAAAAAAAAAGCAAAAAAGCAAAAAAGAAAAGAGAAAGAGAAAATAATCGTCCAAACGGTGAAAACTTGGCAATTCAAGCGCCTTGGACAAGTATGTTGGTGAAAACCTGGTAAACAGGTGCCAACATAGTAAACTGGGCTATTTATCTATTCAGTTGTCCTTTCAGCTACCGTCCTCTTCCTCCATCCATAACAGATCTCCCAGCAGTTCCATCTCCCCTATCCTCCAAGCATTCGGCTTCCATCTTCCTCCAACCCATCTGCAATCCATATCCTATTCCAAAGCTTTGTACCATATCTTGTACCATATCCCTTTCCCTTTCCTGTACAGCGCTTTCCTCCCTGTATTTATCCTTCTTGTCTCCGTCCTAGTGAGAGTCCCGCCGAGTGTGATCTTCCTATCCCCAATCCTGAGCTTCTGTACATATCCCTTGTGCATATCGTTCCTCCTTGTTGTACATAACCTTTGTCCGTCCTGCAGCAGCATTTGATCAAATATCTTGTCCCATCCCCAGCCTCAGAAAATTTGTAGTCCCACTCAGGCCTTGTGCTTCAGCAACATCAATTGATGACTTATCCTTGCTCATCCTGATTATTCCTTGAACTTCAGCTTTTTGCCAGCGAACAACTACACTTATTCTCTCACCAACCCATGGGTCCTTGAGGATATATCGTTCCTTCTGTCTGACCTAATCTTCCATCCTGGTCCTTGAGGATATATCGTTCCTCTTGTCCGACCAATCTTCCCACCATCAATCAAACCTAATCTCTCTCCTTGGCAAAGGATGTCTTTTTGGAGTTATCATTTTGATCTTGGATTTTTTGTCCTTTGGGTCTTGTTAATCTTTTTGGCTTCTCTTTATCCCACCAGGGTCACCACGATTCTTTATATCACGGTGTGCTACGTGTGCGGATAATCTGGGGCAAGGTCTTTTGATCTTTCACTTCTGCCTGTGAGTCAGTTGTGTGTTTGTGGTTCCTTCAGCATCGGATCCGCCATGTCACCTCTGCGCTTCATGTGTGATGTTGGGGCAACCTTGTGTGTTTGTTTAGCGTCAGTCCTCGTCAGTCCTCTGTGACGTTGTTGACAGGCCTCGTGATCCCAGTATCTTTGGCAGGTCTCTAACATAGCTATATTAAATCTAGGTTGTGCACTCCCATTTGCACTTGGAGCTATCTGGTCCCTTGCATTTATCATATAGATTAATCTTGCATCTTTACATATAGCTGCATCTTGCATCTTGCATTTCCATCTCATCTTGCATTCACCCATCTTTGCTCTTGGAAGCTTGGTAATTTATCTCCCCTGCTTCCTCAGTCATTCCTTCTCTGTTTCCTTTCGAGAAAATTCCACAATGTTTACTCCTTGCGTTATTTTCTCGAGGGGGCACAATCCCTTATTCCTCTAAATTCTAGCCTGGGGCATCTTATTTTCTTGTCTTTGAAGCCATGCCACTTGCGGCATCGCATCAAAGAAGGGCAAAATGTAGACACCTAAAAATCCTTTAGAAAATAAAGTATTTTTATTTTCTGAAAAATCCCTGATGACATCATCATTTATTAATTAATTAATTATTTAATTAATTAATTTATTTTTATGTCATTAAATCCCTTTTTCTTAATTAAAAATATTTAATTAAGAAATCCCTCCCAAAAATGTTTAAATCTTATTTAAACATTAATCCCCTATTTATTAATTATTTTAATTAATAAATTGACCAAAAATCCTCCAAAAAAATAATTAATTTATTTTTTGACCAAAACTTAGCCAATTTTCTTAAGACCACTAACCTCTTCCAAAATCTTCTAATCCCTTCTTAATTTCGATTAAAAGGCTAATCCCATCTTTTCTAACCCTAATCTCAACTCAAAATATTTAATTAAGATTAAATATTTAATTTTCATATTTATTGAAAATATTTCAATAAATTTTCCCAAATTTAAGCTTTTGGAATGAATAAACTTTTATTCCATAAAACCTAGGAGAATTCTAGACTCTTCTAGAAACTTCTCAACCCAACCTCTTCACCCATCCTAATCCTAAAATCCCCTAATCCTAATCCTAATCCCCTTTCTAATCTTGTCATATTCCATTAGCAAAAGGTTTACCAAAACTTATGCTAACCTCCTCTTAGTCATCCTCCTTAGTCAACAAAGATGGCCACCTCTTGGCCACCTCTTGCAAATGCATTTAAGGATGCATTTAAGCCTTCCTTATCTTTCTTACATGCATTCATTATGCATTTAAGACCTTCTTATCCCTTCCTTGCCACCTCTTGGCCTTGGGCACATTTACCAAATTGTGCACATGCCCTCAAACTTTCAACTCAATCCTCCCTTGACACTTGTCAGGACACTTGTCCTTGACTCAACCCTAACCTTAGCCCTAACTCTGACTCATCCTTTTTAACCAAGCCCTTCCCTTTTCCTATAAATACCCTCACTTCCTAAGGCAAATCATCTTTCAACTCTCAAACTCAATAGCAAAGTTATAATGCCATTTTCATTCTAGCATAAGCATAAACTCATCATTTTAGATCATTTTCAAGCTTAAATCACATTTCAATTAGCTTAATTGGATTAACATAGATTCATTTCTTATTTAATCAATCTTAGTTCATCTTTTAGCTTTGCATATTTGTGTGTTCTTGAGGCCTTTGAGGCAAAATAGGTTCCTCATACCTATTTTGTGTCATTTTGGGTCTTCTTGATCCTTAAATCATCCTATTTGCATGCTCCAAGTGCTTGAGTTTGCACACCCACATCCATTTATATCCAAGCATATCAAACGGTGCATGGGCGCATACGTTTTAGGCTTAAACTGAGGTGGCTTTGATTTTAGTTTGTTTACCATTAAATTTGATTTGATAATATGCTATGACGTTTGTTTGTCTTTGGCCTTCAAAACAGGTTTAGGTGCACGCTCAAATCCTAGTCTACAATATCATTGCTAGGATAGTTATCATTACACCCATTTCTTAAACTATATTAGAGGTAATTTCACTTTATTTTTTAATCTAACACTTCTGTTTTTCTTAAAAGGTGGAAAAGCCAAGATATAAAGTTAAAGGATGCTCTCGTAGAGAGTGTGACAAACTTATTTGGACCTCATGCATTTGAGAAGGGTAAGCTCCTTCAGAAAGTTAGGTTATGTTTGAGGTATATTAAGAACCAACACATGTGCACATTATCCAAAAACCCGAACTACCAGCGCCCTCCTTGCATTCCTAATTTAGAGTGGCAAAGTCTTGTTCTAGATGCGAACGAGAAAAATGAAATAAAAAAAAGAATTACACCACTAGACAACAGAAGAAGGTATGTGATACTATTAAGAATGTAATTGTGTACTAAATACTCTTCATATTTATATGAACTAACATATTTCAATCTCTTCATAGATTGCCTGACACATCAAAGGCAACAAAGGCAAGACTACAAAAGCACAAACAACACAAGCTAGGCTCTGGCAGTTATTCCAAACTTGTTGCATGAGTTGTAAGTGTTAATATTATCATAGTTATATGAGAAAAAATACAATTTGTAGATGGCTTTTAACACTGAAAATAATAATTTGATCTTTATAATATTTATTTATAATTTGCAATCTTTTTTGTTTTGATGAAACAATGAAATAAAATTTGACGATACCAAGCAAAAATGCAGGGCGTGGAGTTCAATATAAGTCTCACAGAAGAGGACAAGAGAATTGGCTTCCAACAAGGCTATAAAGCCATGGCAGAAAGAATAAGAAGTGCACAAGGTTCTATTGATGGATCCATCACGGTAAGTAAGCTAAATAGATGATATTTCAAATTTAATTATTTACCAATTAGTTTATTTGATGTTAAGTTCCAACATAAAGTGAGTATATTTGTTTTAAGTAAGAAAACAATGATAACATGAATGCGTATGAAATTGAAATGCAGCCTATCGATTTTGGCCGTACACAACCCATGCATGATGATGACAATGAGGATGTGCATCAGAGTGATGGAGGTATACATTTTCTATTCAATTTTTTATATGTAACTATTAATACAAGTAAACATCTTAAATTGATTGGTCTAGTAATACAAATTTAATTGCAATTGGTGTTTGGATTAATGTAACAATTTGTACTGCAGCTATAGAGAGTGTAGAGGTCGTTGTCAATGAGTAGGTTGAGGTTGAGGCCGAGGCCAAACAAACTAATCTCGATGTTGATGATGTGACTAGATCAGATAAAGAGCTATCCGATTATGGCCTTTAAAGTACTGAAATACTTTAAAATGTTTTTAATGTTTTTAATTATAATAAAATGTTTTTAATTTAACCCTTTTATATGTTATTGCAAATGACCCCCCTTTGCATCAACAGAGAACTAGGCGTGCATTGATATCTAATGAGAGGGGAGATGATCATGATGATATCGATGCTCCTCTTAGTGATTTCTTCTTAAAAATGAGAAATCAAAAGAAAAAAAAGAAATGATTGTCATCTATGCACCTTAATTGATAATGACTAATTTTTATATGCCAATGAATTTAATTATGTGCTATTGAATGTTCATAAATTTTATAATGTGTTAATGAATGTTAATGAATGTTATCATGTGATAATGAATGACTGTTACATTTTATTAATGTGTTAATGAATGTTATTGTGTGATGATTAATGAATGTTACATTTTATTAATGGATGAAATAATGAATGAATGTTAGATGTTAACAGGGAATTTAGAGTGATGTTAGGGGGGGCGCAAATGAGCTTCCACCTTCACGTGGTTGGCCCTATTTAGTACAGAATATAAAACTATTCTCGAAATAAAGTGAAGCTCAATAAGGTTGTTCCTTGTATAGGGTCTCAAGTGCAGCCTTTATCCCACTCTCAACATTGCAAGGCTTCAAGTGGTATTTTGAGATTGGTTTCTCTATCTCCCATTGACATCTTGTCTTTCTCCTAAGAACTCTTATCAATATCTGATACATGGATGAGCAAAAGATGTCCCTTATAGGCTGCACATATATAATATGGTAGATCTAGGGAACAAATATACTACAACATAGAATGAGTCATCTTGAATCTATAGTTTCTTCATTACCAATTTAGGCTTGCATGCTTTTCTCTTTCAAAAGCCTATTTCCTATTCTACAATGATTACTAGAATGCTTCCATGGATTTGAGCATGCAATCTCTAGTGATAGATTATATTATCATATTCAGAATTTGCGAAGTCTCAAAATATCATTTCACAATGAAAATTCAAATTATAAGCCATATTTTAGATTTAATATTCATATTCATCTTCATCATGATCATAGCCATCATGGTCAGCATTTGGTTCAACTTCATTTGAACCACACTCCATGTCAGGTACCATTAGGCATGGAGTGTGATCATACCCATGTTACCATAATAATGAGTTAGCCTATAAAATTATGAATAAAATACCTCGTGTATCATATTTATAATTTCCAAAAGTTTCAAATGTATATGCAAATGGATTTTTCAAGGTGCAAAATAGTTTTCTTAGGCACATGGAGCCCATTTTTTGGCACCCACAACTGCAGATGCACCCTAGATTGGCCCAACCACCCAAGTTCCTACCAAAGGAACCCAAGTCGAACCCAGAGGAGAACAAAAGTAGAACCAAAACCCGACGTCAAACAAAGAACCTAATAACTTAGTTTTTTTCTAATTCAAGTTTATTTCTGAATTCTTCTCCAATTCCAACCTCATTATTCCATATTTTGTTTTCCAATTTTCCTTCTTCCTCACTCCAAATAAAATGTCTTTCCTTCTATGCCTCTATATCCAAATGAAGTGATGCATCCCTTTGAACAGAGATCTCTTTTCTAAGAGACATGGATTTCTATTTAAACTATAAGCGTTGCTTTATAATTATTAATAAAGGTAATGATTATTAGTTATGTTGTTATTTCCTTTTACTAATTGTGCTATTTCAAGGATCACCACCCATGACTTGGTTAAGATGATGAATGTTGTCAATGTCTTTATTACCAAGGAATCACCACCCTCCATTAATGAATATTAAAATGATCATTGTTTCCTAAGTTAATCGCTATTTATGTATGCTGATCACCCAAGTCTTTGGCTGTGATTTGCATGTTGTGAGGTTTTTCAGAAGTGGGGGTATGACATGTTGGTTGGATTATAACATATTGACACTTACACCATGAAGAACACAAATGATTAAACAAAAAGAGAGGACCAACTTAACCATCTTGTGGTCAGTCTATATCACATTGAGAAACAACATCAATACTCGAGATCAAAATAAGCAAAGAATGAATGTGAAGCTTACATAGGTAAACAAAAATTTAACTCTGGAAATTATTCAATCTATCCAATTCACCTGTACTAGAACTCAATGAATTTAGGATACATCAAATAGAAGAAAATTTTCTTCAAGGCCATGAATGATCAACCACATTCCATGATTATATTGAAAAGATTTTACATCAGAAAACAAAACACTAATCAATATTATCATTAAGACATAAAATGTCTCTAAAGTTTAGAAGCATCACAAAAACTTTCAAGAAACATAGTACTATCCAAAACAAATACCCTCCTAATGGTTTGTATCTGCTAACAATACTTCTACCAAAAATTTTACAAATTTTCAGTATTCCCTATCCTATTCTTGACTGTGAACAGTTATCCTTAAGAAACTTCCCCTATACACCTAGAACACCAGAAACTAATTTGCTCTAATGAGCCTCTCCAACCGGTTTACAACCTCCATGTAACCGGTAATAGTTAGTTATTAACTGTTTGGCTTAGTTTGGAATTAGCCTTCTCTCGTTGGTGCTTTACAATGCTTCTAATGATTATGATGATGTTGATGTTGATGTCTATAATTTATTTCACTTATTGATGCTTGCCTAGATTGCCAGGCTGGAGAACGCTTTCAATGTTTAGGGTTTGTTCTACATGATACTCTTAGTTACAGCTCAAATACAACTCAACATATTTTTGATGTTAGGCAACCCACTGCAGAAACTCATCTGCAGGTGAAATTTAATGTTGTGAATCTTGGCATTGTTAATGTTATTACTTTTCCTCACGTTTTATATTTGTGAAAATGTTTCTTGGTACTATCTTCTTTTTCAATTCCTATATTTGTAGCTTTTTAGATCATTAACATAAGCATTACATGTCTTTGTACAAAGTTTATTCTAACACTATATTATATCTTATTCTAATTGTGATTTTTAATTGGGAAAAATTGTGTTTAATAAAATGGAAGTGGTCTCAATAGCATAGAGATATAAAAAGAAAATAAATTTAGAGTTTAGCCCAAGAATTGTGGAATATAGTTTTTGTCATTTCTATACACATTGCTAATTTCATTGCATTACACAATGCATATTGCATAGTGCATGAATAATGACTAAATGCAAATATTTTTTAAATTTTCAATTACGATCTACTTTGTACAAAGTCAACCTACAAACTAAGTACAAACTTTCAAGAAATTTGACGTATCCAATGACTCTTGTTGCTATGAAGATAGCTACAAGAGGTTGTAGAGCTTGATGATGAATCTCTTGGATCAAAGTCTCTCTTAAGTCTTTTAGCCAGATCACTATCCTTTGAGTGCAAGTGCTAGTATTAATTAGGTTGAACATTTCATTTTATAGAAAGCTTATTTTCTTTACAAATGAGTTAGAATGCTTCTATATTCTTGTCACTAGGATTAAAAGGTCTTATTACAATGTTCTTTGTTGTGGGGCAGGAGGTCAATCTTCATTGTCTTCATTGTGGGGGACAATGAAGATTTGTCTGACAAATATCATGTCTTCTTTAGTATCTTATAATAACATGCTAAATTGATAAAGGTGTTATCTACATTTAATCTGCCAATTACTAATAGATTAAACATATTATTACTATGCTTAATGTTCCATTTAAATGCATTTAACAAAAAAAACAAATTTACAAAACTAAACCAATGGCATGTTTACAACAAAGGTCTAATAGAACTCCCAACAATTCTTAAACATACTTTATCTGATATGATGAATTCTTAAACAATTAAGGTTGGAGTAGACATAGTTATCACACAGTTTTTTGTGTGGTACAAGGAAGATTTGGCTAGGTCAAATCTTCCTTCATGATAACAATCTATAGAATTATACCTTTATTAACAATTCATCATATCAGATAAAGTATGTTTAAGAATTGTTGGGACTGGTCCTTTGGCGTGTATTAAACATAGTAGAATTTTTAACATATTATTATCATTCTATTTCTTTGTTGTAAACATGCCATTGGTTCAATTTTGTAAAAAAAAAATTGTGTTAAATGCATTTTTCCAAACCAATTGTTAAACAAGAAAGCAGTAGCAGTGAGGAGGGGTCTTCTTCTGAGGAGATTGATGAAGATCATGCACCTCAAAAACCAATTCATAAGGTACCAATCATGTTTTCTATTCGCTTATATTTTTGGATTGGTAAATCTCCTTAGTTTCATGTCCTTTCTTTTGATTACAATGGATGAGATATATATCTTACAATTAACATTCAACTTCTTTACATTTTAGAACATGTAGTGTATTTTCTGAGGATTTTACCAAATTAACTTTTAACATAAACCAAAAACATCAAATTGATTTCTTGCCCTTTCAACTTGACAAAATATTTGCATTTGACCAATAACTGCAAGCAACTGAATGATAAATCCACATACCTATATCTTTGTAAAATACTTGGAACATCAAAAAGATGGCTAAGTGGTTGCCGCCATGATTTTTATCTACTGAATATGGGAAAGAAAAAAGCACCAAAAAGAATCATGTTTTGTTGTAGCTCAATATACTAAAAACCCTAGTGAAAACCCAACTAAAATTCTATCAAAGTTGCACTCAAAATAAAAATCATGGCGGTAGCCACTTAGGGATCAAAATAGAGAAAATAAATCAAAATCGTTCTTTGTCCTATTTCCTTTTAACAAAGTCTCAACTATCAATGATACAATACATTTGATGCCCTACGATATCAATACAAATGGCGCCTAGCTAGAAGCTCATGGACTATCCATTTGATAACCACAATCAACATTTCAAAATAGTGAATCGATATCCTTGAGCACAAGCACCAATAACATCAAATAATGGAGATAAAGCACAGGCTAGGGCATGACACGAGTAGAATGTGATCATTTTAGAGAGCATCTTAGCAATATACAATGGTCGTGCCAGTAATTTCAACAAACGTGAATCCAAACATTTCAAAATAGTGAATCGATATCCTTGAGCACAAGCACCAATAACATCAACTATTTTGATCTGTGGGTACCCTAATGTTGGCAAGAGTTCTTTTATTAATAAGATTACTTTGCAAGCTTGAAGAAGCAGTATATTTTGGAAAATGAAGAATGGAAAGAAGATGATATTCCTGAGATCATGGATGGACACAATGTTGCAGACTTTATTCATCTAGATATCTTGCATAGGCTTGAAGAAATGGAGAGGGAAGAAGGGCTTAGGATGGAAGCTAAGGGTGACGAGGATGATGAGATGGGGGAAGTGGAGTTGAGTCCTGATGAAAAGGAAGCTTTGGCTGTAATTAGGAAGAAGAAGAAGATGCTTATCGTCGAACACAGATTGAAGAAGAGTACTGCAGAGAGTAGGCCTGCCGTACAAAGGAAGTTTGACAAGAACAAGGAATATGGCTTAAATAGAATGGGAAGACATATTTCTAGCCTGGGCCTGGATCCTTCGACAATTGGGTAGGACCTAGGCCCAGGCTAGAAAGATGTCTTCCCATTATGTTGTGGATAGGTATTTCATAAAACATACAGACCTATCTAGTGATCATATTGTGCTGAAGGTGGCACCTAATGCTCTGTTGCTGCAACAACTACAAACTACGATGTAGATATCACAATAGCTGAGAAACATAAATGTAGGAATCATGGTCACAATTTTTTTGGAGATGCAACATAATTGAGTGGTATACCCAAACAATGCAACACAACCACTACTCCTTTGGTTCCAAGTTGACACTACAGGATCCAAAAATAATAGATAAGGAATAAATTTAGAGAGCAGAGGAGGGCCATAACGACCAAAATAATACAGGGTCATGTATTATTTTGGTCATTATGGCCCTCCTCCGCTCTCTAAATTTATTCCTTATCTATGGTTTTTGGATCTTGCAGTGTCGACTTGGAACCAGAGGAGTAGTGGTTGCTTTGCATCGTCTGGGTATACCACTCAATTATGTTGTGTCTCCAAAAAATTGTGACCATGATGCCTACATTTATGTTTATTAGCTGTTGTGTCCCAAGACCCCTTATGACCCTTTATGATCCCTAAGAATACATCTTAGAGATCTTAAAATATCGTAAAGGGTCACAGGAGGCTCCTAAGAGGGGCCAAATGAGCTTCCACCTTCACGTGGTTGGCCCTGTTAAGTAGAGAATCTTAAACTATTCTTGAAACAAAGAGAATCTCAATAATTTAAGGTCTCAATCCACGGAGATGCTGAAAAATGATGGGAATCAATGATGGAGAGTTTTTACATTCTGAGACTTGATGTATATGCAGTGGAGGCCAGAAGGGATTTTTGTGGAGATTTGCTAGATGTGGAGATTTGCTAGAGTGGCTATATACATATGAGGGTTTCGAGATTGAGTACCAGTGTAGAGATGATGATTCAGTAACCTACGTCTATAAAACCTTCACAAATATCCCTTCTTTGGCCTCCACTTATACCTCTTCTCAGAATCTAGAAACTTTGGATACTGTTTCTCATCCATGCATGAAATGTGCTAGTGATCGTATAAAATTACTTCAGGCCTCCAATATTGATGAGATGCACAAGTGTAAAATATTTTTGTGAGATTGGGATCAATTATATTGGATATTGTGCAGTGTACATAAAGGCAAGGCGATGATTATTCTTGACGATCGATAGGTTTAAGTCTTTGAGGCCTTACCCAGCAACTAGGACTAAAGATAACAGAGCTCAAGAGACCGTCATAGTTGGTCTCTTTCTTTGGTCTATATTATTGACAAAATGTTTTACATTTCATTAGCTCATCAAATGCGGGGATTTGAAAGAATTTAATAGAATATTTTCATGTATAATGTACATTATTTTAGTTTGATTCTGAATGAATTTATATACTTTGCGCACTTGTAGACTATGAGGATGACCATAAAGAAGCATCTCATCTTGTGGCTTGAGTAATGTAGGCCATCGAAGGAGATGTTTCTTTATCATCGTTCTCATAGTCTACAAGTGCGCGAAGTAGATAAATTCGTGCAACGTCAACTTAAATAATATATGTTATCATGAAAATATTCTATTAAATTCTTTCAAATCCCCGAATTTGATGAGCTAATGAAAGGTAAAACATTTTGTCAATAATATAGATCAAAGAAAGAGACCAACTATGATGGTCTTTTGAGCTTTGTTATCTTTAATGTGCATATCAGTCACTTTTTTGACGTGAATGGAAATTATTTCGATAGTGGTGCTATACCACCGATGGGGTTTCTTGTTGGACATTCACCACCATCGTCGATATCCCGACAGGTATAATGTCAAACAAAACTCCTTTGCGATAGATATTTGCGATGGGAATGTTCTACCTCTGACAGGTTAACCTGTCGGACATTCACTATCGACCGTCGCTATGCCGCAAGGTATAATGTTGGAGAGAACTCCTTTTCAACAGATAGTTGCAACAAGAATGCTATACCACCAACGGGTTTACCTGTCAGACATTCACTGTAGATCCGTCGCTATCCTGACAGGTATAATGTCAGAGAGAACTCATTTTTGACAGATACTTATGATGGGAATGCTATATCTCTGATGGGTTTTCCTGTCGGACAATCATTGCATATGCGTCGCTATTCCGACCATCAGTTATGACGGGAACTCCACATGGTTTGTCAAAGTTTTGATAGGTCTACCGTATGAAATTCCATAACAAAGCTGCTATTCATGTGCTAGATTCCGACGGTTATCACTTCCCTAGCAATTTGCAACGCAAAAATATCGACGGACACATCTGTCGAAGTGTCGACAAATAGGCATTGCAAATCTGACATATAACAATCGAAATATGGCCTCAAATGTACTAGTGAATACTAACTTAGATTTATATTGTAGGATGGCGGTGGATGTGACTACTTTCGGTGGGTCGATGACACCCCATCTATGTCTACATCATCTACACCTTCTACACATATACATGTTGTGGATGATGAGTGCAAGTCTTGCAAGGCGCTCAAGACAGCTATTGCAAAAGTGGAGGCTACCTATAAAGTCAATGTCATGTTTCTACGATGTTTTCTTTGTGCAACAATCGCACTATTTTGTTGGGTCATTATGCAGAAATAGTTATATATGTGGACTATAAGAATTATTTATATTTTGATGTGATATCGAGCAATGCAATGATTATTTTCTTGTTATAATATTGTTGATGATATTCTATAAAAAATTTTAAAAAGTTAAGTTTAAAATTCACAATATAAGTGAAAAAAAATTAAATTTTGTTTATGCTTTACCATATAAAAATATAAATTAATAAAATAAAATATAAATACAAAAATGGACAAAATAAATAAAATATTAAATCAAACATTATATAATAATTACAAAAACCTAATGTTTTTCTTGTCAAATTCCAATTCCAATTCATTATGTAGAACCAAACACAGAAATGGATAATGTAATTCCAATTCCAATTTGAAATTGTAGAACCAAACACAAAAATAGGAATTTCTCAGTTCTAATTCTAATCTCGAAAATGGCAACCAAATGCAGAAGATGGATTGCCTTAGTCATCTTTCGGGTCAACCAAACGGTCCAAACTATCTTCCGAATACACAAAACTGGAATTTCAAAACCTTATTTTGAGATAATTAGATTTTGAGTCAAATTCTAATTCCTCAACCAAACGGAATATAGTTTGCGGGAATTGGAATTTGAGACAAAACCTAATTATCTCAAAATCAGGTTTTGAAATTCCGATTTTGTGTATTCGGAATATACTTTGGACCGTTTGGTTCACCCGGAAGATGGCTGAGACAATCCATATTTTGCGTTTGGTTGCCATTTTCAAAATTGGAATTGGAAGTGACAAATTCCTATTTATGTGTTTGGTTTGCAATTTCAAATTGGAATTGGAATTACATTATCCAGTTTCTGTGTTTGGTTCTACATTTTCAATTGGAATTATATTTTGAGAAGAAAATTTAAGTTTTTATAATTATTATATAATGTTTTAATTTAATATTTTATTTTTGTTGTCTATTTTTTATTTATAGTTTGTTTTTTTTATTAATTTATATTTTTATATAGAAAATCATAAACAAAATTTAATATTTTTTTTCCAATATTGTGAAGAGTAAACTTAACTTTTTTTAATAATTTTATACAATAACATAAACAATATTATAACAAGAAAGTAATTATAGCATTGCTCGATATCACATCAAAATATAAATAAGTCATCTAGTCCACATATATATCTATTTCTGCATAATGATCCAACAAATGGCTGAACTAAATAGTACGATTGTTGCACAAAGTAAACATCATAAAAACATGACTTCGGCTTTATACATAGCCTCCATTTTTGCGAAAGCTTTTTCGAGCGCTTTGCAAAACTTGCACTCGTCATCCACAATAGTTATATGTGGAGAACGTGCAGATGACGTAGACAACGATGGGGTGTCATTGGCCCACCGAAAATACTGACATCCACCGCCATCCTACAATACAAATCTAAGTTAGTCTTACTATAATGACTAATATTTATTCTTTGTAAACATTTAAATATTGTGCAATTAACAACCTTTTTCTTATTTTTGCAACTCCAAAATTGACGATTTGGATTATCCCGCGTGTGTGACATCTTTAACACGCAGCGCGATCCATCACCACACTCACACATAGGGACATTTACCATAGCCATCAGCACTGTATCAAGCAAATTTTTGTTCATTCATACTATTTTTGTTCATTCATATATAACAACATGACTATATTCTATGAGTACAAATTGAAAAAGTTTCATTTATGTTGATATTACAAATTTATAGAAAAAATATAATGACACAACTATAGCATCAGATAGAAGTTTTGGGGAAGAACAATATCCATGAGCTAAATGGTGGTGTGAAAACACACCGTTAAATAAGAAAATGCAAGGAAATCCACACTCTACGCCCTTATGCCCCACATTCAATGAGCAACCATCTCATATCCCGCTCATTATTCCCATTACTTTCTGTATTGTTAGATGGTCAATCATGCATCTACAAAGTAAACATGCTAGAAAAACTAAAACTTGTTTATTTTTAAATGGAATACATGAAGGAGTACCATCAAAAATATTGACCGTTTACAAACATGAACAGTAAACAATCATCAAATAGCTCATTTTTTATCATCATATGTGGATATTTTTGGCATCAATGTTTCAAATAGCTTCTGGATTCGATTGTGTAGATAGTTATGGATCACACTCTGTGATCCATCATCAAGATGAAAGAGACAAAAATGATTGCAATAGACCAAAATGATGGACTTTTCTTTCAATCATTTTTCTCTCTTCCATCCTGATGAAGGATCACAAAGTGTGATCGTAAATGTTGATGCCAAAAATATCTACATTATCGAATCCAGAAGCTATTTCAAACATATTTAATGTCAGCATATGTGTAGTCTCAAAACTATCCATTTCTATTTTTGTACATACCTATCACGTGGTTTTAAAAAATGAATGAAAAATGAAAAGAAATTGAAAATGAAATAGAGCATTGAACAAAGTAGAATTATTTAACTTAATTTCGTAATGCAACAATAATAACAAGATGGTTAGGGTATATACATACAGAATCATGAACAATACAGTCATCTACCAAAAGACATTTATAAAAATCATGTCTGAAGAACTAGAAATGGATAGTTATGAGACTACACCTTAACAATGCATTAAATGAAGCATTCATCATGTGGTACTCCTTCGTGTATTCCACTTAAATATGCTAAAAGCAACAACACTAACAAATGCAAGCTAATATGTCTATAAAAGCACATTAATGAAAACAATGGTCAAGGGAGGGCATGCTTGTTTGTCCATTAATTCAACAAGATCTTGCAATACCAAAACATTAAACCAATATGCACCAATATGCCACTGATGGACCTCTGAAAGCACTCAAAATTCAAAGGACAAGAGAGAAACAAGGTTTTGTACCTTGAAGTGGAGAGAAAAACCAAAATGGAGAGGAAGACAAGCACACTCTGTGAAAGCCAACATAATCACTAGCAATACAAAATAATCTTGGCATGGATCCAACGAATTAACACAATAAGTATACCAGTGGGTACTTACTAGTGGCTACTGTATACCAGTGTATACCAAAACAAAGAGGGAAAAATGAAATAAATAACTTGATTGGGTTGACACATGATCCCAAGAGAAGTTCTGAAACATCTTTGCATGGCCATTGAGAGAGAAAGTTTTTACAATTGATTATACATTTTTAATGTAAATTTTACTTCACAAATCCAAAAAAAAATGCATGGTAAGAGGAAAGATGGGTTCAACTTGTGTTCCAACATAAATATCTTTGACTTCCATTTCTCATAAGAGTGCTGACAAACTATATTTTGTAATGGAGATATACCAGTGTATACTGTAACCAGTGTATACTATTATACAGCCACTGGCATACAGTCCAATCAGTGGATAAACTTAACAACATCTTGAACATGCAATGCATCTTTAGAACATCAATCACAAAGTATCGTATGCCGGTGGTTGTATGCCAGTGGCTGTGAACATCAATCACAAAAGTATCATTTCTTTTTTATTCATCTGTAAGAAACAATACTTTGTGATTAATGTTCTAAAGATGCATTGCATGTTCAAGATGCATTTCATGTTCAAGATGTTAAGTTTATCCACTGATTGGATTGTATGCCAGAGGCTGTTAACATCAATCACAAAGTATCGTTTCTTTTTTATTCATCTGTAAATGATACTTTGTCATTGATGTTTTAAATACTATAACCAATGTATACTGTTATACAACCACTAATTTGTTTAAAACTTTGTTAAGATCCTTTGTCCTAGAAGTAAGGCTTCAAATGACATTATACTAAAATTTTAGATAGCTGAAGTAAGGACAAGGGTGGGAAATTTCTCATCCATTTATCAAGTAATTCATTTGCCACATGCCAAATCTATTTGTGAGAATAAGTTAAATACTATCTATGTGTGAGAAATAGGTAGTATTAAGGTCTATCACAATGACCATATTCTTTTTTTTGCATATGACTTCAAATAGAATTGATTTTTATTGTATCAACATTGATTTCTAAAGTCTAATCATTCATAATTTTCTAATCTACAAGATCAATGCAAGCAACTTGGATCCCTGATGATGATGTTGTCCTTTGTATGATGGCTGCTCTCCTATATTCCCATGTCTCTATTGTACAATACAACATATCACCATTATTTACTGTAGTGTGCAACCCCACTGCTGCTCTACTGCTTTGACTGCTGCTTAAGAGTGAGAAGACAACATCTTGTCTTGCAACTGCTATCCATGGCATGCCTTAATAGTGGTGTCTTCATGTGATCTATGCCCTTCATGATATGCTTTGAACCTTTCTCCTTGAGTGATCATTAACATTATAGATCAATTTTTAACACATCTTGAGATCACTACTATGCCTTCCTCCAATAATTGTCACATGTTGTTGGACAATGGAAAATCAATGCTTCTTTTCTATTAACAACAGTCACCCCATCAAGATCTATTATGACTCCCATATTCACTACTTTTCCCTCCAATCCTTTTCATTTGATGTCACTTTTATTAAAGGACCAAATTCACCATGAATATAAATTGAAGTCATTGATTATTTTATTACTATCTCAGGCATTATGACAGTCGTTCCATTTCATTGATATGACTGAAAATTCAGATATGATATGCTACTCTTTTATTGATATGATATGCTACTCTTTTACTGAGAATATTGTTATTTGTATAAAATATGCCTCTTTCCAATGCAAAACCATTGTCTACCCTTTCATTATTTCTCCTGTCCTGAAGGTTTGGCACCCGCTATCTATTTTGTGTCAAAAGCATGCTATTTCTTCAACAAAATACAGATATTTACATGGAAAATATTGTCTAAAGCCCGCAAAAGCTCCTCATTTCTCTCTACAGGTATGGCTACGGATTTTCCACTTTCAACTATTTCCCCAAACCTAGGTTAAAGCTAGCTCATGAGGTTGATTCAAAGGAAGTTTTAAAACTTATATATCCTCCTGTCTAGGAGTTGCACCTGTGAGGAGTCTGGGAGTTAGATGACATAGTATTGTAGGCAAGTTTCATATGCTATAACAATAAAGATATTGTGGATGGGACAATGCAAACTACTTAAGTCTAGGAAAGTCATAAATCTACCAGCTCAACTCAAAGACTTAGATCTTTACAGCAGACTTAAATCATGACCAAGTTATCGATAGTTGCCTCCTTGTGCCCTTAGTGCCAATAAAGATAAATAGAATTTACCACATCTTGCTTGACCATTAATTCAAATTACCAGATCTTTGTATATGCTCAAGTGTTTATATAATCTATAGAATCCAGTATACAGAGCCGATTATAGAGCATGGCCAGTATACAGAGCCGATTATAGAGCTGATTATAGAATCCAGTATATAGAGCCGATTATAGAGCATGGCCAGTATTTGGTGTAGCAAGTTGTAGAATGTGATTCATATCCTATACTCAACAAGTTGAGCTTTCTATGGGAACCTTTACCTTGTCATCAAACATAATTCCTAAGAACTAAATATATTGACAGATATAATTGAATCATGGATGATAATAGGAGTTGGAAATAATTAATATTCACATCATCCTATGTAGGGTATCAACATATTACAATTGATATTTTTACATATGCAGGGTATCACATAGCATTATAATAATACTAAAATGTTGTTTAGACTTATCTAAGTTTAGAAAGTATTTAACTTATTCTCACAAATAGATGTCCATGTGGCATATGATTATATTTTTTATTTGAGCAAAGCTTTGCCCAGCCTGATTAAATAGACAGAAAGAGGTTTGACTGTTCAACTGCACACAACAAATCATGTAAAGGAGCAGCAAGACAAGCTAATGACAGTAGATGTTCACACATAGAAAGCATATGTTGATAGGAAGCAGTCATTCTTAAAGATCAACATAAAATGGAATACACTTTTAGATAAGTAAAACACAGATCTTGCATGTAGAGCAGTTGCATTGAATAGAGAATATCACATTTAGTAGTCTCAAAAAGGAACAACAGTCTGTATGATAAATGAATAGCAGTCTCAAAAAGGAACAACAGTAGATGAAGTGTTACCATAGTAATGTCAAATCAGAAGAACATTGAGTATAGCATCATGTTATTTTTATAGCCTTTTATAGGCTTCCAACACATTTAAAATCACACAACAATACAAAATTAGATGTCCTTTTAAATATAACTATAAATCACCATATGTGGCTACAATTTAGTCCACTCTCTCATCCTCAGTCATCAATAAGAACCATTTGGCTCTTTCACGTTGACCCATGAAGGTTTCATATACCCTCAGGAATACACCTTGACTCAATCCGGGGATGGATTTGAGAGCGTTATATGCATTTGTCAAAGCATTGTGATGAGAAGATTCATCAATTTGGACAAGGTGAACATTGCCCATGCCCTCTTTTATTTTCTTCATTGTTTCACACATGGATTCCAAGGAAGCGGCCATACTTGCCTTCCTCCTCTTTCCCACCTTTCTGACTGATGATGTAGGAGTCCCTCTAGTACTTGATGTTGCAGTGGACTGATTGGAATTATAAGGGTCTTCGTCCAAATCAATAGGACTATCAAGATGTATATTGAAACCAAGGTCCTCTTCATCATTCATAGTGAATGGCTCTTCCAAAGGGTTCCCTTCTTCAGTCTCAAGGGCCGTGGTAGCTGCATTACCTTTAGCAATGTCATTACCCACAATTGTAGCCAATTCATTGAAGTACACAAAGGGTTGCCTCTTATACACTTTAACATTTTTGAACTCTCTTCTCTACATGTTGGCATAAATAAATGGATTAGGTTCTTTGTCTTTCATTATTAACTTTAAAAGAAGGCAATATTATTTCCATCAAAATAGTAGAGAGATCATCCTACCTTCAGAAGCTCCTCCCACACGCTATCCTCAGCATCCATGCACTGAGTTGCCTCGTTCCAAGAAAAACCACTTGTATTCCTGAGCTCTTTCATCACTCTATAGGCAAGCTTCCAAGTTTTCAACTTATTTTTGAAGTTGTCCTTGTTTTTTGCCTAATTGTACTTGCTCGAGGAGCAAGTCTAGAAACTTCCGTTCCATTTCCTTTGTCCACATTATCTTCTTCGACGAAGGAGATATCTGGCTTGTGTTACCAATATCATCCATGTTTAGCAATAATTCTGTGTATGCCATGCTGTCTATACAAATTGTTGTTAATGGTATCAAAGTATCTTCATACATCAATTTACTCAAATAAAACACATTGACCCATACAAGTCTAATACTTGCAAATAGAAAGAGAAGAAAAAGGAAACCATCATGTATATCAAAGTATCTTCATACATCAGTTTACTCAAATAAAACACATTGAGCCATACAAGTCCAATACCCTACAGATAGAAAGAGAAGAAAAAGGAAACCATCATGTATATCAAATCATCTTCATATATCAGTTTACTCAAATAAAACACACTGAGCCATACAAGTCCAATACTTGCAGATAGAAAGAGAAGAAAAAGGAAACCATCATGTATATCAAAGTATCTTCATACATCAGTTTACTCAAATAAAACACATTGACCCATACAAGTCCAATACCCTGCAGATAAAAAGAGAAGAAAAAGGAAACCATCATGTAGTCTTGAGTCATACAAGAACAACTATTCTTGGGATCTGTACTCTTCCCACATTCTACTTGCTATATCATCTCGGAATGGTGCCCACTGGTCTCTATCACGCTGAGACAACCCATATGTCTCCAGCATTGGTACATCTACCCCATCACGATCATCTTCCTCTTCGGTGATAATTTCTGATGGAATGTCGTCCTCTAACGTAATGTAGTTGTGTAGTATGCAACATGCTAATACAATATGGGCTTGTGTCATGATAGGATAAGACGTGGCATGCCTCAGGATTGGAAAACACTACTTGAGAATACCATATGTATGCTCTACTAAGTTTCTAAGAGAGGAGTGTCGATGGTTGAACAACTCTTCTCAAGAGTTTATTGGATTCTCTCTTGAAAACTCCTTCAGGTGGTAGCATGTACACTGATAAGGAGCAAGAAATCCAAGCACATTGGGATATCCAGCATCCACTAGAAAATATTTTCCTACGTAAATAAAGTATATTATTAAAACGTGAAACATTGATTGTACCCTTGAGTATATTAAACTATGATTTGGCTTACCAGGGGGAACAACAAGAGGATCTACTCTTGACAGAGCTGAAGCTAGAACATGACTATCCATGGCAGACCCTTCCCAACCAGCAAGGCAACACTAAAACTTATGATCGAAGGAACAGACACCCATAACATTTTGCGACAGGTTGCCTTTTCTATCACGATATTTACCCTACATGTCGACATCGACGGTGATTGGTATATGGGTTCCATCGATAGCTCCAACACAATCCTATACGATATGATACAATCATCAATTCTATGGTCAACCAATAATATGATAAGGATAAAAATCCATACAAGAAATTTGTAACAACACAACAATTACCTTGAAGAATGGATCAAAATGTTCGTTCCCACTAATTTCAGGAGTGTTTGGACTAGGTGGTAGAAAGCAATCCTTGTGGAGTCCTAAGATAGCCCTCAACACCTTGTGGAAGTATCGGCTGATTGTCTCTCCTGAGTGCCCAAAGTTGTGGGCAATCTTGCGGTTCCTCAGATTGTGGCTAATGGTGTGGAGGAACATCACAAGTTGTTCTTCTAACGTCAAGTGTATCGTATCTGTCAAGGTTCCTTTCAGCCTTAGGATAGTAGCTAGACAAAAGAAGGTTCCCCTACTCATGTGAATCTGATCATGACAATCCACATCGTTGGAATGAATAACCATTCTATAAAAAGAATTTCCTTTTCTTTTTCATTTACACTTTTGTGCATTGCCTTCTCGGGCCACCACTACTGTGGCTATAGCAACACAAGAAAGAAGAGTTGTGAGAAGATGAGAATATGTGGTCTCCACAACTACCCGTCCTAGAATGTCAATATTCTTAATAGGATCCATCAATGGCCTGAAATGTGGACAAACACAATGATTTCAGTGAGGAGATATTGGTAGCATGTTGTTCATGTTCTATTTTTCTAACTCTTTTCATGAAAGTATTCTACAAATAAAAGTGATTTTAAGACATTTTATAACCAATGTTCTTTGGTTAGTCCCCATGATCAAGCTAGCAGGTGCTAGATATTAGTGATTTTTCTAGATTTTTCTATTTTGACAAACAAATGCTACACAAGGAGACAGTTTTGACATGTGTCAATTCTGGTCTACCACAGAGATTGTTAAAAAGAAATAAGGGCTATTACTCTTTTCACAAATTCTTGATACTTCCTTTGCAAATGTGTATAAGTATTAATACTTGTAAATTACTGTTTGCAAATGTGCAAATTCTTGGACTATTACTATTTTCACAAATTCTTAATACTTGTGCTAGTTCTTAAAGCCCTGGAGATTTCTCTGACAAATATCATTTGCAGATTGCAGTTTGAAGGTCAAAGTCAACAACATAGCTTAATAACAGTGTGCAGGAATGGAAGCTCTTGCATTGAGATCAGAATATAATTAGTATTTTTTATCAGACACTGCTATTAAGACTGCCACAATGCATATTTGCAGATTGCAGATACATGCAGTTGGCTCCTAATTGTTGAAGAATGATATGTTTCACAAAAGTAGTTCCAAAAAAAAGTGATACAAATGAAAAAAAAATGGACTTAATTAGAAAAGCCTTGAAGCATTTGAAAAAAAACTTGGCTACTGTAGAATGAAACTTGTTAACCTTCAGCTGCATATTCCCACTGATTTCTAGAATTTCAGCCTGGGAAAGTGGTTTTGGAGCCCACAAAATACAATCAAACATGTCAAATTGTCCAAGAAACTCCCCTGAAACAAAAAGTGTAAAGCCAAACTCAACAAACTAACGCAGCATCTTTGGTAGCTTATTGTGATTCTAGAATATTTTCGATTATTATCGTTGGAACTTTATGGCTTATAACTGTTTACCATCATAAAGATCTCCTAGCTTGAATGAAGATTAGCTCATTTTATAAACTAACACGCTTATAGCCAGCAACACAAGATTTTTTATTCTATTTGCATATTTGTCGGGAGAACATTGTGAATGTGTGTGTAAATAAACTGTAACAATTTATTCCTATTTCATTTTGTTTATACAGAGCAAGGAACCTGTCAACAAACCCCATTAACCAATCAATAACCCACCCTTTTATAAGATATTGTGCTTTTATCTTAGTTTATTTAGTTTGCAAGGGCAGGAAGCCTCAAGAATACCACCATTAGCCAGTCAAAGACAAACCCTATTAGAAGATAACGTGCAACCTATTAGATTCATTTGAAAATATAATGAACAATTTTAAGTTGCACTCTGTCTTAATTGCATAATTTCCCCATTAAGTGATTATCGAAAGCATAAATGGCTTTGAGTTCAAATGGTTTCATGAAGCTACTAACTGGTTAATCATTTTCATTGTCTTTCACAAGCGGCATAATTTATGCAGAATTCTTAGGTGATACATTAAATTCCAACCAGTTTAGATTGGTGCTACCTACTGCCACTTTCACAGTACCCACTCAACAGAGCAAACAAAGCAAATGTGGTGCACGTAACATATGGTTCTTTAAACTTTACAGATCTAATAAAGAGAATCTACATTGTGTTTGTCTTTGATTCTTTGAAACTAAAACCTCTTGAGCCTTTCTATAGCATGCAACTTTCGACAGAATGGTCTCCTCCTATGTTTTCCCCCAAAATAGAATCATCAGTTTCCAAAAATCAGCCCAGTACATGGCCTTTCTAACAGATCTAAAAGTTAAGCACAACAAAAAACACCTCATTTCATGAGATGCTTATATAATCTTTCATTTGAACTCCAGCCTAGCACTAACCAATCTACGGAATTCTTGGACTATTACTGTTTTCACAAATTATTGATACTTCCTCTGCAAATGTGTATAAGTATTAATACTTGTAAATTAGTGTTTGCAAATGTGCAAATTCTTGGACTATTACTATTTTCACAAATTCTTAATACTTGTGCATTGGACTATTACCGTTTTCACATATTTTTGGTGTACAAGTATTAATTTCAACCTCATATGTGCAAATTTTACTACTTCCTCTACTGTAAACATTTGCACATATGAGGTTGAAATTAATACTTGTACACCAAAAATATGACTGTGCTAGTAAGAATAGTGTTATGGACCTTTACTTTCAGCCTTAAAGTGGTGTTGTTGAAGGTGGATATAAAAGCATTCAGCATAACTTCACATAACTTCAATAAATTACGTATATATGAAAATAAGAAAAGAAGTGGGTTTTTCATAGCATAGTCGACCCGAAACACACGCACATATACGTATAAACAAAAGCTAACACTAGGCTTATATTGAAATGAATCAAAAGAATTGGTTTGCCAATCTCCTCCTATACTGCACTGGAGTATGTGTCACTGAGCAAACACAAAGTATATTTGCAAGTTTCCTGAAAATGTAGTTTTATTTTAAAATGGATCCACTAAACCAAGATATGTAGTGCACATAAAAGATAGTTATCTTGGTACGTCCTCAAACTTTCCCAATATGGTCAGATGTATAGTAAAACATATATTTTCTTCAAAGCTTGGTAGTTGACGAGAAGAAAGTAATATTCATACTAGTAAAACAGATAAACAAAACCCACATATGTGGTCGACAAAAAATAGAAAGCTATCTCCGTACCCAGAATGCTCAGATGCTCGTCAATTCATGAAAGCAAACACAAAACAAACGTACACAATATGAAAGCATATATTGTCAATCCTCTTCATTATTTTTTATTTGCAGAAACCCTAGTATCCATACCCACTTTGGTATGGATACTAGGGTTTATTTTGTTGTTTGAAGAAGCCACCATGGCCACAAATCAAAGCATATATTTTTATAGTACCCACAGATCAAAACATATATTTTTGTAGTACCCACAAATCAAAACATATTTTTTTACAGTGCATAAACCCATCGAGGTTAAGGAAATAAAAATATCATTGGTAAACAAAAGTTATTAAAGGCAAGGGAAATTGTTCTATATCCATAATAAACAAAATGAAATAGGAATAAATTGTTACAGTATA
Source organism: Chamaecyparis obtusa (assembly GCA_027943335.1). Classification (NCBI taxonomy): domain Eukaryota; kingdom Viridiplantae; phylum Streptophyta; class Pinopsida; order Cupressales; family Cupressaceae; genus Chamaecyparis; species Chamaecyparis obtusa. Next base: position 489,744 of record BSBK01004155.1, on the reverse strand, counting down.
GAAACCACTTCACACTTGAAAAGAGATGGAGCCCCTGTTCTACAACAAAGCCTTGCAATATATACTAACCTGTATCTGTAAACCCTCATCGACTACGAGAACAGAGAACGGATATGCGCGTAACATGTATCTGTAAACCCTCGTCGACTGCGAGAACGGAGAATGGATATGTGCGCCTCGCCTGTGCTATGAAAAACCCAAAATAAAACCCCCAACAAAACGGATATGCGCACGTGTTTCAGGTTGACTATGCTATGAAAAACCCAAAATAAAACCCGAAAGATGGTGGACCCAACGGTTTTATAAAATCGAACCTTGAAATTTTTGAAAACCCGAATATAAAAATGAATTCCACCTTCGGACTTGGAATTACGTGCCACCCGTTTTAGGGCCTAAACCCAGTTTTACGGGACATAACCCGAATTGCAAGTTAACGAAACAAACAACGGATTTGAAATAAAACAAGCAGCCCCGCCGCCAATTCCCGTCCAATTCCCACAAACAAACGGGGCCTAGGGAAATTGGGATGGAATTGTAATTTTTGAATATCAGACGATAAACCAAATTTTATAAATATTTGAAGTATGCAAAGTTCGTTTTTTACTTTCATTTGCATTTCAACTTTGGAAAGACCGCTCTGACCCGCCATTTCTAGGGTTTTGCTTTAGATATATAATTTTGCTACATAATCGTCTTATTATTAGGTACTAAATAAAAACTCAGTCTTGGTTTCCTACGTTCTTCGTAACACATTGACTAGCATAAGATTTTTTATATTTTAGGTTTCTGTGTGATTTTATGCAATTAAAAATTAAAAGAAAAAAGACCACTCTTCATTTATGCTCGAACCTCTGTTATCTCTATGATATTGCTGAGATTCTAATCTATTTACAGGCGTTTCTTTGTAGTTGCGGCATAAGTGAATTGATAACTGAAGTTATGGCTCATAAAAACTGCTCTCATATCTATTGCCAAAATTTATAATGCCATGTCTCTTACAAATGACTTCAATTGATGTAACTTCTTTGATTGTTGTATTTGAGACATCAATATAGCATTGTCTTTTGCTCATTGTATATATACATAATTCTTTTAGCTGTTTATATCCTTCATAGCTTGATTTTTGGCAATCACCTTAAAAAAATGTATTGTATCAGCTCAAACTGATATGATGGATGATGTTTGTTCTTCTCTTGAAATCTATACCTTTTGTAGACGCGTGATAACTGTAGAAGTTAATCACTGATAGTTTCTGCGATTTGAAGTTTGTTTTCCGTCGAGCCTCTGCACCGTTGAAAATACAGGTTCACCTTTCTTGGAACTATTTGTATCTTTCACCGTTGTTCTCCTTATCTTGATTAATTAAATTTTTGGCATGAATACTTTTAATATAGTTTAATTCACCTTCTACATTTTTCTAGGTTTTATTTTATTTTAAACTTTTAATATAGAAGATAAAACTTTTACATTAATACTTTTAAAATTCATAAATTGGTAATGCAACTACAAAACCCCTCTCTCTCTCTCTTTCTATATATATATATATATATATATATATATATATATATATATATACATACTCTCTCACTCTCCTCTCCCTATATACTTATCTATTTCTTTATCTTTATTTCTCTATCATTATCTCTCCCTCTACCTCTTACTTTCTATCTATCTAGCTCTTTACATCTCTTTTTATTTTTGTTCCTTCTACCTCTCTTTATCTCTCTATCAATTTTTCTCCATCTTCCCTCCCTCGCCCATCTTCATCTCTACTTTCATCTACTCTAAACTATCCATGTTATTGGAAGGAAATTGACACTTTGCATCTCTTGATTGACCAAGACCTTATTTTATAATTAAGTAATGTTTAATTTTTTTATTTTCTTTTCAACAATTGACAATAACTGACTCATACAATTACTACATATAGTTGCTTTAAGCAATTACTATGGAACAATAATCTACACCATATATGTGTTAGTTTTACAAAATAAATTAATTGCTATAATAAATAATTTTACTATCAATTAATTATTATTCTTGACAAAAATAGAACAATGACTTTTTTTCATGGAATACTATATCACTGCACTTTGCACTTACATCTTAACTATAGTTCACTTAAAATCCATATTTTGACACAATAATATAGATGGCTATCACATTTTACAAGCTTTACTTGCTACATTAAAAAATAAAAAAATATGCAATCATAATAATTTAAAAAATTGAACAATAGGAATATTGATATAAGAGGTGAAACTCCTTAACAAATAAGAATACTATTTTTTCGATATTTTTAATTTAACAATTTGTATGTTCTTCATGAAAATAGATTTATAATTGCAACACAATATAAAATGTCAATTAATAAATATAATTATTAATTATTAATTAGGAATCTTAATTACAACAATATATGTTTCAAAAACAAGTAAAAATTAAAAAAAATAAAAGGGTTAACCACTAGTATTTCAAAAATCATTCTAGCAATTTCTTAAAATTCATATTATTAGTTCAGATATTAATTTGAATGAATTTTATAAAGATATACATTTTTATATATATGGGGAAGAGCACGTGTCAATGTTCTAATTACTATTTGTTGAACTTTCTTAATTAAATGCTCACTAAAAAAATATCTAGTAGGCCAATAGCCATCCATTTTTTTTAAAGATTAATAATTATATCATTTGTACAATTTTGGTCCCGATAGTGCATGATTATTGGGGCATTTGTGCATAAGTATTGGATGCAAATTTTTAGGTTGTCAAAGTGAACGATAATAGCAGAAATTGGGAATACAATTAAAGTGATGACAATTTTTGACCTTCGCATGCATAACAAATCTCACAACATTTGTCTTTGTACTCAAATGACAAAACAATAGTTATAAGCATTTAAGAAATATGAAATTAGCTATATAAGAACTATGAATGCTCTCCCCCTATATCCCTCAATACCCATACGCTCAAAAGTTTTGAAGATTAAAAAAGAAACTTTTAATATCCAGTGCAGTTCTAAAATTTACTACCATATTCATTCATATTCATTCAAAGCCAAATTGGATTTTAGAGTTGGTCCCTTAACATAAAAGAAGGCAGGAGAGTGTTGTCGACTGTCCTGCTTCCATTACAAGTGTTGTCAACATTTCTTCAGTTTGCATGCAACATTCTACAACCGTACGCAGACGTAGCATCACCAACATTATCCATGCAACACGTAGCCACATGTAATCACTGGTGGCTATCCAGCAAACTAACACGAACGACCTTGACCATGATGAATATATAACCCAACTTTCACTCTGGCAGCGCCGTTCAAGGACAGAATTTCACATACATATCTGAAAAACAGTGGGCTGAGAAGAGTTGTGCGAAAGAGAAGCAGGAAAGAAAACAGAAAATGGCACAAGCAAGGAGGGGCGATCAAGAATCAGAAGCCATCACATACGGAGATGTCTTCAAAGCGAGGGGAGACTTAGCGAAACAGCCCATCACTCCAGGCGTCGCAGCCCTTATGCAGAGCGCGGAGACGAGGGCGCTGGGACAAACACAAGAAGGCAGCATTGTGGCGCGCATGCAAGCAGCGGCGCAGGCAAACGAGAGGGTGGGACTGGTATGCAAGGACGATGACACCTTTGCAGCAGCGGAAGGAATGAGTGACAGAGACCGTTGTCCCCGGAAGGAAGGTGACGGTTGAGTACGTCAGTGGCCAGCTCGTTTCCTCCGACGTACAGCTGTCACCTGCCCCCCATGCAACTGCAGCCGCCTCCCACCTCACCATTGGAGAGGCATTGGAGGCGGCGGTGCTGAGGACGTGGGATAAGCCGGTGTAGCAAAGTGATGTTGCGGCGATCCAGTCAGCAGAGCGGCAAGCAACAGGCCGCCAATGTTAATCATCGGCTGCCTTATGAGGAGCTCACCACGTTGGCTGATATTCTATTTGTGAGTGCAGAAATTTTAATCTTAATTTTAAGTTTTATGTTTTGTTTGGAGCATAAAATTTGGTCTAATAGATATTTCTTAATTTTTTAGTAGAAAAGATTCAGTCTATATCTTAGTCTTTAGCTGAAGAGATTTCTATATAATTTCATTACTCTTAATTTTTAGTCAAAAGATTCAGTCTATATCTTAATTTTTTAGTAGAAAAGATTCAGTCTATATCTTAGTTTTTAGCTGAAGAGATTTCTATATAATTTTATTACTCTTAATTTTTAGCCAAAAGATTCAGTCTATATCTTAGCTTTTTATATAACTTTATTACTCTTAATTCTTAGCTGAAGAAATTCAGTCTATATCTTAACTTTTGGCAGAAGAGATTTCTATATAACTTTATTACTCTTACTTTTTAGCCAATGAAATTCAGTCTATATCATAGTTAGTTTTTGGCTGAAGAGATTTCTATATAATTTTATTACTCTTAATTTTTAGTTGAACAGATTCAGTCTATATCTAAGTTTTTGGTTGAACAGATTTCTATATAACTTTATTACTCTTAATTTTTAGCAAAAGAGATTCAGTCTATATCTAAGTTTTTGGGTGAAGAGATTTGTATATAACTTTATTACTCTTAATTTTTAGCCGAACAAATTCAGTTTATATTTTAATTTTTGGCTGAAGAGATTTCTATATAACTTTATTACTCTAAATTTTTAGCCAAAGTAATTCAATCTATATCTAAATTTTTGGCGGAAAAGATTTCTATATATCTTTATTACTCTTAATTCTTACTTAGCCCAAGAAATTCAGCCTATATCTTAATTTTTGGCCGAAGAGATTTCTATATAACTTCTTAATTTTTAGCCGAACAAATTCAGTCTATATCTTACCCCTAAACGTTCCAAATGGATGTGTTAAATATTTCAATTCTGGTTTATTCTCTACCATTTTTGACATCTCAAAAAATGTGAGTTGAGTTTTTTAATAACTCCACCTATAGCTATTACATCATTTTCTTCCCTAATCATGATTTTATTGAAAATTTGAGTTTAAACGTCCTTAGTTGGGCTCCTCATTGGAACCATTTTGTGAAAGATTTCATTATCTTGCCCCTCCTTTCATAGTTGTGCAAGTAGGTTAATAAGTCATTTCCCTTACTTTCTTAAACTAGGCTAATGAAAGTTTTAAAAAAATAGTGTAAAAAACGTATATTATATTGAAATTTGAGTTTAATGGGTTTTTAACCTTTTATGATAGATTATAAGAGATTATATATAGGTTTTCTTTATATATAAAAGATAAGAATTCTTTCTAGAAGTCATAAAAGGTGATATATAGAAATGTGAACTATCACTTTAATCTGACTTTTACATTCTCGATTATATCCTAGTCAAAATTTTACGACTTTTACATTCTAGATTATATCCTAGTCAAAATTTGACTTGTAGACACATGTCAAACATACTTTTTCACAAAATCATTTCCTACAAATAGACATTAAAACTTCTTTTCAATACTTGCTTGATATGGACTAGTTGAGGGTACCGGGTAAGGGCAGGCAATATCTATGCAGCACCCAAATTGACTTATTTATTGTAATTATTAATTAATTACAAAATAAAATTAATTAATTAAAAATTGAAAGACAATTAAAATAGTATTTTTTATTAATTAATAGTCTCAGTATAGACAATGGTCTAGGGGAGGCCCATCTTCACACCCACCATCCTAATCTTGTACAATTTGACGAACAAGTAACTTGGTCTTAACTAAATATTAGGTATTGCACTTAATGCAAAAAAAAATTAACTTTTCAATCAATGAAAATTGTCTCAATCTTTATTTATTGTTTTTGTAAGTGGCATTTTTCCATTCAACATAACTAATATTTTACAATCAATGATAACAAAGAAACAAATTCTTTTAAATAATAATTAATGATTAATTAAAATAAAGAATATGGATAAATCATAAATAGTGAATTTGATTAAAGTTGCATGTTGTCTTTCTAGACTTTGCCCAAATGGCCGATTCAAACCCTGATAGGATTTTGTAGTCGGTGGATTCACACGTGTGAATGCAGGAGAGTCCAACACGGTAGAGCCCACGTAGCATTACTAACCTTATCCATCCAACACGTGGCACATGCAATCCACGAATAACCATGATATTTATGCTTGACAGCATTTCACATAAATATCTGAATAATCATGACACGTTTCTTCGATCTGGCAGCGCCGTTTAAGGACAGAATTTCATATAAATATCTGAAAAAAACAGAGTTTTTAAAAAGAAAAGCAGTAAAGAAACGAGATCAATACAGAAAATGGCACAAGCAAGGATAGGAGATGATGAATCGGAAGCCATCACGTACGGAGACGTATTCAAAGCGAAGGGAAGTCTAGCAAAACAGCCCGTCACTCCAGGCGATGCAGCCCTGATGCAGAGCGCGGAGACTCTGGCTCTGGGACAAACCCAAAAAGGTGGCGTGGCGGCACTCATGCAAGCGGCTGCGCAGGCGAATGAGAAGGTGGGACTGGTCACCAAGGACGACGACACCGTTGCGAGGGTGGAAGGAATGACGGTGACCGAAACGGCCATCCCCGGCAGGAAGGTGACGGTTGAGTGCGTCGGCGGCCAGCTCGTTTCCTCCGACGTACAGCCGTCACCTGCCCCCTATGCAACTGCATCCGCCTCCTATGTCACCATTGGGGAAGCATTGGAGGCAGCGGCACTGACGACGTGGGATAAGCCCGTGGAGCAAAGTGATGCCGCCGCAATCCAGTCGGCAGTGCGGCGGGCAACGGGCACCCCTGAGATGCAGCCTGGCGGTGTTGCGGCGACTGCACAGTCCGCCGCCGACATTAATCCTCGGCTGCCTTACGAGGAGCGCACGACGTTGGCCGATATTCTGTTTGTGAGTGTGAAAATTTTTATCTTAATTTTTTAGTTTTTTTACTTTTTTTTTTTTGGAGGTTTAAAGAACCTTTTCAGCTAAGAGCTAAAATTAAAGGTATCCATTCTATCAAAATCTAAAATCTGCTTGGGATACCATTTCGGCCTCATCCCATATGATGTCGGAGCTATGCACTCAGCAAGACTTGATCCATGATCCATGATCCATGATCCATGGTAGACTGATTTCATAACTATTCGACTTCACAACTAGATCAAGAGACAATTTAATTTTATGTTTTGTTCATAGCATAAAATTTGGTCTAATAGATATTTCTTAATTCTTAGCCGAAGAGATTGAGTCTATATCTTAATATTTGGTTGAAAAGATTTCTATAGAATTCTTAATTTTGAATTCAGCTTATAGTTCGTTTATATTTCATGTAACTAACTACATGTCAATAGATTTGTATAATTTTTTTTTTGAAAAATTGAGTTTTGAATGTAGACTGCGTCTGAGGATCTTCCAGCTGACAAGGTAGTGATGATGGAAGACGCACATAAGATAAAGGAAAGTGAGGCGAGGCAGAGTGTGAGCGGAGAAGTTTTTCCGGGTGGTGTGGGAGATGCGATGGAGGCCGCCGCCAGAATTAATGAGCAAGACGGCCTTAATGTCGCTCGCTAGGAGCACTCCGTTATGGGTGTATATTTTGTGTGTATATGTTTTTGTTTTCTGTGTGTGTATGTTCGTATTTAGTGCGTATGTGCTACGTTTTTTGACAGGATATTTTTTGGGCAACTGTCATCTGTTTTAAATCGATGAGTTGTAGTTGACAAACAGAAACCTTACTTGGGTGTTCATTTCTTTAAATCAATGTTTTAGATTATATGGTGTTTAACAATGTTTCACATATGGAATAGAATTTTCGAGATTTCGAATAGTTCTGACAAAATTATTTGTCAATCTTGTAATCTTGTGTTTTAAAGAGAGTGTGATATTAAAAAGTATTATTATTAGGAAGTAATGTTATATGATAAATTATAATACAGTGTGTATAATTAATGATAATAACACCTATATAATTTATTCTTTAGTTAGTTTTATTTTGAGGAGTTCTTCAGAACGTAAGAGTATTTTCATATTGAAATCATCACTACCATGACTCTCATCCATGAGTAGTCACTACTTTAATGGCTTTTTTTCATGTATATTGCTAACAATTAACAGATAAGTGTATTTAAGTGAATGTCCTATAAACCTTCCCCATCTCAAAATTATTATCAGAGTGAAATTATCATTACCCAATGGTTTCGCTGATTGTAAATAATTGTTCACCAAACTCAACATATAGCTATGTTCAAAAATGATGAATGACCTCCCTCAAAATTCATCAAAATTTTCGCATTTGAATGCTTTGGATATGTCACAACAAACTTTCGCATTTGAATGCTTTGGATATGACACAACAAATTTACCTGCATTGTTCAAATTGACAGCACAAGAAATCAAAAAAAATGCATAACAGAACAAAATGTTACTTAGCTCATATGAAACGTGGCATCAAAGTAAAATCCATTTTGTTCAAATTGACAGCACAAGCAATCAAAAAAATTGCATAACAGAACAAAATGTTACTAACCTCATATCAAACATGGCATCAAAGTAAATCCATTTTGTTCAAATTGACAGCACAAGCAATCAAAAATATTGCATAACAGAACAAAATGTTACTTACCTCATATCAAACATGGCATCAAAGTAAATCCATTTTGTTCAAATTGAGAGCACAAGCAATCAAAAAAATTGCATAACAGAACAGAACAAAACAAAATGTTTGACACATTGCAGCAAATTTGCTACCAAATGGAACCAAATACAATTCAATCATATCACAGTGTATAAGATATGTAATTCGTGCAATTACAGACTCTGTTTACAGCTTAGAATAAAGTGCACTAACCTTAAAACAAATACAAGGGCATCCGTTATTTGCCATCAACAAAGGTAGCAAGTCCAGATTGCGAATTATGAAGAAGCACCAGCAAGGGTGCCCTAGATGCCTACTTCAAAGTTATTAATACAATCGGAGGAAAACAAAGTAAAAGTTGGATGCTTACCATTCTGTCGGGAGTAGCAGGGGCAATCTTCATCCTTCGTGTGTATCACACTAATTGTACTCTGGTACAGGAAAAGAATCCCTTATTTGCCATAAAAAAAACGTAGCAACTCTAGATTGCGAATTTGAAGACGAGGAGGTCCTGCTTTCGATTCCCGGCCCCCCCCACCCGTTTCACCTACGCGGAACTCCAGGTGGCCACCGATAATTTTAGGTACAAGATCGGATCAGGATGCTTCGACACAGTTTACCAGGGAACCCTAACATATGGCACCAGAGTCGCTATGAAGAAGCTCCAGAGCATCTTAGGGCAGGGCAAAAAGGAATTTTACTCAGAAATCGCCCCAATCGACGGCATACACTATTTAAATCTCGTAAAGTTCTGCAGCTTTTGCGCGAAGGGATCGAATCGTCAGCTGCTGCACGAATACATGAACCGAGGCTCCCTGGATCGATCCTTCTTCGGAGGCCCTGTTCTGGAATGACAGTCGTTGGCTGTAAACCCAAACCCTGATAAACAACCATACCCAACACAAATCAAACAGTGGCCAAATTTAGTTTGTTCTGGCGTTGTTTCCCGCAGGAGTTTGACGTAGCCATAGAGTGTGGAGGGCGACGGAGACGTCTATGCAGTCATCAGATTTTCTAAGTGCAGGTTCCCATGGTAGCAGTAGTAGCTAAATACAATTTGCGGAGCTGATGGCCCCATGGATAGACCATTTGTTGTTTTTTTATAAACAGTTTTTATAAATATTATTTTTAAATTAAAATTTTAGCTATATTTGTTGTAAATAATATTGAATGTAAAATTATAGCAAATAAAATAAAGATGAAGAAATATGATAAAAATATGTGTCATTTTTTCAAGGGACATGGGGTAATGTTACCAAGGAGGGACTTAGTTTTTTTTTTTTCTGTCCTTATTGTTTATTGGCATTTTTCTTGGCAGAGGATCCTATAGGTAATAGTCTTATCGGCTAACTAAAAAATAAAATTAAAATAAATAAAAAGATTAGTGTACATTAAAGTATTGTGTACATCAAAATATTAATATTTATTTATAATTATTAAAAAATTAATTTAAAAACTTAACATTGAGTAGTTTTTTTTAAGTATTAATTATTAAAAAATTAAATACAACATTAACGAGTAGTCATTAAGATGTTAATTATTAAAAATTAAATTCAAAATAAAAAATAGAGTCAATGTACCTTAATATATATAAATAAAATTTTGGCCAAAAAATTGTCAACTTCTCTAACTAACTTCTTTTTCCTAATTGTATAATTATGCGAAAAGAAAAAATAAAATAAAATTAGCAACAGTTTAGAAAAATTAGTAGTTTAGAAGTCCATTTGCTCAAAAATGGAAACAACCCAGTAAAATACTCCAACAACGAGGAAACAGCCTAGTAAAATACTCCAACAACGAGGAAACAGCCCAATAAAATACTCCAACAAATCTACAAACCATAAAAAATGGAAACAAGATTTTTTTTTCTTTCTTGGTTGCACGTGTGATAGGATTGCTCGGCTATTGAGGAAGATAAATATTTGGGCCTTATTGACTTCCTATTTCTCTTCATGTACGCATTGTTCTTTTGTGCAGAAGTATTTTTTTCATTTCCTAAGGTAAGTCACTTGCTCTAGTCTCTTTGAATTTTATTTTTTGAATTTGTACATGGTTGTTATCATTTTTTTTTCTATTTTTTGTCTCTTATCATTAGGAATTGTTCATGTTTGCTTTGATTTGGATTTATCCCCCAACGTCTTGAAGCTTACCGTCATATAGCCTCAATAGAATGTTGTCGCTGAAGCTACATAGAAACTTTGACTTCTGCTACTGCCATTGCTCCGAATAATTAAATTTTGAACATGTGTTAAAAAAGCTTTCAGATTGTGAGGTACTCATTTTCTTGAAGTTTTGGTTATGGTGGTTAGTTATATTGTTGCTTGTGTTGCTTATCATTAGTACTATTGTTGCACCTTCATGTTCTTGTCACTTATCATTATTATTGTCGATGTTGTTCCTTTCTATATCTTTGTTGCTACTATATTTTCTTAAATTACTACTATTGTAGTTCCTCTTGCGGCAACCATGATCTTGGGGCTTGCTAGAAATGTTGTTTGAGACTATAAAATGACAATAAATAAGTTGTTTAAAACAAAATCTGTTCAAATCTTCCACTCACTCATGACAAGGATGTGCCTAGCTTTGATTCAAAAGAAATCTTATTGAACAAACATCTTTCACTCTCCCGTGTCATGTCTCTCTCTTGCCCGAGAATATAAGAGTTAAAAGGGGTTTCTTTATTTATGTTTCCCTAATTACTTGTATGTTTTATTTTTATCTTTTATGATTTCTATATTTTTCAAATTTCTTTATCTCCTATTTCATCATTACTGTTAGAATTTTGCATTGTAGACCTCCACTCTAATGTTTTAAAATGCAATACATAAAAAGCCATAATCTGTTCCAGAGCCATAACCTACGGAGGCAAAACCCATTGCAAATTCACCAGTAGTAGGGATAACGTAGAAGGCAATACAAATCCTCTCACTTTCCAACAACACATTGTATCTTCATACATACAAAACCCATGTTCTTAAAAGGGAAAATTCAAAATTAATAACCTACAACAGTTACATTTTCCATAAATAGGAAGAACAACAAAAAAAATTGTTTTAATGGAGAAACTAATGAGTATAATATCTGAGTAACAATTAATATACACATAATTCCTTTATATGTTTCTATGAGTAATTGTGGATGTATTTTTTGATGAACAAGGTATATGTATGTGTTAGATTTTACATTTTATATTATAGATCATTTACAAACCTTGTGCTCATTCAAGAAACAACATGAGAGTTACAAGCTTATTCAATCAACAAACTAAGACAAGTACGAGCTCCTTACGAGAAGCCACACTAGAAACAACAATTTGAAGACCATGAGTTACAACTTAGAATCCTTAGATTTTACATTTGAATATTATCAAGATGCATATTTGGGAGTATCTCAAAATAGTTATATCTATAATGAATTGTAATATCTCACTTTCTTAGATAAATAAACAACTCATATTTGTGAGAATGGAGAAAAGAATCAATCTGATGTTTGAGTAGCAATTAATATACGCACAATTCCTTTATGTATTTTTGTAAGTAACTGTGGATGTAACTTTTGACAAACAAGGTATATGTTTATGTTTGGACTATGGGTATTGAGCCTAGATACATGGCTAATGCTACTATACAAAACCAATTTGTGCTAGCTAAATCTATGATTACAACAGATATATGAAAATGAGACAATACCCAAGAAAGATTCAGAGTGAGAGAGAACGTTGAGATTGAGACTTGGGGGATTCATGTGTAGCCTAATGAATTGATTTGCAATTTCTACTCACATGTCCTCTTAACTTTCCTCTATGCCTATTGCCACCAATTACTGAGATTGCCAGCCTCTACCTTGGTTGTTACACCCTCTTGCACCACCATCATTGAAGGTTGGAATTCTCAATTGAGCTAAGTGGGGTTTTATTTCTTTTAGACCCCATGTTGTGATTAGATCGCCCTTTTCTCAATTGCATTTTTGGCATATTGTCTTGGACCCTAAGAGAAACTTTGGAACATGTAATTGATTTGTTAGCATTTTTTTGTTGGATTTGACTTGCATACAATTACAGTTCTACAATCCCATCACTGAAATGTTCAAGACAAATTTTAGAGAGTCCTTAAAACTATAGACCTATACAAAATGCACATTCTTTGTGCTTGACGAATTAGAAATTTGTTGCAATAAAACATCTATATGTAAAACATGGGACATTACTTAAGGTCTTATTGTTTTCAGACAATAAGGCATATTATTCTACTCAGTTGAACATAAGTTGCACTGGTAGTTTCATCTTAGGCATGAATATATGACGTGAATCATAACATGGAACCAACTTAAATATGGAAGACTATAACACTTCCTGGATATGCTCTATTTCATTTCCCAAAAATGCTCTGTCTCATCCAATAATGGCACCAAATACTTCGGAGAAAATAACGACCCCAAAATATATCTGTTTGTGTATGTATCTTCATGGAAATGCATCACCTGCCCTTTTGGGCCAGCCCAAATTTTTAATGGATGTAGGTTAAACGTCTCACCTATCCCCATTTTCCCCTGCATTTTGAATCTTGCCTCGCCGAGAAATGCTTTGGGATTTATCATTTTTTGGGTGTTCCAATGACACTTTGGGATGTCTTGAACCCTTGAAACATTGCAGGATGCCCTCAATCTGTTGAAAACATCAGGGGGGCAACTTGATATCACCCATGTTGACAATTGCTCAAAATTAAGAAAAAAAATACATAATTGGGAAATTAAAGAACAAAAAGGAGAGTTCCAAGGGGTTTAATTTAAACTCTATGGAATTTTTAATAATTCTCAAGAGTTGAACTATACAACTGAAAAGCTATAAACTACATTCTATTATAATTTTATTATGTTTTAAATTTGCATGTGCATGTGTGCACACACATACATTTTTATTTGCTATCCTCCCACAATCTGAGAAAAAAATTGTTATCAGGGAAACGCCTCCCCTCATTCCACTATTCCAAAAAAATTGGAAGCATAAGTAATTTGCAATCAAGTATGGGATTAATCTTGTTTCTCAAAGAATAATCGAAGTGTTGGTACTAAAGTTGTGCCTTAGCAGTTACATGTTTTGTAGTGCATTATCTATCATTGCCCTTTATGCCTATAATCTGGTTGGATATTTGCCAAATTTTGATTATGACTTATTGTTCATTACATAAATCCAATTACAGGTGATTAGGGAGACCCCTACCTACAAAGGGCATAAATAATGTAGGTCTTTCCTTTTCCAGTACACTTCAACCTACCTTGGACTACTTAGTTTCAACTTTTTGTGTCTTTACTCAATAAGGGATTAATTGGTAGGAACAACCATACTCTACCTTAACCTATAACAACAATAAACCATATCTTACAATGTTGCAATTCTCCTTTAAGTGGTAGATTTAAAGAGGACACACTATCACAAAAGAATGTAGAGCTTCACCGCCATGCAATTCATCTTGGTAAAAAGAACAATATTTTATAGAAATTGTAGCCTTTAAAATAGTATACAACATGTAATCCATTGAAAACAAATAGAGTTCTTAGGTCTTCTTCAATTATGTCATTATTTAAACCTAAGTATTTGTAATCAGAGCTTCCATTGTTTATGTTCAATGGTAGGTTAATCCCTAAAGAGACCTTGTCCACAACTCTTTCTCTACACATTGTTGACATTTTGTTTTTAACCGAGGTCTTCTAGCTACAGTTGGTGAAGTCCATGAAGCCTCAAGAATACAACATCCTCACTTGTAAGAATGATTTCATTTTATCATAATTAAGGTTGAACACTATGAATTGAGCATTCCTTTGTAATAACTTGTTTAAAGTATTTGATTCCTTTCAATTTTATGTAATAATTCATTTTACTGTCGGTCAAAATGGATGAAAAGAAACAAATAAAAAATAATGGAGCATATCCTAACACCACCTACATAAATTTGAAAATAAATTTGGATTGATAGTTATACAATCTATGGAATAGGAAAATGAAGATTGTACAAATAAGTTAAAATGGTGTGTCTCACGGCTGCTTGGTCCTGGAAGATCATTAAAATTGGTGTGTTTCATTATTCAACTATATAAATGACAACATTTTGCGTGTCCATTCTAAGGTGTCTATAAAATTGAAACTCCTATCGGCTAACTGTTGCATGCATAAAAGTATGCAACTGCTAGTTATAATTATTAAAAAATTAATTTAAAATATTAAAAATGAGTAGTCTTTTTAAGGTATCAATAATAAAAAAAATTAAATTCAAAATCTTAAAAAAGAGTCGACATACATTTAAATTTTAGGAAATGCCACCTATATTTATAAATTAGAATTATATATATATATATATATATATATATATATATATATATATATATATATATATATATATATATATATATATATATATATATATAATTTTAAAGAGGGATTTTATTAAGTTTACATTATAGTATTAACAGTCAAGATTCTTTTATTAAGGTACACTTGATACTAAGCGAGCTCCTCTAGTTGAAACGTCTGCATATTTTCATTATCAAATCAAACATGAATAATGTCTATATGTTGATGACGAATTAAAACTCATTTGAAGATTTGCAGCAAGGATGGAGTTTGTGTGGTTCTAAATTGGTATACAATTCTAACTGTAACCAACACTCAATAAACCATTAACTCGATAATTTATCTACCATAGTTCAAGTCAAATGAACAACTAAATCCTCAAAAGTGGTTTATCGCTTCCTAGTTGAAGCAAGTTTAATCATTTTCTAATGCTCATCAAATTGGCATGAAGGATTAGTGACTTGACTACTCCAAAATGGAAGATTCAAAGGTGAATGAGATGCAACACTTGCATACTTCACTCCATGATGATCAATATGCCAATGCAAATTATACAACTAGAAATGAAACTAGATTAGTATGAAGCTACAATGCAAGATTAATCTAACACTAGCAATGCTACTATCAAACTATACTAGAATGCAAGTGAACTAACAATGCAAACTACTCTAGAAATGAAGATAACATGAACTAACTAAGAATGCAAGAGAAATAGAAATAGCACAAGCTCACTATAGTAGGATGAAAATGACAAGAGATGGAATAAAAAATGGCACAACATGAAACCCTTTGAGCCAAGGAAGAGCTTCCTTTTAAAGAAAATGCTTCAAGAATGGAGGGTGGAGATGAAGAGGCAAAATATGTTAGGTAGAGATGAGTTGTGAGAGATCAATCCATGTGAAAGGATCCAAGAGAACTTGATTGGCTAAGCTTGATGAGAGACTAAGAAAAAATAGAAAATCCTCTTTTAATTGTCATTTAATCAAGATTAAGTTGCACACCCATGTGAGGAATGGGTTCTTTTAATAAAAGTGCTTGGACTTTCTATTAAAAGTAAGGTTTTAACAATTAAATTATTTTCAATCTTTGATTTTAGAAATGATTGTGCTTGACATTAGAAATGATTTAATTATGCAAGGGGGATTATTCAGGTTGCTCACATAACTATGTCTAGTAATTTATGCCTTTGAATTTTAAAAAATTTCTTAAGGAAATTTGATCAAATTAAGGACTCAAATTTTACCAAACCAATTTTAGGTGATTACATTTGCCCCTCTTTAAATCGATGTGTGATCCATGTGTTGGTTCAAAGAATAGATTGAAGCTAAAACATGGATCATCAAGTCATCTATGAGGGTTGCATCCTCTGCAATGGTATCATGATCACATCTACTCCCGCAATGTATACATGAATAGGATGTAAAACCATCCACAATCGTGTTTGTATCTACCCTAGAACATATATGATGGTAGTTGGGACACATATGATCAATAGGCTAGGATGAACCAAATGTTGCATATGATGATGAGGCGGGTGGTGCAAGTGTTGAATCATCCTCTGGTCTGAGAGCCTGTACTAACTATGTTCCATGCTAAATGATGACATCAGTTAGTGATGTAGCCTCCTGAAGAGTATGTAACTCCATAGACTCCTTCAGGGCTACTGGGACCATGATGTGAGTCATGGGTTTAGCAACTAGAGCAATCCTATTTTAGGGGTCTACCACCCTCTGAGCCCCTGGCCAATCCTGGGCAAAGCCTCTCCCTCTACCCTATAACTCTTGTATGTAAAAGTAGTTCGACTTCAAGATAAGAATAAACTCACAATATAACTTTCTCAAAAAATATAGAGGTACCTCATTATTGTTACAAGGTGGTTGGTCAAAGACCATATACCACCTATCCCAAAAAGCATTTCACAACCTACTCTGATTAAACCAATGTATAGGAAACCTCTTCAAATCATGAGCTAAGCTCTCATTAATTTTAGGTTCAGTGAAAATATCATATATATCACCTTTACTTATGGATTTTCTTTTCACCTCATCATATGACAACCCATCAGAATAGAATGCATGACATCTATCCCTATATGTGCCCCATTTAGCAACTTGTCTAGATACCTCCTTGGCACCATTGGCCATTCATTCTAGGGTTGTGGAAAGGGATGAATCATGCTCATGATTAAAGGACCTCAACCTATTCATTGTCTAAGAAATTTGAGAGTTTTCTGTGATAAGCGATTTAAAAGATCCTCATGTGTGGCCTATACAGGTTCTAGTAGAGGACGCAGAGGGTTTTTAGGTTGTTGAGGAGTTGCATTTTGAGTGTTTTCTTATTGAGGGGCAGCGTTTTGAGGATTTTCTTGTTTTTGAGGGGCAACATTTTGAGGGTCTAGTGGTGGTTTTTGTTGTCATGCAATGTTTTGAGAATCTGGCATGAAATTAATAAAAAAAAATTAAAATCAATTCAGAAAAAACCCTATTACAATTCAATTTCAAACAAAAACAATAAAACAAATAGATTTCTTACCTCTTTGATAATGCGACATTTTGAATTCAAGATGGAAACACTAAAAATACAAGATTTTATGAAACCCAGCCAGGTTTTGGTCATTTTTGCCTCCTCTCATTGTTGCTTGGTCCATTTTTGGTGAGTTGAAATGGGGGTTTGGTCACGAGCTTCAAACTTTTTAACTTTTATATAACTCGACCACGTTTTAAAATGTTATAGGTTAGTTTTATCTTTTTAAGACCTGATCGGATATTTATAATCATAAAACTTGACCGAGTTTTGAAGAAGTTAGGCTCAATACTCACCGTGTCATAACCCGATCGGGTTATTGATACTTTCAAATTTTTTTGACATGTTGGCCACTTTTTTGCACACCATCTTCAGGCATTGACCCATAGGCTATTTATGAATGTGTCATGTTATATTCTAAAGTCTAAGATAAGGATTTTTGAGATTTTGAAGATCTCCTGACAAAATAATTTATCAATCATGTAATCATGTGCTAGGAATTAATTTTATAATAATAAACTATGATCAATGTACATTGAAAATGAGATTCATGTTGTTTTGATTAATAACTTTTTAATTTTTAGAATAATATTTTAAAATAAGTAATTTTGAAATTGAAATTGAGATTTAGATTTAGATATAGATATATAATTGATTTATCATTTATAATATAATTTTTAAATTTCATATTGATGTTTATCATTGTAATTGATTAATAATTGATAAATTGATATTTTTAAAATGGCATATATTAAAATTGAGTTTGATGTTTATTATTATGGTACTTTTAAGCATTGTGTTTTAAACTAATATAATTTTTGAAAAATTGAATGTTATTTTAAAATAATGTATATTGAAATTGATATGGAAGGTGATCAATAAATTGGTAATTGATGAATAATTGATATTTTAAAATAATGTAAATTGAAATTGAAATTGAGATTCATATTAAACATGTATGATATTTTAATAAATTTAGAATGATATTTCAAAATCTGTCATAAAATTTTAATAATATTTTAAAAATAACATAAATTAAATTTGAGATTGAGATTTATGTCTTTTTTTTTTAAACAAGTGGTAACTTGTACCGCGAAATTTTATTTATTAATTAATTTTTATTTTTATTTTTACACCCCTGGTTCAAAGAACACCAGTAGGAACCAGGTAAAGAAAACCTCCAGTCTAGCTCATAAACTTAAAAATCCAAGTCTCTAGGAAATACAATTGAAGAGACAATAGAAATGCTTACACCAATAGAAGCAACAACCCCCAAAAAATATTTAGAGTATCATTCTCAAAGAAAATATCCCTCGGACAATTTAGAACAAGATCACCAACCCAACTAAAACCAAAAAAGAACCCGAAAGCCCACCCAATAAACCCACCAGGAATGAAACGACCCCCACAGTAATCCCGAGAACCCAAACCCCCCAAAAAACCCAAAGAAGATCCATCGGAAAAGAATAGGAAAGAAGGAGGGAAGAAGAATTCGATATCTCAGAGGTAAAAGAGAGTCTTTCATCCATGGAGCTTGGAGACAATCATCATAACTGAGCTAATAACCACAACCAAGACATCCACATATATACCACCTCTACATTTGGCTAAGATCCAAATTAGTAATGTTGATATGATTGAACAAGAAGTGAACTAACAAAGGATATAAAATAAACAATATTAAGATAACATGGCGAATCCTAAAGGTAATAATGAGCACAATATAGGTGTATAGAGAAGTGATAACCATAATGGGATGGAGACAATAAAATACCAGGATCCCAACCGTGCAGGAAGAATTAGAGACACAATTCTCACAAGTGAACCAAATACCAACGCACAAAAGAAATAGTTGATTAACCAAGCCCAATTCGAGCCCACAAATTATTATAGCAAGAAGACACCCATATATAAACAACAATCGTGACCACAAAATATAGAAATGCGTAAAGCTTATCAACAACCTGAAAAGTCCAAAAACTCATAAAAGCAAATTTAAGACAAATATGGTAAGGAGCTTTCTTATGGTAATTGAGATTTATGTTAATTATACATGATATTTTTATTATTTTTGTATGATATCTTAAAATAATTTATATTTCAAAATTGATGCTAATGTTAATCATGCATGATATTTTAATAATTTTTTACTGGTGTTTTAAAACAATGTAAATGTAAATTGAGATTGAGATTCATGTTAATCACACATGATATTTTAAGAATATTTATATTGAGATTTATGTTAATTATACATTATATTTTAATAATTTTTGTATGATATTTTAAAATAATGTATATTAAAATTGAGATTGATCTTTATCATTAATCAATAATTTGATAATTTTAAGTGTGATGCTTTGAAATAGCATAGTTTTAAGTATTCGATTTTAAAATAATATGTATTGAAATTGATATTAGTGTTTATCATTAATCATAATTTGGTAATTTTTAGCATGATGTTTTAAAATAATATTTAATTTTAAATGTTCAATTTAAAATGATATAATTTCAAAGATTCAACTTTAAATAGTATAATTTATAATGTGATAAATCTTAGTACGATTTTCAAAATAATATAATTTTAAATGGTCTATTTTAAAACAATGTACATTGGAGTTGATTGATGTTTAACATTAATTAATAATTTGAGATTTTTTTAGCATGATGTTACAAAATAATAGAATTTTAAATATTCAATATTAAAATAATGTATATTAAAATTGAGAATTTCAAGTTTATCATTAATGAATAATTTGACAACATTAGCATGATGTTTTAAATTGATGTAATTTTAAATATTTAATGTAAAGTTTTTAGTGTCAATTATGTTTAGTTTTTTGTTTATTTAACAATGAAATCAAATAAATAAATTTAAAATATCATCAAGATCGAGGTGGTTCAACTATTCTTGAGCTTGACATTCTAGCAAATCTTAGGGTGTGAAGAGCTCCTAAAGTTGGAGACTAGGGTGAGAAAAGATCTTAAAAATATTGGTTTATTGGTTCAGCTATTCTTATTAGCTTTTTAATTTGGGTATCCTAGCAAGCTATCAAGCTCATGTAATTGCCTCTAAAGTTAGAGACTAGAGTGAGAAGTAGTCATCAAAATGTTGGTCTATGAGCTCAATTATTCTTCTTGGCTTCATAATATGGGTATTCTAGCAAGCTCAGGGTGAGAAGAGAGTAATCTCTTTAAAGAGAGAAGAGTAATCACTCACAAAGTTGGGGAGTAGGGTGAGAAGAGAGAAATTGCTCTCAAAGTCAAGGAATAAGGTGAGAAGAAAGTCACTGTCTCTCGAAGTCAAAGACTAGAGTGAGAATTAGTCATTAAAATATTGGTCTGTAGATCAATTATTTTTCTTGGCTTCGGAATCTAGGTATTCTAGCAAGCTAGCAAGATCAAGGTAAGAGGAGAGTGATTCTCCAGAAGTTAGGGACTAGGGTGAGAAGAGAGTAATCACTAAGGGAAGAAATTGATTACTTGGGTACTAGGGTGAAAAGAGAGTAATTGCTCTCCAAGTCAAGTACTAAGGTGAAAAGAGAGTAATAGGTCCTAAATTTGGGACTAGGGTGATCAATAGTTAGCAAAACACTTTGGTCTATCTCAAATATCCCCTCAAATATCCCCATTTGAGGTTCCAATTGTAAAGTAGGAATTATTCAAACTTTTTATGCTCTCAAATCTTCCCATTTGATGGGGCTATAAAGTGGTAGTTATTCTACTTTACTTAGAAGAAAAATACAAGTTGTTCCAAAATTCAGAATATGTGTTACTTTTACTCTTAAGTATCTAGTAAAAGTCCATTAAAAGATGGAGATTTCTTGATAAGTGAATAAATAATATAGTTTCAACCTCCAAGGCGAGATAACATTTCTCATTATTTAAAAGAGAAAGTACGACTATTGATTCATCTTAAAAATAACCTTTTCCAAATTCAAATCGCAAGCTATCTTTGTAGGTACTTAGATAATTTGAGCCACCATGTGATTATTTATAGCAATACTCATTATGGATGAAAAGATGAACCAACTTAATACTATCACATTTGATTCCATTAATCCTTGCATTGCCTTGATTACCTCATGAAGAACCATTAATATTAATTTTATAAAATATCAAAAGAAAAAGAGGTTATTTACTAATTCTATTCACCTTATTCAAAGAAGTAACCTTTGGATTAAGATCTATCTCTCCAAGGAGAGAAGAAAAGGAGGACATGACGACAATGTTGCTGGTAGGACACTGCCAGACCCAGAGCCAGCTCAGGTTTCAGGTTGGGAAGAAAATAAAGATGATCTAGACCCTTCGCCTCCATGTGCCACTGCTCTAGTGACTTAAGGGATTTTCTATTTTTTGTTTATGTTTTATATGTTGTTTTTGGGCTATGCCCATTTGAACTTGTGTTTATAGGGCTTTTCCCTCGTTAAACTTCTTATGGTGATTGGAAGTTGATATTATTATTTTTTATTTCCTCCCAATCCTTTAATATGTCCTTTTGATTAGATTTTGTTAAAATAATTTTTGGTCTAGCTATTACATCAAAAAAATTAAATTAAATTATCAAAAGTAAAATGAATGACATCCAAAGAGAATTTGGCTTGTAAAGTTTCTTTGTTGAACCTTAATTTTCTAACAAATATACCCCATAAGGCTAATATTCTTGAGCCAAATTTGTCAATGATAAAACTAAGCCTTATATTAGATATGCAGCTTAAAAAAGAGGGGTACATGTATGAGGTCAACCTTGAGAATCCCAAAATTTAGATAAAGAAGAAGCTTAAACAAAAGGTTTGTTCCAAATATACCATTATTGCCTCCACAAGCCTATGGAAAGGGAACGTTTAAAAAATAGATCAGAGGCACTTTCTTCACTAACTTCACATAGAACACATTTAGAAGGACCTTGGAAACACTTATTTTGAATGTTGTCCCAAGTAAGAAATTTACTATGACTAAAAATAAATGTGAAAAAATTACACTTGGGCCAACAAAAATAATTTCAAACTCATAGGAAAAGTCTTAGATGTATTCCATTCCTACAATAAAAATTAATTATATTATGTTGAAATTGAATAAGCTACTTTTGGATCATACCCCCAAGTAATGGCATCAACCTCTTCAAAAGATCAATAAGATCGATTCACCATAATCGAAAAGAGATTAACCTAATCACTTAGATTATACTTAGAAGACCAACAACTCAAATCCTTCCAAGAATAAATACTAGTATTACCCACCAACCAAGAAGACTTGAGCTCAACAACTTTAGACCAACTAGCAACTAAAAAAATCCTATTGAAATCAAGGTGAGGAAAAGAATGGATAATCCGAGAATAAATGACTCTAGAGTGTCAAAAATAGATTATTTTGTCCAACATTAACAATCCAAAAAGAACTTACTCAACCAAAGATGCTCCTTCTTTAAGAGTTTCAAATAACAAACCCACTTCCAATAAACTCATACAAGGAACCTCCTCAAAAGCAGCACCACCTAGATATTTATATCAACGTCAAAGAAATCCCATCTATATGATTTTTTCTTTATGCTGAAATAATATTTGATAAAGTTTTGCGCCAAAATTTAGTTGTTAAGCTTTGAAAGCCCAAGTCTAAGACCATTATTTTTTCTGGGTCTACAAACATTATCCCAACTAGTTAGAACCCACAAGTAGGAGAATATCAATTTCCTACCCAAAGAAATTTTTGAGATAAAGAATCAAATTCATTTCAAAAAGATTTGGAAGCAGAAACCTAGAAGAAATTTATAGATAGGAAGAGAAAGTACCACTAATTAAAGAAGGGTAAGATGACTAGCAAAAGATGACCATATGAAACTCCAATGATTAACCTTCCTAAATTTGTCAATGATTTACTTCTAGTGGAGACGATTACAAGTGAAGATTAACTGAAAGTGGAAATCAAAAGTAAACCTATGTGAAGCCTAAGAATATTTATGTAATTATTTACTGAAGATTCAAAGGAGCATGGGAAAAAATGTTTAAATTGTCCTAATTGATATGTTGGCCCAAAGCAAGTAAATATACATCCAAAGCAATTCAAAAATTGGTGGCCTTGGAAATGGTAGAAACATCAATTAAAGTAGTATCATTTACAAATTCAAGATGAGAATTAGAAGCAATATCAAAAGCTACTTATTATCCCTTAATATTTACATTAACTCTCATCTCTATCAAGAGTCTACTAAGAACTTCTTCTATTAGAATGAAAAGATAAGGAGAAATTGGATCGTGTCTTGTCTCAATTCACATGAAATTTGAAAAATAGAAGGGAAAGTTCCATTAATAAAAAATAAAAAAGATGGAAATGTCATGGGTAAAAGCACAATAAGTTGTCACCCTTTTACAAAGGAAGAGGCTAACAACACCAAAACTAAAAAATTTCAAGGGCATAAAAGTCACATTTCTGTTAAGAATTTGAAGATGATGTAAACTGATGAAATGTGTAAAATAGGATGAATTTTATGTCTATAATTTTTAAAAATTAATTTGAGCAAAAAATAATATATTTTTTTAATTTTTTAGGTCTATTTTTAACATCCTGAAAAATACTACAAATCAGGGAGTTTACTTCCCATCAAATCATTATAAGTAAAACATTATTTTTCCCTCCAATTTCAGAATATGTTTTAGATGACATGTATATCTAGTGCAGGAAAAAAGAAAGAAGTGTTTTCGATCTATAGTTTACCCATTATAAGTATTCAAAGTCGAACTTACCTAAAATCAACAATTTTTGTCTCCCATCACTTTTCCCCTATCAAAACTATACCAAAAACCAAATAAATTACATATTCTTGAAGAGGAATCTCTCCTCTAGTGCCATATATGATTTTTAAAAAATTTGAATTGATCTAGTATTTTTCTATATTTTCTGAATCAACGTCTTCTCAAAGTTTAATATACCTACATGTAGTTTTTAGAAAATTTGTTTAACGTTTTGTAATTGAAACAATATAAAATTTATATGTCCAAAATCATACTTCTACGATCTAAAAAAGGGTACTTTTAGTTTTTTAATATTTTCTATTTTGATCAAAGAAAGGAACAACAGAAGTGTAAAATTCTAATTTTTTTTGTGTTTTTGGAGGTTTGGTTGCTAACATGGCATGCCACCTAGGTAGACCCGGTCGAGTCCTACTGGGCCGAGTACCCTTAGGGGTCGGCCCCTCGTGAGCAGCCAAGTAATGTGCAAATGAAGGGTCTGGGATGTTTTTTTATATTTAAAATACCATATAGACTCGGTCAAGTACCACTCGGCCCAATCTACTAGGCCACGTAGATGCCATTTAGCGTTGCGTGGTGCCTACATGTACTCGGTCGTGTTAGACTTGACTGAGTCTAACTGGGCCGAGTGATTTGAGTTAGCCCAAAAGGTGACACTCAATTGTGCTTTTACCCTCATACGACTCGTAATTCAAACAATCCATTACAAAAAATATCTAAATCATGACAAAATATTTGAAAGAAAAGATTAGAAAAACCTATCATAAGTCTTAGATATATTGAACTTAATATTAACCTAGTCGTTTTCCTAGAAGAGTCCATATAATGGATAGATTATGAAGCAATACCTATTTAGTCTAAAAGTTGGCACCCTTCACAAAGCCTTCTTGAGACAATTGGTCGGTCATCAACTTAGGTGATATCAAGAAATCTAAAATCTCTTTGAGCCAACCCATCATCAACTTACTAATCATCTTGTGAAAAGCAGCAGAAGGACTAGTCCCACCTTTCTTAGGACTTAATGCAAAAAATAGAATTGAGAGCTTGGAGCATTTGTTTGTGTGCTAAAATTTCCACACCACTTCTAATAGATCATTTTCCACACTATTTCAACTTTTTCAAGGAAAAAATCAATTACAAAACCATCAAAATCAAGAGCCTTACCCTTTTTATTTTTAAAAATGTTTAATGAATTCAAATTAAAGACATCGCAATTGAGAACCTTTTCCATGATTCTTAAGAAATGTCAACATTTCATCTTAAACACACAATAACAACTTACTATGGAGATTTTATTTTATCTTTATAATTTGTTTGAAAAGGGACTTTGTCACCCATACAAGCTGTTGATATGAGCAAAGACAATTTATCTTTTTCTTAATCAAATATATTTTTGGATTGATAGTTGTTCAGACAAATTTTCCTTACGAAAGACACCTATTTGTACTACAAATGTATTTGAAAATGTACACTTAAGTTGGCCTAGTGGTAGAGAAATTGAGCTTTTCAAGAAGAGGCCACAAGTTATTTACGTTTCATTTGTCAAAAAGAATAAGTTCTTACTATTCTCCACACAAAATGGCACGACTGCAAAAACACAATATATTTACGTTAGTTTATTTGCATTTTACAACATTGTAGAAGCGGATTGAAGAGCATACTAATAAAAATTCCTAAAAATCAGTTGTGTATGCAAATTTTGATTTCCTTATGAATATGTACAAGCATACTATATATTACTATAAGCGGGTAAGTCTTTTTTTTCTAAATGAGCAAGGGAAAGAATAATTTACAATCAATAAATGAATGTAGAAACTAAACAATATATGTAGTTGTACTGTGATTCTTTGCCTGCGGGTAACCCTCTAAGAATATTTAGCGGTTGATAATCTTTCTTCTTCCTAGTAACCGGAAATTATCATTCCTCCAATCCTCAGCCAGAGTCCTCCCATTTCTATACAAAAATACACAGCATTTTACAGTTTAGAAATACAAAATCCAGCAAACGGTCAAACGAACGGCAAATTCCCCTGTTTGCGAGCAAGTGCTGAGGAATATGCAGAGAGTAGAGTCTTCTTGAATCGAATCAATGAAGGACTGACATTTTGCCCATCAAGATACACCCTTTTTGTCTGCTCCCATCCCTTCCTGTTAACAGAATCCGGGTCTCTAAGAACAGGGTCATTTCTTGCATGCTCTGCAAACAGAGAGCTCTCTTCTGGAAAGATTTTGTACTCAAGATATGTCAATCCCAACTTGGTGGCAGGTTCTCCATAATAAGTAGCAGAAGCCCAGTCAGTACCCAAAGGCACAATCTGTATAAACACAGAGCCAGGTCTCATGAACAAAAGATGTGTCATGGCAGCACCATGAACTCCCACCATAACATCACACGAGTTCAAGGCTCTAAACATATCCACCATCTCTGTGTATCTTCTGGGATTCAGTATTTCTACCTTGAATCCAACTTTCTCTGCCACTTTAACAATTGCCTTCTGGTTCATCAGTTTCCTTGATTTCTCCCTAGTTATTATTACCAATTTGGGCTTTCCTAGCTGTGAAATAAGCCCTGAGATCCTTGAAGGGGATGATTGTTCTTGGGTTATGCTCTGTTCTTGAGGCATAGAATTCAATCTAGGGGCATATGCCTTGTTTAGAAGCTCCCTGAAGTCTCTAATGCTTTTACCATCCTTCATGAGCTCTGGATTCACACTCAGTTCATCATGTATGTTGAGGCCAACTATCATCTCTGGAAAGCAGTGGACTCTCTTATCCTCGCTAAAATCAATGACTGGGTAATTGGTAAGCTGCCCAAGAATTTCTCCATATTTTGTCATCCACCAAGTATGGTATTCAAGAATCACAAACACCACATGTCCATGGAGATGCTGAGATGTTATGTACAGAGGCAGCAAACCATCATTGAACTCATGGTAAACATTGCCTGTGTATCCTCCAGTGGAGAAAACTATGGCGGGTACATCATGCTGGACTTGGCAGGCATCATCATTTTCATCCCCTATTTTGAGGGTGATTTCATCAATGGTGTTCATGGTGCTCTGTTCCCATTTGCGTGTATAAGGCCTGATTTTCTCCTGAGCTGATTTATGAGTGTGGGCATGAAGAGAAATGGAGGCATTTTCAGAGTGGGTTCTCACATCCCCTCTCAGATAGCATACATCTGTCCTATTGTGAGAACGGTCACAGCACAGGATTCCACTGCCATCATCACCAGAAGCTTTATTTCTTCCCACATCTGTCACCACAAATTACATAAATTCAAATCAATGTCTTCTTAGATATTGTGAAATTACATAAATTCAAATCAATGTCTTCTTAGATATTGTGATTTAACTGTCAGTTCATAGACCCATGTTCATGAGTAGTGTTTCACAAGAACCTATTTCTTATGAAAATGAATGGAACACATAGTACTCATTGTATGTAGGTGATGCTCACAGATGTGAAGCATTGGAGGAGGTCATCCATCCTAGTATTGCTGCAACTCAAGCACTCTTAACCTAACACTCATTGCATCTAGATGATGCTCACAGAATTGGAGCGAGGTCGCCCATCCTAGTACTACTGCAACTTAAACACTCTTAACCATAGAATTTCTCTAAGATTAAACCCATTTTAAAAACCTTCAACATATCGTACTTATGAACCACTCATCATAAAGCCCCTTTCTTCAATATGTTCACCCACAAATGTTCTATTTAAGGAGAAAGAAAGATGGGTGCAGTTTTTACCACTGATGAGAGAAGAACACCTGTCAGCATCAAGTTCAGAGCTGCTCTTCTTCTGCTGCTGCTCTGTTATCTCTAGATGATGATTGTCAAGAACTATACGAGTCTGAAGGTCTATGTTTGTATTAAATATGCCCTCTTCATTGACATCTACATCAGGTTTAAAAAGGATTTTTGACTTCATATCAGTATAATCTCAAGAACTCAATCGCCATTAAACAGTCTAAAAATGAAAAAAGAAGAAGAAAGTCATATAGGCAAAAATTTTGCTTACCTGGTTCAATCATGGGGTTAATGAAGGCAAAAGTCAGAGCATAGCAAAATAAGAAGAGGGCCACAATGATCGTGAAACTAGGCCTCTTTTTCACTATATCCCGAGGCTGAAATTCCATTCCCCATGGATTATCAATTGTCTGCACAATTCCCCCTTCCTCGATTCCTGTAACTCTGCTCGCCCGAGCCATTTCAAGGACTTTTCTAGGACTTTGAAAATAAAATAAAACCTGGAGATCAAACTGACGAAGAAGAATGAGTAGAATTAGAATTAGAATACTGTATCAGGTGGATTTTATAGCCTGGCCAAGCCAACAAAACAGCTGGATTGATAGAAGTACAGAAGAATCAGTCCTCTCGTAGGAGGCTGCCAGGCTTGAAGAATTCTCTGGTAATTCTGAAGAATTCTCTGCTAAGCCTGATGAATTCTCTTCAATTTTACATTTTTTTAACATTCAAAGAATGGATTTTGCATCCGGGTTTCCACTCGCCCACCATCTTAGGGGAAATGGGAGTCAACTACCTTGGCCAGCAGGCTAGCTAAGAATTTTTCTGCCTGATGGAATGTCGAGTAATTTAATAGTTTCAAAAAAGCCAACTGGAGATAAATATTCAAGAAAATCTTTTATAATACAGGGAATCAGAAGTTTTGACAAATTGGGTGACTCGTGTTATAATCTGTTACTCGCAGGTTAATTGGACCATTGGATGAACTGCATTTGACGTATTTATAACGAAATCTAAAATATGTTAGAAGGAATTTTGATAAGTACTCTCTTCACAGAGGATTTTAAAATGCATTGTAAAATCAAATATTGAATTTTTTTTTTCAGATCTGGTAAATTTTTTGTTGTTTTCTATCATAAACCTTTTCCATCATAAAGAATTCATCCTGAAAATTTTGTAAAATTTTCAAATGTTTTCCTAATTTCCAAAAGTCCACAAGGAAGAATAATAGTTATCCATTTATGGAGATTCAATTAAATGTCTTTTTATGTTTGTATTTTTTTCTATTTATATAAAATAGTCGTTTCATTATTCTATTTTTGTCCTATTTCTTTTAATGAATTCATTTAGTAATGATAAGATCATAATTTCTTATATAATTTATATAATAAATACAATTATTCGATAATAATATAACAACTAATAAATAATAATGTAATATACTTTATACATATTAATAAAATAATTATAATACATTAATTATATATACATTAAATATAATTCTATGATTAATACTTATTATTTAAAATATATACTTATTCATAATAAATAGTAGAATCATTAGCATGAATAATAATAGGTGTTATGGATAACTAATAGTATAAGACGCTATTACTATATGTCTATTATCATTATTATAACATAGATCAATTATTACATGTATAATTATAAATGATACTAGTTATGGTAATTATTCTAAAATTTGACCAGTGGGGTCACATTGGGGGACCCCATCCCCGTAGTGGTATGGACAAGTGTTAAGGCATTAATGTCTCACATCTACATCAGCATCGGTATCATGCACCTACATACATCATCTGACCTCATACCACTCTTTACTAGAAGTTATTGACTATGGAACTTTAATTCTAATTTTAAATATTCTAATTTTTACAAAACCATTACTATACATATCTAATTTTTGTTACACACAAATTATTTTTGTTACAATGTTGTTTAACTAAGCAATATGTTATAGATTTTACTAATTGAGAGGAATTAGATGCAATGCATCTTTTATTTACTTACTTAGAAAAATATTTTATGATTTAACGATGTCAAGGTTCTAATATTCTTACTACAATTTATAACAATTTCAACAAGGTTCTAATATTCTTACTACAATTTATAACAATTTCAACTTCAATACAAAAATATTATGACGGGAACATGATACAACTATGTCCTCTTGTTTTAAAAGAAATGCACAATGATAGAAATGGTCTTGACTTTCATTTTTTCATTTTTTTTTTAAATTATGAATATTACGTTTATAAGAATATAAGAATTTTTATTGTTTTTTTTAATCTCAATAGAGTAAAAGATTGTGCACATGGATAACTTAAGAAATACAAACAAATAAAAATATTTTTAGAAATGATTATCTATAAATTGGAAAGTAAATTTTATTATAATTGTATATGTGTTTTTCTTTTATAGTTAAAATTTAAAAGAAACTTTTAAGTACCGTGTCAAAAGCTTTCTTGAAGTCAATGAAACACCAAAAGACCCCCTCCCTATTTCTCCTTAAGAGATGCACAATGCTAGAAATGGTCTTGACTTTCCTTTATTTTTTTAAATGTGAATATTATGTTTACAAGAAAACAAGAATTTTCATTTCATTTTTAATCTCAATAGAATTGTGCACATTGGATAACTTAAGAAATACAAACAAAACAAACTTTTCTTTTAAAAGAAAAGTTTGTTTATAAATTGGAAAGTAAATTTTATTATAATTGTATATGTGCTTTTTTTTATAGTTAAAATGTAAAAGAGCCTTTTAGGTATTGTGTCAAAAGATTTCTTGAAGTCAATGAAGTAGCAAAAGATCTCCTCTTCTTGTTTATCTTAAATCTTCTCAATTAAGAGTCTCAGTGTAACATAATGGTTGATTGGAGAATGCTTTGGCTAAAGCCCACTTGCGATTTTTCCCTCTTTCCTTCCTTTTCAACCCAAATACTAATTTGTCTTTCTATTATGCTCCCAAAAACATTAACGAGAAGAGGATTGATCATTATAGTGTGATAATTTAAAGGGTTGTTGGTGTCACCACTTTTGAGCAAGGGGATGACAACACTAGTCATCCAATTTGTTGAAAACTCATTGTGAATAACTCCATTATAAATTCTTTTGATTTGAGGTGTGAGGGCCTCTAAGCCCCATGTTATAAATTCTTCTTGTAGACCATCTATGTCTCGAGCCTTATCCACTGCAATTTTTCTCTTCTTGCTTTCATGTTTTTTGAAGAGAGTAGTTTAGCTCTTGAATTGATTATAGAAGGGATGTCTTATCTTTCACTCTCTCATACAATTTATTTGCATACTCTAGCCATTGAGGACGTGTGATATTATTCCCTTTATTTAAGTCTTTTTGCCACATTAATTCTTTCCAAACGTCTCTTGGGTTTTATCTCCCAAACAATATTAGTTCCTTCCTTCTAGTTTGCATACAATCCTCTTTTTTCAGTCTTATTAGCTTTGCATATTCCCTGTTACTACCCCATATTTGGACAATTTTCTTTCTTAACTTACATTCTTCATCATACCATAGATTTGTCAGAAAGTTATTTTTGTAGCTTCTCTTAGGGCTAGACCTTTTGCATGAATTGAGGGCATTGAGAATTATTGAGGTCAATTTGACACTGAATATTTCATTCTTGTTTGAATTGTCCATCTCATTGGCTCCTACTGAACTTGTAGTCATCTTTTGAGCATTGCTTAAAATGTTTCTTGGTTTTCACACATCAAAAGAAACCTTGAGTAGTACCTTTCTTTTCATATTTTTGCATCTTCTCTCAGTGTTGACTATCATTTTTCATACTATTAATTACATATATTAGTGTACATAAAAAGGAATGAAGATGAAGATCTAAAGGTGTATGCAAGATCATTGTCCATCTGATTTCTTAATGCACACTTAGAAGGAAGATTACTATTGTGGTCCCACAACCATGCTCCCCTAATGGCCCCTATGGCCTAAGGGGCCCCCCTTCTTCTTTCTACTTGTCTCACTTTTGTCATCTTTTTGGTTTTTGTCCTTAGTTTTGTTAGTTTTCAACCTTTTTGGCCTTGTCGCCCTTTCGCACTTTCAGAGGTCTAAAAGTGTGAAAGGCCCAATGGAGCAAGAAGGCGCACCCTTGTGGTTTTTAGACTGGCCCTTTCTTTGGACCTTTCGGAGGTCTGAAACCCCAGAGTCTGACTCTCGCAGGAGTCGGCCTTTTGGGTCTTTTGGCCCATCGGAGGTCCGACACCCCCAAAAATGTCAAAAGACCGATTCGCGAGGTACTTACATCAGCCCACCCTGCCCCCCCGCCTGGCCTATAAAAGCATGAGGGTTTTCGAACCCTCACTTTGCGCTCACTCCTCTGCTGCTCACCCATTTTTTTGCCGCCTGTCACCTGTTCGTCGCTTGGGTCTCACCTCCTCACCAGTCGTCGTCGTGTTTTTGTCTCTTGGGTAGGTGGTCTTTTCTCCCCTTCTTTTTCTGTTCTAGTTTGGCGTTCTTTTTTCTACTTTCATCCTTCCTGCTTTGTCCTTAGGTTTAGGGTTGGCATCTTTTCGGCCTTTTCGGCCTCATCCTTAGGTTTAGGTTGCTTTAAGTCGCCTTGTTCGGCCCTTGGGATTGTCAAGGTAGTCGCCTTGCATCCCTAGGCGAGTTTGTGGTCAAACTCACCGTCGGACTTGCTTTTCGAGTCTGACTATAAACCCTAGTTTCAAACCTTCGGGGTTTGAAACTTTCGTAGCGCTCGCCGTGACCAAAAAACTTCCAAGTGCCAACTCCTTTTCAGCATTTCAGTGTTGTCACACACCAAAACATTCCTTATCTCTGAAGCGCCAAAGAGAACATCCTTAACTTCAGACTTTTCAAGATTTTCGGACTCGTCGGTGTTTTCACTCACCAAAAATTTTCATCCTCAGACAGCCTTGCCAAGGAATCTCTTTAGTCTTTTCGGCCTTTGCGCAATTTTTGGCCTTTGGGAGTTCTCTACCTCTGCATGCTCCGATTCACTGGAAGGATCCCGTCAGCCGCTTTTGCCATTTTTCCACCTTTCAGACTTTTAGAGGTCCGACGCCTTCAAAAGTCTGAAAGGGCCGAAGTCACTTTATGCTTTTTTTGAATTTGGAAATTAGCATTCTTTGGTGAGGTTTCTCTTTTTTCCTCATTTCGTTACTGATTCAGGTCCTGTACTTTTTGCAGATATGGCCGAGCAGGTACTGGCATCACCGGCAATGAAGTATCAATTCAAAGGATACCACCCACTATCCAAAATGACTAACTTGCACGTAGGGATAACTGATATAGATATCAAAAATGTGAGTTGGAATGAGTACTTGAATAAGTGTGCTCAACTAGTGGGCCGCTCAAAGGACTGCACTTCATTAGTCCACTGCTCCCTGGTGAATGCGACAGCACACCCAGTCTCTATCCAGTTAGTGGAATTGATTAACACACTGGCCAATAACTATGTGTCAGATGAGCGCATGGTCAGGAATAGCATTGGGGAGGTGGTCTTGGACCTGAGGCCCGAAAATATCGAAGATGTTT
Organism: Chamaecyparis obtusa; assembly: GCA_027943335.1. Lineage (NCBI taxonomy): Eukaryota > Viridiplantae > Streptophyta > Pinopsida > Cupressales > Cupressaceae > Chamaecyparis > Chamaecyparis obtusa. Next base: position 456,255 of record BSBK01004155.1, on the reverse strand, counting down.
TCCATCTACCCAAGGGGGTAGATAAGTTCTTTAATGTCAATATCAACAAGGGGATGTAATTTTACAACAAGGACACACAGAGGGCTCACAACATTGTTAATAATGAGTACCTGATGCAGCCCTTGCCCAAGAATAGGCTGGATAGAATTGATATGAGGAGAGGCTATATGAAAGAGGATATCTAGGCCACCATAACAATGATAAGTAGGGTGTACGGCTTACCTAAGTCCCATCAACTAGAGCCCTGGATGATCTTCCTTATTCAAAAGATAAAAGAAAGACAAGTGAGGTTCGATTGGGCCTCCATCCTAAGTGACCAGTTGGATGAACAACTAATCTGGGTTAAGACAGATCCCCACTTCTACATGACATCCTATGTTGTGTACTTACTAGCCGCTAGGGTAGTATATCCGGGATTGACCAAAGTTGGAAACATCGGGGAAAAAAGCACATGGCCTTTCACTTTGTACCCTCAATTGGTGCGAAAGTACTTCTTCACGCATAATAGCCCAGAGTTCAAGATAGTTAATGATGCCTTCATTTTTGCAATCATTTGCTCCATTGAGGGTGACTATGCCAAAAGGTTATCAATAGAAGCAGCAGCCAAGGTAAAGGCCATTGGGGCATTTTATATACAGTTCTAAACATTCACATACATTCAGGTCACGGGAAGCACCTTAGCACCCAAGAAGATCCCAAGGTACCCTTCTGATAGGGTAGTTCTACTAGAGATAGCAAGGCAGTTGTCCGATAATTATGAACATATCAAGCACAAGAAGAAACATTGCTGGGACTTTCCTATTTCAATCGGCCCTCATTGTGTACCTGACATGAAAGTCTACAAGTTGTTGATTGGAGAATGGGATGAATTCCCACTGGCAACCTACAGTCTGGTGAGGCTGCATTTCGACCCCATTGGTACTTATAGCCACATAATGGGGAGACACTACGTCCACGAGCCGCATGTTGAGGACCACTGGTCTAATTGTATAGATGATTATGAGGTAAGAATCAGTGATTATTGCCGGATGAGTCTGGAGCTGGCACAAGGTGCCCTTTCCCTAAGAATTCCACAAAAGGCGTTAGATGCTGACTCAGACAAAATTTTGGATTCTATTTATAACACATATGAGATATACAACCAGGACATTCTGAATGCAGAGGTTGATCGAGACGAGAACGACAGCATGGATTTCAGAGCACGGCATGTGATCAAATTGACAAAATCTTGGATTGCTCATCCATTTCCGATGCAACCTCTCCCGATGAAGCAACTCCCTGAGAAACCATCTCGAGAAAAGAAGAAGGGAGACAAGATATTGAAACCACAGTTCAAAGAGGCTGCCCCTTTGAAGCCAAAAACTGTGTACCAACACGAACGTCCCACCACGTATGGTCTGGCTACACACTCCAAGAAGGTGAAAACCAGGATGACTGGAAGCATGGCATCGCCAGGAGCACCTCCCTCTAGTGACCAAGATTCTCCAAGCTTGGCGAAGAAAAAAAAGGTTCAAAATAATAGGACCTAAGCTGGTCATAGTAATCAAGGGCCATGTCTACAAAAGAAAGAAAGGCTCAACCCCCACATAGATGGATACTTTGGCAGAAGAAGATGAGGATGTATTGGATGATGTTCCCCTCATTAGGAGGACCCGTTCAGTAGGATTCCTAAAGAAAAGAAGGATAATGGAGGATGATCCTAAGGATAGTGAAGGGGTTACTCAGGTAGAGCCAATAAATTTGGATGCCCTCGACGATGATGAATTCAACATCTCAGATTTTGCAGGGTTGCATGGGTTCAAGGAGTCTGAGAAACAAGCTCTTGTGTAGTTCACTAGTCTTTTTGGCAGCAAAGGAGAGGATCTACAACAAGGACCTCAGGGACAAAATGACGTCAAGATGACCAAAGACCAAGGAAGAACTACAGAACCCAAAATGGACTCTTTTGTTAGGATCACCGTGGAGGAAGGAGTAGGCTCACAGGTACCATTGGTTTCAGCCATTCCACCTCTAGACCTCCACCTCATCCATCCACACTTCCTACCATTCCACTTCAAGAGCTTCCCACTACTCCATTTTCCACTCCCCTACAGAATGCTTTGTTGTCTCAACAACCTTCTTCATCCCATGTTCCCTTCTCAACTCCAACTCCAACAACCCATTCAACCACTCCCCTCGTGTCTCCTGCACCTCCCCCACTCAATATTCCTCCCCAAGTTCATGTTGAGTCAGTACCTTAGAGCTCACAAGAGCTGGAGAAAGAAGTTGAAGTCACTGGCGGGGAGAAAATGTAGGAAATTCATATTGGATCCGAGGAGCCAGATGACAAGGGAGAGTCACAGGCGGAAGAAGAATCACACACTGAAGAAGATAAGCCACAAACAGATACTGAAGAGCAGACAACAGATGAGCAGCAGACCGCTGATGAGGGAGAACCTAAACAAGATATTGGGAATGAGCAGGAAATAGGAGAAGAAGAGGAAGCTCGAGAGGAGATAAGGACATAACACTTGGCAACCTCTACTGCATTGGCTACTCCCTATGAGCCATTGAATGCATTCTCTAAGCCCACATGGTTTACCAAAGAAGTGTAGCCGAGGGTCAGGGTATACACTAATGATGAAGTCGACATGACCACATTAGGGCACGCTTTCCACCAGATGGCACCGGTTCCCCAAGCAAGGAGAATGTCCTATGTAACACAAGACCAGACGGGGAGGTGGAAAGCATGAGTGGTTGTTCCCACGATGGATGTTAGCGTGAAGGAGATCACTTCGGAGGATTATGTGCTAGAGGAGGTAGACTTGGGGGAACCAACTAGGGAAGGTAGCAAAGCCTTGGCTACTCTAGGTTCGAAGCACACTCTGGGCTTCATGAATAAAGACAAAGAAAGGATAAAAGCTCTGGAGGACGAGAATGAGGCTATGAAGAAGTTCATTCTGAAGATAGCGGGTCCAATTGACCCTAATGACCCCAAAGCCTCATTACAGGCAATTTTGGAAAAAAGGGGGGATGTAGATACAAATGTTCCACATTCTTTTGTGTAGGCTTGTGCTGAATGGAAGCTAGATTTCGAGCAGTTCCCTAGCTTATCTCTTAGGAGGATTTAAGGCCCTTCCAAAATATTTTGGTGGGAATAACCTCTTTAGTGGAGATCATGAGTGAAGAGAATAGTGTAGAAGAGACCATCCTCAACTGGAAAAAAGTGTTGGATGAGTTAACAATGATAAGAAAGTAGCACTTCCAAGTTCTGATGAAGATTTATGAAGGAGAGGAATTGGATAGTTTTGAAGAATGGATCCAAGAGATAACTGTGGCATTAGCCATATTCGATAAGGTTCTCAAGAGACTGAACAAGAGGAGAGACAATAGCACACTCTATGCAAAGGAGCTGTAGGGGTTCTTTGAGGGATTGGATTTGGATTTGTTTGATGAAGATGATGATAAGACCATGTATTCAATAAATGACATCATCAATCAATATCTAGACATATTTTGAGGGGTAAAGTCTAAGGAAGACCTCCAACAGATGTTCTTCAAAAAGGAAGAGATCCATAAAATGGTAAGTCAAGAAGAAGAAATAAAGGCTTTTGCAAAAGAACTAATGGATTTTAGAGATAGACAGAAGGAGATACTCCAAGGGATCAATATGTCAGACTTCAACGAGGTGCTAAAGATAGTAGATAGGTTCAAGAAGGCACACCCAAAAGTCCCTCCCAGCTAGTGGACCTCCAGTCCAAGATCTGCCAGTTTTGTGAAAGTAGAAAGTTCAGTTTTGACACTTAGTTATTTTTGCAGAGCAGGATTTTCGGCCATTTCGGCCATAGGGAGTTTTCGGCCACCTTCAAGTTCGACAAGTCTGACAAGTCTGAAGTAGTGGGGATAAAGGACTTAGCACTTAGTCAATTTTGGGTTTTGAGTTTTTCGGACCAAGTGTCGAGTTTTGGGCATTTTCTGGCATGTCCGAAAGTTGACTCCAGTTATCTCAAAGATCACTTTTCAGTCATCTGGGCTTCTTTCTTTGGGTCGTTTATGCATGATTTTGGGATCTCTTTTAGTCAGGACCATGTGGGAGAGATGGAGCCAATGATCAAGGGTATAAACATGAAGATCATCGAGGGCATGCACCAGTTTCGGCTCCATTTTTTAGATATATGATGCTTGATTTATTCAAATCTTTGTAATGCACGAGGTTTAATTCTATGCCAGGGTAGTTTAGCTCAGCTTTAGCAGTAGTTTCTTTAATGCAATCTCTAGTTTAGATTTATTTTCAAGTTTTAGTTGTAGCAAAACCCTAGCTGCGAAAATAAGAGCAAAGCTTTATAAATTATAATAAAATGATGTAATGAGGGTCGACTTGATGATTAATACAACAAATACAATTGGTGCTTCATTCATGGTGTGATTTATCTGCTATCTATGAGAAGTTTGTGAATGTGTGATTTGCTCATTCTATATTTCAAAGAGCCAATTGGTTGTTTAATGATTCTGAGTCTGTGATCTTTTAGTTTGGTGTTTGTTGGTACTACATTATCATGTTATGATGAATTCCTTGAGAAGATTATTGTTTGGTGCTTTAAGATTAACTTGTCTCACGTGTGTGCACATCCAGAGTGGCTTCGTGATCTGATGAGTTTTGACTTATCTTACGCCTGCATTGTTTGATTCCGTTGATGATTTCATTCTTTCAACTAAAGATTGTGACATGATCCGATCTCTGTTGTGTGGGTTTTCCTCATCTTCTTAATTATTTAATTTGCATGGTAGTGTGATGTTAGCATATGTCCGTTAGATTTCTTTCAATAATTTCTTTCAAATCTCTCGTTACCCTTCATCTTTCTGACCTTCTTTTCAATTTGCTTTTAGTAGATTAATTAAATTAGCATTGCTTTCATCCTTAAATCTAAAATCATGGCAAAAAAAGAGATATCTTGGTTTTCTAAAGTTTGTTTTGTAGTTCCCTTGAGAAAAGAACCAGCAAAGGCCTCCTTGTTAACAAATACACATTTGTCTTTCATTGAGCTATCCAAGCAGTTGAGACCCAGCCAGAAGGAACCTTGAGATTGATTCCATCAATCTTCCAAGAGGGGAATTTGTTTACGCAAATTCCTAGCCATTGTCTTTGTGTAAAAATGATGCTCAACAGAAGTGGCGCTAGAAGGAGGGCCCTCAAAAGGGACACCCTAGAATATTGGATCATTCTCCCATGAGAGATTTCAACGAGTCCTTAGATCTTCACCCAACAAAGGGGAGTTCCTTGAACTTACAGAGTTTCACAAACCTCGCAACAACAAAGCAAAGCATGGAGAGGATACTTCAGATCATCCGGATCTTCCTCCAATTCCAACCATTGCTGCCCTGCCTACTACTCCGCCACCACCAGCCCCAATGGCATTCTTTGCAAATGCTCAAATTTCACCACTGAACTTGCAAGGATAGCTCCATCTGTATGCACCCAAAAATGGTCGCCTAGACTTTGGGCCCCATTTATTTGATTTATCAACCCTGAATCATTTTTATCAATAATCAATATTTTTAACAATATCAATCTCTTGATCAAGTCTTAATTTTGATCATGTATTGGATTTTTATCCTTGGGCTAACCATTTATCCTAAGTCTTTATTTGATTAAAAGGAATATTTCCTCCCCTTTTGATTAAATAAAAAGCCCACCTTTCCCTCTTATCCTAAGTTGCACAAATAAAGCATTATTCATATTTTATAAAAAGGGAAAAAGCACTTTTTGTCTCACATGAGGCTCAAGAGTCAACACTTCACTCTCATTGGAGGATGCTTGTGCACATGGATTGCTCCTCTTTCAAGCTCCACCGCTAATTAAGACTTTTTGCCTCTTAATCTCCATGGTCCATTTCACCTCATTTCTTATAAAAGGAGAGCTCTCTCCTTCATTTTGCATCCACTTGTTTTATGCTAATGTTATGTTGCAGGTTTTAGGTGCATTTGAAGTTTGAGGACATTGAAGACTTGTTGCATTTCATTGTAGTGGCATATTTCTTTCATAGTTGCATGATAATGGCATTGTTAGCTTAGTTTCCTTTTATGCAATAGAATAAGCTCACATAGTCTAATTAGGAAGGCTTGGGAATACTTGTTCTTTCCTTTCAAAGCATAGTTTGTACTTTCCTTTCATAGTTTAGATTGCATCATCATATAGCTTGCATTTGCATTTTCATAGTGATTCTTGGAGATATTGGCATTGTTGCCCTTGTCTTCCCTTGAATCTCTCATTGTGTGGTTGACTAGCAAGGTCACAAGCTTGTAGCTCTAGCTGAGAGCAATTTTCAACCTTGCAACTCCATGCATAGAGAGCTATGAGCCACTTTGTGAGGCCTCATTCTTGAGTAACCTTACATGTAATGGTTCATAAAAGTGCACCATTTTAGTGTGTACATTTTTGGCGCCCACCATGGGGCTTAGTAGATTAGCTTTGTCCCTTTAATTCTGCATTTTTCGTCAAAATTTTTGTCAATTTTTGGCTTAGTTTTCGTTCTCTGGTTTTCTGTCTTAGAGTATCGTGCGATACTTCTCAGAAATATCGCGCGATATACATCTGTATAGCGGTGCGACACTTCACGCGAAAGAAGAATCACCCGCCAGTACTGAGAAATATCGCATGTCATCGGGCGAAGTATCGCCCGCCCATAGTGAGAAGTATCGCCCATACTGAGAAATATCGCGCAACTATAGGAAACTGTGTCGCGCGATACTAGTGAAGTTTGAGAACTATCACCCGATCTGGCAGAGACTTGCATTTCTAGTTTTCTCATCCGAACTTGATCATTTCAATTTGCTGTTTTGTTTTGCTATGTTTAGATAGGTCTAACCTGCATCTTTTAGCTTAAATCTATCAGATTATTGCATATTTATATTTAGATTTTGATTTTGCTAACCTTGTGGGTCTAACAAGTTGTGTTTGTAGGTGCTCATCATTGCTTGAAAATTGCTAAAAATGCATGTCAAAGAGGGCTACTAACAGTTTTTGTAGGGCTGCCCAAGCATAAAAATAAAAACAAAAAAAAAAATCTTGCTTGTTTGTTTGTTTTCTTTTCAAGTGTGGCATTCACTAATTGTAATAGGAATCTTAATACCTTGTGAAAGGGATCTTGAGGTGGTAGGAGAAGTATGCTCTTCACCTTTAGGTGAACCAGAAAATCTTGACCCATCTTAAGGTTTTGGAAGCAAGGGAGTAATTGAACCTCTTTGCTTGGTGTGTTTGGGAGAGATTCTTGAGATAGGGGAGTATGCTCTTCACCCTTGTGGTGAACCAAAAACCTTGAACCTCAAGAGTTGATCTATTCTTTGTTTAGTTTAAGATCCTTTAGCAGGCCTGCTCTTGAGCAATCAAGAGGAACGATTCAAGTGGGGAAAACCTTGTCATCATTTTTCTTGGTGGCAAGCGATTCCAACTCACTATAATCTCAAGGCTATCAAGGACACCAAAAACTTTGGTAGACATAACACTTGTCTTGTTTGATGTGAGTAGCTCATGGGATTGCGACCATGGGGAAAATATTGAACAAGAATGCTTAAGGTACTCTTGAGGCCGCAAGGTCCTAATCCTTTATGAGGAGCAAGAGGGGTGTTGTGAACGGAAATCCTTATTAAGAACCATTAGATAGAAGCCACCTTATTTTAGCCGCTTATCTTCTTAGTGCAAGGATTGATCCAAGTGGTTTACCCGGATCACCTTAAGATACTCACCATATGTGTCCCTTTGGTTGTGTCATTTGACATTTCCATGACAAAGCTGACATCTCTTGTGGGTAACCACTTGGTGTGAGGCGAGGGGGCATCAAGTTGTGGGCTAAGTTGTTAAGTATTGAACCTTGACCTTTTAGGATAGATTTGCTTGAATTGTCTTCGGTTGTGTGATATCAGTGCAAACGTTCTTACATACAAACAATCGGTAGCATTCATAGGGTGTTGTTTCAATTCTGATATCACAAGTGTTTGTCTTGGCAAGGTTGCTTTTGCCCTTGTTTCAAGTGTTTGAGACCATGTTTTGATCCCCTACTGTTTGCAAACCTACCGAAATTCTGCTGATATTGTGACTGAAATCAAAAACATCAATCCTCAGACTGGAAATTTTGACCAAACAGACCCAAAAATGCAAATTTTACACAATTCTGGTCAAGAGTTAAACAAATCTGCAACAGTATCGCACACTGTAAAGTGAAGTATCACACGATACTTCGCACTTTCTAGAAATATCACTTGCTTTGAAGAGAAATATCGCGCGATAGTTCACCCCTGACGGACTATCGCCCACCAGTGTTGAGGTATATCGCCTAGCTTCAGGTGAAGTATCACACGGTTATAGGTTTATCACCCCAGTAGCCTGGAGTATATCGCCTGGTTTATTTCTGTCGTGCTTAAATTTTGGTCAGTTTCAGTTGCTGTTAATCAGGCTAGGTCTTAGAGTAGGCTTCTTGCCCTGACGTTTGAGGCCTGTCTTGACTCTAAATTTCTAGTTTTAGTCCTCCGGGATAGCGTCATTTGATTTACGAAATCACTTTGAAATAATTACCAAGTTAGAAGGTCATTCTTGGTGCCAAGGTTCATCTCTAAGATTGTTAGCTACATTCTTGGAAAATTTTAGTACTCTTATTGTCCAAATAATTTTCATCTCAATTTCAATTATCTTTTGGCCTAGCCCAACCTCCTGATTCAAAAGTGCAAGGGTAGTCACCCTTTGATTTGAAGCACCTTTTTGACAGTGTTGGTAAAGCCCTTTTTTATCTTCTCATTTCTTTTTTTTTTGGACAATAGAGGACTTTGATTATCCTAGTTTGGCATTGACACTTTGAGCGGTCACCTTTTCATTGAGAGTATCTTTCTTTCATGTCAGTTATGACAAGGTATCAAGTCAATCAAGGGAAGCGACCCCCTGTTGCCTTTAGCCAGTTACCACCTGTCAAGACTCGTCGACAACCTAAGGGAAAAGGTCCCCTTATTGATCAATCTCCTAAGAGTGAATCTGAGGTTTGTTTTAATCTGGGAGCTAATCCTAGTGAAGTGAGCACCTCTTTCATACCACTTTCATCAAGCATGGACATGAGTTACACTTTTACCTGACAACAAAGAGAAGCCATGAATCAAACTCTTGAAGATATCTTCCAATGACACAGAAGAGAGTATGGTGGTTCTTCTCATGCTAGTCCACCCGGGTCACCTCCCAACAACGCGAGATATTTTGATGCTCACCAACGAGCCGAGAGACATCATAAGCAAGCTCACTCAGATTCAGGGTCACAACACGAAGACCAGAACAACGAATCTAGTGATCACCACATAAACGCAGCTAATGCTATAAGGCATTCAAGACAATCCTCTCCACTTAAAGACACCTCTCGATATGCAAATACAAGATTGAGAAGCATTGAGAGAGAGAAGCAAGCCTACTTAGATGAATAGGCTGCTAAAAAAGAAAAATTCAGACAACTAGAGGAAGAGGAACGTGCATTGTTGGATATACAGAAAAGAGTCGCCCAAGAAGAAGAAGATAGACTCTATGCACAACAACTCCAAAGCTGATTTAACGGGAGGGGAGCCAATAGTGGGACCAACTCACCCCCATCTACCCCTTCCCCTAGCCCTAGAAGAAGATCAAGGACGCCCTCACGATCCCCGAGTCCTAGAGGAAGAAGGGCTTCAAGATATGACCATCATAGGAGACAGTCATCTCATAGACATTCAAAGCAACCCTCCCAATGAGCACATCATGGCTCACAACATGGAGGAAGTTATGCTAAAATTGATCGTATGGATTTCATGACTATGCAACAAGAACCATCCTTTCAAGCATACGTGGAGCAATATGTGGAACAAAACAAAGACCAATTCTTGGAAAGTCTTATTAACAAAGGCACTAAAGTTCCATATAATTTTGATGTTCACCAAAAGATCAAGAAACAGAGCCCTTCAACTAATGAGGTGATCTTACAAATGCAAAAGGATATAGACAGGATGAAGGCTCCCAAGAGCACGTTTCATTTGGATTCCATATGTCCTAACCCCATTGACAAAAGTGTGGTGATGGTAGAATTCCCTAAGAAAGTTGAGTTCCCAACATATGACAAATATGATGGCACTGGTGACCCTCACGACCATGTTCGACAATTCTACATAATGAGTTTTTCCTTTCACCATGAAGACTCTTACTTGATGAGATTATTTCCAAGGAGTTTAAAAGGTTAAGCCATGGAGTGGTTCACTAATCTTTCCCCTCCAGTAAAGAAATTTAAAGAACTTGTCCAAAGGTTTGTTCATCATTTTGCTTACAACTTATCGAGGTCGGTCACAATGCTTGATTTGTGCAAACTCAAGCAAAATCAAGGGGAATCTTTTGTCACATTTTTACAACGATGGAGGCGATTGTGTTCAAAATACCCAAGGACAATTCTTAAAGAGGAGAGAATTGATATCATTGTGAGCAATCTAATACCAGAACTCAGATATGAAGTCAAGAAAATCTCATTTAATTCCTTTGATACTATGGTAGAGGTGGCATGTCGCATTGAGGATGTCCTAAAAGAACAAGGAATTTTGGCTAAACCAACAAATAATAACAATAGCCAAAATAACAATACTAATGGTAACAAGGACAAAAAGAACTCCTATTGGAACAAAAACAAGCAAGTGGTCAACAATGGAGTTGTTGACTCATCTCAAGTCAAAAATGAAAGAGTTCTTAACCTCTCCCATGCAGTTCAAGCTATGAAGCTGCAAACGTCTTCAACACAACAAGATAAATCTAAGTATCAAAGGAGGTCTAAAACGGAGAAAAGATAATTTACTAAATTGGAAGAATCTTATGCAGATGTTTTCAAGACATTAGTTTCTCATAATTTGGCGCACCCATAGGATCTTACAAAACATCGTATACCGGATCCTTTACCTCATTGGTGGGATGCGAAGGCCTTTTGCATTTTTCATAATGGGATTGGACATGACATAGAAAATTGTTTTAAACTCAAGCATCTTGTCCAAGACCTTATTGAGAAAGGACAATTACAAGTGGATGGGTTAACTACTAATGCAGATCATAAAGCCTTTAAAGAGCCCTTGCCTAAATATGAGAAAGGAGAGAATTCTAAGAATAAGAATGGAAAGGCAGCTATCAACTACACCTACACAAATGCAGAGAACGTTATTAACATGCTTGAAGTTGTGGATGATAGTGTCAACATGATGAGAGGGAAAGATCCCTATGGACATAATGTGGACTCAAATCCTATGACTGATGAAAGACCCGCTGTGGTGATAAGAGGTCCTCACTCACAAAGAACGCCCCAGTCCCTCAATGCTGTCACTAGGGGGCAGGCCCAAGTGCCCATTATCATTAGAGGTCCTAGCACTAGCAAGTCTAAGCAGCCTGTGTCCAAAGGTGCTCCTCCCAAATCTGTCGTTGGTCCTGATTCCAATTATAATCTTATTAACCAGCTACAATGTACACCCACGCAGATATCCATTTTTGAGCTTTTAGAATTGTCTCCTAAGCACAAGCGCGTCCTTGAGGATGCTTTGCGAACAGCCAACGTCCCTAACAACTTAGATATTGATCAATTCCAGAACATGGTCAACCATTTGGCTAGCCCTCATTACCTCACCTTCTCCGAAGAAGATGACAAATCCATCAGTCACCCACATAATTTGGCCTTACACATCGAAGTCATGATTCATAAAACCCGTGTTAGGCGTGTACTGATAGATGGGGGTGTGGGGCTCAATATCTGTACCCTGAGTTTGTTGCTGGCTCTAGGATATTCTGAGAACGTCATTGACACAAGGAAAAAGATCACAATCAAAGCATATGACGAAGCAGAAAGAAGTTCTAAGGGATTGGCTGTTTTGCCTATTTGCATTGGTCCAGTAGAAAAAGATATATTATTTCAAATTATTGATGTTGGACCCTTAGCCTACAATATTTTGCTAGGTAGGCCATGGATTCACGAAATGCAAGCAGTCCCATCAACATATCACCAGTGTGTTAAGTTTTCCCATAACGGTGTAGAAATTTGCATCCCTGGAGATAGTGCTTTATCAGTTAATAACATTTCTGCAGGATCACATGTACCTTTGAATAGGGAAGCTGACAGTCCTAGTAGTTCACTTGAACAATGCAAGCAGAAGTTCAAGACCATAGATCTTGGGATGGGAGATTATAAAATGGATTCTTTTACAAACATGCCAATCTCTCCTAGGTCTTATGGGAGGCCATCCCCAAATGTGAAGCCTTCGTCATCAGCAATGACATTATTTGGAAAATTTGTTGAGTCTTCGGTCCCCATTCAAGAAGAGGAAGAGGAAGTTATTGTAAGCGACTGGATCTATCACGAGGAGAAATACAAACATAACGAGAATTTTGCTCCTTCACCTGAAGCTTATGGGCGAGGGTATACACTGGTTTAAAATATGGGATATCCAGGATATGGTCCCCTTAGTCATAGGCTGGATGCTAAAGCTGAGCCTCTTGATCATGCTCTTTTTGGACAAAAGAGCAAGTCCACGGTTGGCTTAGGTTTTGAGAATAAAAAGAAGAAAGGTGTCCCTGTCCCAGCTGCGACAGACAATGACAGTGACTCAGATTATACACCTAATCTTTCCAATCAACAAGATGTGTCTGATGATTGGGTGCCCTCAACGAATCTTCTTTGGGGAGATTCCACAGATTTGATACTTGACAATCCTACTATCCTAGCTACGACGGGTAGTGACTGTATGACTGCTAGATCGACAAAAGAATGTGTTACTGTCCTAGCTGCGACGGATAGTACCAATACTAGCACTAGAGAGGGGGAAACCCTTCCTAACCTTCAAGCTTCTACATCACGAGGCCTAAATGATGACTCAGAGATAGATTCCCATGAATATGAATGGGACTCGCTTTCAGATGCAACAGTTGATCTGGATGTAGATATTGTCCATACCTATGGTACCCAACCCAATGTGACTAACGATCCTAGTGTAGGACTAGAGGATTGCACTCCTCAAATCGCCTGAGTGGACGACACTTCATTTAATAGGATGAGTCCTAATTCGGGTATCTTAGGAGAAGACTTGATGAACTCCGATTATATGGTCACCAGAGATGACACCTTTCGCATAAACAACATTGAACCAGTCATTGACCTACCCCTTGTTCACTTTGACCTAATTGACTGGTCTCAGCGCCATCAAGAGCCCACATTCCTCACCTTTCAGAATGATTATAAAATTACCTGCTATCTAAATGCTCTTGAACCCGTGGCTTCTTCCACCAGTGAACCAACAACCAGCATGACAGAGCCTGATATTAAGTACCTCAGTCTCAAAATAAAAGAAAAAAAGAAAAATAGGTCTGATGGCGAAAACCACTTTGTGGCGGTGTCACAACCAAAAATAGTAAAAAGAAATGACGCATCCGAGGGTGAAAACCTCTTTGAGGCACCTAAGGATGGGGTACTTAATAACTTGCCGAGTTATTTCCAGGATAGATCATCAGTATTGATTGAGCCAACAAAGCCAGTCAATTTGAACACAGAATAAAATCCTCAGATAGTCCATCTTGCTCAGTCTTTATCAGAAGAAGAGACCAAGGCATATGTACAGTTTTTACAGAAAAAGAAAATTAATTTTGCATGGACCTATTCAGACATGCCAGGGCTTGACACGAATCTCATAATGCATCACTTATCCATAGCTCCAGGAGTCAAGCCAGTGAAACAGAGACTCAGAAAGATGCATCCCCATGTAGCTCTACTTGTCAAAGGGGAATTAGAAAAACTTTTGAGAGCTGGATTTATTAGAGCCATCGATTATGCAGAATGGATCTCAAACATAGTACCTATCTCCAAACATGATGGGTTCATCCGTGTCTGCACAGATTTTAGAGATTTAAACAAAGCATGCCCAAAGGATGATTTTCCACTTCCAAACATTGACATGATAGTGGACATGATGGCGGGCTATGACATATACTCTCTAATGGATGGTTTCTTGGAGTATAATCAAATCAAAATAGCTCCTGAAGACCAAGAAAAAATAGCATTCACATGTGCATGGGGAACCTATTGCTGGAACGTCATGCCATTTGGATTAAAGAATGCGGGAGCAACCTACCAAAGAGCTATGACCACTATCTTTCACGATATGATGCACAAAAATATGGAAGATTATGTGGATGATACCCTGGCAAAATCAAGAAAATGGGACACACACCTCGATGATCTGGAAGTAATTCTAGATCGAATGGAATAGTTTCAACTCAGATTGAATCCAAAGAAGTGCGCATTTGGCGTCACCTCAGGCAAACTTTTAGGATCCATAATATCAGCAAAGGGTATCGAGGTCGACCCCGAAAAGGTCCAAGCAATTCTAGATATGCCACCTCCTCGAAATATCAGTCAAATGAGAAGTCTTCAGGGACATCTTCAATCGATTAGGAGGTTTATCTCTTAGCTTGTAGATAGAGCACAACCCTTCAACAAGACATTGCATAAGGGTGCTTCTTGTGTTTGGAACGAGGATTGTCAAAAGAGCCTAGATCAGATCAAACAATACTTGGCTAATCTTCTGATTCTCATGCTTCCTATTCCAGGGAAACCATTGATCCTATATATTTTAGCTACAGACACTTCCTTGGGGGCATTGTTGGCTCAATCAGATGACACTGGGAAAGAACGGGCCATATACTATATCAGCCGTACTCTAGTCTCCTATGAGATCAATTACAATAATATTAAGAAGTCTTGTCTGGCGGTGGTGTTTGCTTCTCAAAAGTTGCGCCACTACATGCTTGCTCATACCATACATTTGGTTGCCAAAATTGATCCTCTTAAATACTTGCTTAGTAAGGCTTCCCTCACGGGTAGACTTGCTAAATGGATGATGGTCCTCACTGAATTTGACATAGAGTACGTTGAAAGGAAGGCAATAAAAGGGCAAGCTATTGCTGACCAATTAGCTGATTTCCCAATTCAGGATAGTATGCCAGTCCAAGTGGAATTCCCAGATGAACACATCTTGTATACAACTACTCACACTTGGACAATGTTCTTTGATGGTTCCCGCATGCAAAATGGATCAGGTGCTAGAGTGTTATTTGTTTTTCCACATGGGTACAATATTCCAAAGTCTTACAAACTATTATTCCCATGTACCAATAATATTGCAGAATATGAAGCTTTAACTAATGGCTTGAGAATGGCTATAGAATGGAACATCACAGAGTTACATGTCTTTGGGGATTCCCAGTTAATCATCAACCAAGTCAATGAAGAGTATCAAACCAAGGATGACAAATTGATACCCTACAAAAAGATGGTCGATTCTTTGAGACGCTACTTCACCTTTGTGACATTCCAACAAATCCCTAGGATAGAGAACAAAGCTGCAGACGCCATGGCCACATTAGCTTCACTTCTTCAGTTGGAGACACATGAATCTAGATTTGAATTCCTGGTGGAAGAGCTACACCATCCCATCTTTGACTTGTCTGAAAGCCACGTCATTTGTGCCATTATCACACACGAGTCTTCCCGATATGGTGCTATCTATTCATATCTTCGTGATGGCATCATTCCTGACACATTCAACCACTCTAAACGCCGAAACCTCATCCGTAACGCCTCTCGCCACACCCTCATCTCTGGTGATTTATATAGGAGGGGTTTAGATGGGACGCTCCTTAGGTGCTTGGAAAAGGAGGAATCCAACCAAGCGTTAGCTGACATCCACGAGGGCATTTGTGGTGGACATTCTAATGGTCTTGCCATGGCCCGAAGGTTGCTTAGGGTAGGATATTATTGGACCACAATGCAGACAGACGCAGTCACCTTTGCTAAGTCATGTGAAAAATGTCAGAAACATGGCAACCTGATTCACGCTCCAGGTAGGGAGCTGATCCCTTCTGTTTCTCATTGGCCATTTCAGCGCTGGGCCTTTGATTTGGTTGGGCAGATTCATCCCAACTCATCAGGTGGACACAAGTTCATTATTACTGCCACTGACTACTTCACAAAATGGGTGGAGGCTGTGCCACTTTCTGTTGCTTCAGGGAGGACCATTTGTTTGTTCATCTTGAATCACATTATTTGCCGATTTGGAGTGCCTTCTGAGATCATTACTGATAATGGAGGCCAATTTAAGAATAAGGACCTAAAACATCTATGCAAAAAGTTTAAAATCAAGCAACATTGGTCCTCCATCTATTTTCCACAGGGAAACGGACAGGCAGAAGCCTCTAACAAAACCATTCTTAAGATTCTTCATAGGACAGTACACAAGAATGGTAGGGATTGGCACTTACAAATCAATCCAGCACTATGGGCTTACAGAACAAGCATTCGCACACCTACAGGAGCCACTCCTTTCTCTCTCACCTATGGTGCTGAAGCAGTATTACCTTTAGAAGTCAAGATACCATCACTTAGAGTCTCACTCAAAGGTCTAATTACAGATGAGGATTACCGTGCCATGAGGTTACAGGAACGAGAACTTCTAGATGAGAAGTGTAAGGCTTCCTTTGATCATATGAGAGTGTATCAGAAGCGTATGTCCAAGGCATTCAATAAGAAGGTTCACCCTAGAGAATTTCAAATAGGTGATCTTGTTTTGCGAGAGAACCCTAAGAACCAATAGAACAAAGAACAAAAGGGCAAGTTTGAACCCAACCGGCTTGGACCATATGTCATCACAGCTGCTTTTGGTACTGGTGCATATTTACTATCAGATCTTGATGGAGAACAGCTCCCTGATCCCATCAACATTGTGCACCTCAAGAAGTTCTATCCTTGATGCCCATTCTGTCTGGGGGCATCCCTTGTACATATTTATTGATCCTGAAAAAATACCAAAAAAATTCATATATGATGCTAAAAAAAATCTTAAAAAGCATAAAAAGTCCTTAAAAAAATACAAAAAAATCAAAAAATTCACAAAATCCAAAAAAAATGAAAAAATGAAAAAAGATTCCAAGTGGTGAAAACCTGGAAACAGGCACTACTTGAGGCCTTTGCACTCCTATTTGTTAGCATGCGTCCTCAACACTCAGCCACTTCCCATCATGCCTTGACCTTATTTGGCTTAGTCTGGAATTGGTCTTTGTCTTTGTCTAGGGGGCATAACTGTTAGCATTGGTCCTTTAGGTGCGTTTGTCTCTTGGGGCATTTCACAATAGGTGTTTTTCAACACCACCCCAAAACAGTGTTTTTTTTAACACTACCCTCGCGTCGAGTGTTTCTTAACACTTATCAGGTGTCTTACCCAACAGTCCTGTATGATGTGATATTTCTCACTAAGCAGATATGATACTCAGAGTTTGACTCTATGACCAACACACATGCACTTAAACAATCAACTCGCTGGCGATATGTTGACTTTATTTTTCTTTGTGTGCTGTCTATGAGGATTTATTTGATGAGTGGTCTCTCCCTGAGAAGTTTTCGATGATGCATAGCTAGAAGACTGAGGGAATGAGATCATGTTTTATTTCTTTATCTTCTTGTGGGTATATTTTGTTGATCCTAACTGTCATGAGCATTTATGCTGGTCCTACTTGACACTATGGATTGACAAGGTATTATCCTTGACTGTTTTATGCAAGTGCATGCTTATAGTCATCTTGACTTTCTTGTGTCTCGATGCGAGCATAATCTTGCTATATCAAACTTAGGGAACCTCACTGCATTAGTCATCTTGACCTATATGTCTTTGATGCCTAGGTGAGATTTTCACATTTCTATCTGATAAAGATCATATTCATATCCACATAGTTATGCTAGTGTGCATTGTATGATCTTACGATGCTCTCAATAACGCTCGATGATGATAAATAGATGTTTATAAGCATTGTGACCTTGCAAGTCAACCACTTTCATAATAGCTTGCATTTTTAGGTTCATGATAGTCTAGTTTTGCATTTCTTGCATATGGAGAGAGCTCTCATTTTTTCATCTTACGTGGACCTATCAGTCGACTGCGCTCACCTTTTCTTCTTCTTGATCATGTCTTTCACTCTTTGTTCTTTTCATCTCGAACCTGTTCCTGTTCATCACAAGGGGTTAATCGTATCATCATATCTATATCAAAACTGTCATTTTCAAGAAACATGAGTCTATATCATACACATGAGAATTAAACATACATCTATAAGAGAGAACATACATAAGCACATACATAAGCATTTTGAGCAAAATGATAAGACAATATATATAAACTAGTACATCCATCACCAATGAGACAAATACAGATGATACATCGAACATCCAGTAATCTCGTAAATCTATATACAATATCATGATATACAATACAATATGAGATCCCAAAATTTGGATCAAAAAGTCTCAAGATATGTCTAAAACAACCTAAGACCTAACCCTAAGACTCGCTACCACCCTCGTGAGGAGCTCGTGGTGGTGGAGGAGGCATAGCTCTCCTATCGAGTACCACATCTGATACCCCTGCCCTCTGAGAGTATGATGGTGCTCTCTCACCCTCTGGGATAGCCTGTAGATATAGCCCATGATAGTAAGCTGCTCTCGCTGACTCTCATCGGAGCTCCAGTACCTCGGCCTGTGCCATCACCTCACGGCGTGCTATCTCTGCCCTAAGATCAGCTATCTGCTGATCCCACTCTGCCCTCAGATCTAGTAGCTGCTGATCTCTCATGGCTATAGTAGTCTGGAGCCACTGTATCTTTGCCTCCTGAGCCTGTATCTAGGCTCTCAGATCCTCTCCCCCCACAGGCTGATCCTATTGTGCCTCTGCCTGCCGGTGAGCTGGTCTCACCTCCTCCTCAGGTGTCACCGATCTCTATCCCTGTGACCATTTCTGGCCACCTGATCTCGACCCCTCTCCTCTCTCCATCCTCCTCCCTCTCCCCCTCCCACCATCTCCTCCATCCCCTCCCTCCCCTCCCTCCCCTCCATCCCCTCTGTCTCCCCCGTCGTCCCCTCCGTCTCCTCCCGGTGCTGGTACCTGTGCATCCGGTACTGTAAACCGAGGGAATGGCACCCTCCACCGCTCTGCTCTGTAGGCTCCATCAGCCCCTGCATCTGCCATATCTGGGAAATACTCCCAGGGCTCACTCCTGATACCTGTTGTCTCTGCGACAGCCTGTTGATAGTCCAACATGGGTAGCCACCCATGACCCTCCTCGTCTCTGGCCCTGGCATATGTAGTAGTCTCTGTCGAGACTCACTGCTGCCTCCCGAACTGCCGCCATACCTGAGTGATGCAGAATCTCTCGACTATCTCTGCATATCGACCTACCAGTGGCTGACTGCACAGCATATAACTCAGCTCATTGGCTGCATCTCTCCAAACCTCAACCTCCCTGTAGGGCCTCCATGTGAATGAGGCTATCTCATCTAGAATCCATCTGTAATATGTCACATCCCCAGAATGGGCATGTGATATGAACCCGAGGTACCTATAGATGTAGGGGTACCTCCTCTCCCTCTGCTGAACCCTGGAACGCACCACAGCGATGTGCTCCCACGCCCATACCTGTGCCAGGATGGCACCGCATGCCCATGTCTGACCGTCTCTGTAGATGATCTCGTGCAGCTCATGGTACATCTCTACCAATATGGCAGAACCCCATGCCATCCGCCATGGCCTGCCGACCAAATCAACTAGTAACCGTGCCCATCCAAGCGGGAAACCCTTCTAACTGCGGTCAGTCATTAGGATCTGAGAAATGATGGATGCCACTATACATGGCACTGGGTAGTCTCTGCTGAAATCATCTATCAGCCTCTCCCAGCTGATATGCCTATCTAGAATAGTGACATCCTGGAACATCTCCTGGATTAGTCGGCGCCCCTCAGTGGCATCCTGATCATAGTACACCTGTGCCAACAAATGAATCATGTCAGTTTTCATCATATGGAAACATTACTTTTTCTGATTATATCTCAAAATATGATTACACTCGCCAGCTCGCCATGACATGGCACACGTAAGATCCTATAGACGTCCTCTAGAGTGATCGAAGCCTCTCCAGTAGGCAGGTGGAAGGTGTTGTGCTCACTATGCCATCTCTCGGCAAGATCAGTCAATAACCCATGGTTCGCTCTGATGTATGGATATCTCAGCAGATATCTGAATCCCATCGCTCTGATGTCGGCATTGCCCGGATCATCCAGATCTCGGACACACCGCAACCCAGTCACCTTCGGCGCTCTGATGATCAGCGCCGGAAAAACCTCCTGCAAGCCAAAAACCAAGCCAATTGTTAGCACATATCATGATGGATGTCTAAAAACTCAGTATAAAACATCTCAAAAATGTAACATTGTCTAGACCCATGTCATTTTTGCTCAAAAATGCATTCAAAATCAAAATTTTATACTGGGTGATATTCTTTTTTTGGAGAAGTATCACGCGATACTTCTCCCTATAGCAGGATGATAGACCTTATACCGCGTGATACTTTGCCTAGTATCATGCGATCTTTCGCCCAGTATCGTGTGATACTGGTGCCTTAGGTCGCGTGATACTTTGGGGACCCGCGAAGTATCACGCGATACTTCTCCCCAAAGTGCGCGATACTTCTAAAGTATCGCACGATAGTTTGCCCAGCAAAAAATTTTGAAATTTGAAAATTTTTAAAAATGTGCTAAAATAGCTATTAAATGCAAAAAAATGACTCCAAAAGCTCGAGTTTTCGAAAACATACCGGTGCAGGATAGTGTGGTGGCCGGTTGTGCAACCGGGCGCGCTCGAATCGATGCTTGTGGATGGGAACTCCTGCTTGCTGGGCCATTTTCTCTCTCTAAGCTCTGAAAATTCTCAAATCGCTAAAAGACAAATGATTTTTGAAAATGACATTTTGACCCCTTTTATAGCCTTTTGACTTTTCGACCTCATTTTCAAAACACCTCAGAATTGCATGAAAATTGCACCCCTAGCTAATTTCGACGTCCTGGATCCATTTTCGGACTCAAAATTGAAATCCGAGGTCATCTTGATAGTCAAAATCATGTTTCAAAATCTTTCCTTCTTTTGCGCAGTTGACTGATCTTTTGAGGCCTAATCCTTCGATCTTTGTTGGGGCATTATCGTTTCTTCATTTCCATGTCTCCCAAACTTTTAGTCTTTCATTTATCTTCATTCAATTCACTCATTTCTCACATCTGACTACATCTTTTCAGTCAGACTGGGGCATGTTTCATTGCCTAATGGTTAACCTATTTGACCTTTACCTTCGATTGTGATTTCTTTCTGATTTGATCAAATCCTTATCAATTCGTTGTTCTCCTCTTTACCTGATTTCGATTTAAATTACGAGGGGGCAGTACCTATGGGATTCTCATCCCCAATTACTTGATTTTCCTGATTCAGATATCTTTTGTGAGCTATCGCTCAAATTTGAGATTCTTATCTCTTACTTTGAATATAATCCTAAATTGACCTCATGTTCAAAGGCCTTTGTCTATGTTTGTCCGGGTGTGATCCCGAATCGACCTCACATCTAAGTTGTTTTGTGATCCCAGATCGATCTCACATTTCAACTTCATTCTTTGACTACATGTGTTCCCAAATCGATCACACATTAGTCAAAGAGGGGCAAATGTATGCACCCAAAAATGGTCGCCTAGACTTTGGGCCCCATTTATTTGATTTATCAACCATGAATCATTTTTATCAATAATCAATATTTTTAACAATATCAATCTCTTGATCAAGTCTTAATTTCGATCATGTATTGGATTTTTATCCTTGGGCTAACCATTTATCCTAAGTCTTTATTTGATTAAAATGAATATTTCCTCCCCTTTTGATTAAATAAAAAGCCCACCTTTCCCTCTTATCCTAAGTTGCACAAATAAAGCATTATTCATATTTTATAAAAAGGGAAAAAGCACTTTTTGTCTCACATGAGGCTCAAAAGTCAACACTTCACTCTCATTGGAGGATGCTTGTGCACATGGATTGCTCCTCTTTCAAGCTCCACCGCTGATTAAGACTTTTTGCCTCTTAATCTCCATGGTCCATTTCACCTCATTTCTTATAAAAGGAGAGCTCTCTCCTTCATTTTGCATCCACTTGTTTTATGCTAATGTTATGCTGCAGGTTTTAGGTGCATTTGGAGTTTGAGGACATTGAAGACTTGTTGCATTTCATTGTAGTGGCATATTTCTTTCATAGTTGCATGATAATGACATTGTTAGCTTAGTTTCCTTTTATGCAATAGAATAAGCTCACATAGTCTAATTAGGAAGGCTTGGGAATACTTGTTCTTTCCTTTCAAAGCATAGTTTGTACTTTCCTTTCATAGTTTAGATTGCATCATCATATAGCTTGCATTTGCATTTTCATAGTGATTCTTGGAGATATTGGCATTGTTTCCCTTGTCTTCCCTTGAATCTCTCATTGTGTGGTTGACTAGCAAGGTCACAAGCTTGTAGCTCTAGCTGAGAGCAATTTCCAACCTTGCAACTCCATGCATAGAGAGCTATGAGCCACTTTGTGAGGCCTCATTCTTGAGTAACCTTGCATGTAATGGTTCATAGAAGTGCACCATTTTAGTGTGTACACCATCAGCTGCCCAAAAATCCTGAGAAATTTTATCCATGTTTCATCTATGAAGAATCTAGGATAGCAGAAGAACACGTCTGTGCATTCAAGGAATTGTGCAATGGGAAAGAAATTGCATCAAGATGTCATGTGCCGCCTCTTCCCTTACACACTGGGGGAGTTCACAAATAACTGGTATCTGAATTTACCATGGGGATCCATTGCTACCTGGCAAGATTTCGAAACAAAGTTCCTAAATCAGTTCAAACTATATGTGGATCCGGCAACTCTCCATCATTAGTTCATCTCGGTGAGAAAAGACCTCAACGAATCTATCACTATGTTTAATCACTATTTTCACAAGATGTACCAGAAGCTTGAGGCTCCATACACGATACCAGTTGGTGCCGCCATACAAGTGTACCTACGCACCTTGGACCCACTTACATCTATATTTTTGAAAAGGTTGCCCCCAGGAGATAGTGACACTTTGGAGAAAGTGTGCAATGAAGCTATCTTGTTCACTCAACAAATGGACCCACAAGTGGGGGGGAGCTATGGCATTCCCCCCATAGTGGGGAACGTTGTTGCAGTTGGTCCATTCACAGCAAACAATCAACTTCTGGTACAACCAACCCTAAGGATCAATCTGGTACCAACTCCATATGTTGCTGCCCCGCCCTTGGCCATCACATACCCAGGATATGACACACACAGGGCTTCCCTGTGCGAACAAAAGGTCATTGTCCCAAATGAACCAGATCAAGCCCTAGTGATTTAATTAGATGCCATGAAGAAGACACTATCCCAGTTGACCGGGGAGATCACTTGAATGAAGCTCAAACCAACTCCAAACCAAGAAAATTATCTGCGGCCAGCCGCTGTCCCGAATACTTACTCCCAAAATTAGAATCGTAATTATGGCAATCATAGTAACTTTAATAATAACAATGGAGGAATTTTTGGGAACGGCTCTCAAGACAAACAGTTTGGACAACAAAGGACAAATAGGACTTGGAACATGCACCCAAACAATGGTAGTATTCCCACGGATAATGCCAATTTCTTCAATTCATCGGAAGCTAATTACACCCAAGGTCCCAGCATGCATCAACCACATTATGAATATAGAGGGGAATTCGACAATCAACAAACTCAAGATCCTAAAAATTCCCAGGCTCGTTTCAATGCCATGGCATTTGAGTCATATGATCTATCTTCATCAGATGGAACTTCGGTCGATAATGCTTCGGAGGAAGAGTTTGTCTTCCCATTTAACCAAGAAGACCAACCAGAGTATTCCGAAGTCTGTGCCTTCCAGAACAACAATAGAAATACCTATAACTTAAGGAGCTGAAGGGAGCCTTTGACAAATGACATTCCTCCAGGGATGCAGCCTACCCCACCTGATCTTAGGGCCAGTAACAATCCAACGCCTCCAAAGGGTCTCGATGCTACTTTTGTTCAGACAACACAACAAATGAAAAATACAGCACGGTAGAGGAACTGAAGAAAGTTAGAATGAACATGTCAAT
Organism: Chamaecyparis obtusa; assembly: GCA_027943335.1. Taxonomy (NCBI): domain Eukaryota; kingdom Viridiplantae; phylum Streptophyta; class Pinopsida; order Cupressales; family Cupressaceae; genus Chamaecyparis; species Chamaecyparis obtusa. The sequence continues at coordinate 432,196 of BSBK01004155.1, read as the reverse complement.
TTATGACATGCTATAGAGTTGTCCCACTCAAAAAGAAGCTCTCTTAAAATCTTTGGATCATTCCAAGTCAGCCTCGCCCAACAATAATGCCAAGAATGTATCTAACGTAAATGTTGCTGAGGCAATGCTGACCATGTTCAAAGATAGGGTAGAAGTGCCCCTATTCCTACTTAGCCTTACAATATTTGGGAAGAACCTACACAATTGCTTAATCGACTCAAGTGCTTCATGTAATATGATGCCATTGTCTATAAGTCAGAGGCTAGGGATGAATCCTCAACTGATGAATCATGTGGTGATCCAGCTTGACAAAATGGAAGTCAAAGTCATTGGGGTCTTGAAAGATAATGTATTCAACTAACGACTAATCCTAGGATCCAAGACTGCATCGATGTTCATGTGGTAGACATCCCCAAGACTTATGGCATGCTACTCAGCCAAGAATGGACCTGATCTTTGATAGGGTGGTTCTCCATAGACTTCACCCAACTCTGGTTTCCATGGAAGGGGTTCAATAACCAGATTAAGATAGATGCCAAGCCCAAGCTTAAATAAATGATAACTAAGTATAATGCCCCAAATGAAGTTTTATTCTCACACGCTGACCTAGGAGTGTACCATTTTGACAAGGTGTTCGCATTTCAACTCAAGGAGGGAGAAGACTCGGACAATAGCCCCGTTCAAGGTTTGATAGATGCTCAAGTCTCTAAAGAGATTCTAGCAGAATTCATAAATGGTATGACAAAGAACATGAGACATTTGGGCCCAAACGCTGACCCCAACATATTGATGCTACCTAGGTATTGTCATCTTCATTGGATAAACCATTCAGAGTTCACATGCCAGAGTTGCCAAGAGGCGATGGTCCAAGTCCTTAACCAGATATCAGACACATCCAATCCTCTTGAGAATCCAACAACTTGTTCAAGTGAGGAAGAATCTTTGCTCAATGAAGAACCCCATGGCCTTGCAATCGAATGCTCTATACAAGAGGACTAGAGCTCTTCTGATGATGGTTGCCTGCCTCCGTGCTGCAAAGTTTGGCACGATGTCAAGAATAAACAAACAATGAAGTGGGTTCCCCTTTTGAAAAGAGAAATCTTAGATAAAGGAGAGGTAGAAATTCTATGTGGGGAAGATCTGTCATTGCTTACGACCCCTACAGAACCATGAATTGAGACCCCTCTTCCAGAAGTGATCCTGGAACCCCAAGTCAAGACATCCTCTAAAAAAAATCATACAATATGGAAACTTCAATTCAATGGCTCCAAGTGTAAGTTAGGAGCGGGAGCAAGGATAGAGCTAATCAACCCTTGTGGGGGCTCATATTACACTGCCTATCGATTGTAATTCCACTATACTAACAATGTTGCCGAGTATGAGGCTCTAGTTCGAGGTCTCCTTTTCGCACATGAGAAGAAAGTAAAAGCAATAGCTATGGAAGGTGACTCACAACTGATAGTTCGACAAATCAAGAGTGAGTATTCTTGTACAGATAAATGGTTGATTTCATATCACAACTGCGTTTGGGATTTAGTCAAATATTTTGAAGCTTTCAATATCCAAAGTGTACCAAGGAGAAGGAATAATGTTGCCGATGCTTTGGTAGTGTCTACAAGTTCCTTGCAACCGCTAGAGAAGTCCAAGTTAAAAAGGTTCTCTCTAGAGCTTGTGGTTGTGCCAGCCATCCTTGATAACATCAAAAACTTCCAAGCATTTCAAGATGATCAACAAATCCTGGAATTCATTATGAACGCAGGGATCTTTGACAAACAGAGCATTGATGAAGAAGAAGATGAAACAGAGGAGTCCACTGACTTGGGGATTTTGAACTTGAAAACAAATTCCATTTCAAAAGGCATGGTAGCTCTCGAGAGAATTTTTGATAAAGATGAACAGGCTCAGGAATGAGAAAAATCACCAGTAGTGAGCGGAGATGATTGCGAGCTCTACAACTTGGGTACACAACTCAAACCCAAGGAGGTTTGTATAGGTAAAGTTGGCACACCAGAGGAAAAGAAATAGATGGTCAAGCTACTCACTGAATACAAAGACGTCATAGCATGGTACTATGAGGATCTAAAAACCTATGATCCCAGCGTTATTGTCCACAACATCCCGCTGAACCCGGATGCTAAACCGTTCTGTCAGAGACAAAGGCTAGTAAACCCCGTGATTGAGCCAATAATTCAAAAGGAGGTGCAGAAGTTTCTTGATGCCAACATAATTTTTCCCATCTGACATTTGACTTGGGTCGCTAATCTTGTCCCTGTAAGGAAGAAAAGCAGGGACGTCTGGCTCTGTGTGGATTTTAGAAACTTGAACAAATCATCTCAGAAGGATAACTATCCTTTGCCTTCCTTAGACGAAGTATTACAAGTGGTAAATGGGTCCCAAATGATGTCCTTTATGGATGGGTACTCAGGATACAACCAAGTCATGGTGAAGGAAGAAGACCGCCTAAAAATGGCCTTCACTACAAAGTGGGGAACATTTGCCTACCGCCACATGTCGTTTGGTCTGATCAACACAGGAGCTACTTTCCAATGGGCTATGGATGAGGCATTCAAGGGTTTGGTCAACAAGTACATTTTTATATACATGGATGACCTCACAGTTTTCTCCAAAAACCGGGTAGACCACATCGAAGATTTGCAAAAAGTTTTGAAAAGGTGTCGACGATATGGGATTTCTTTGAATCCTAAGAAGTGTGTCTTCAGGGTGACTCAAGGTAAACTCCTCGGACACATTATATCTGAGATAGGCATCTCAATTGACCCCGAAAGGGTTGAAGCTATCCTCAAGTTGGTGCCACCAAATAGCAAGAAGGAATTGGAGTCCTTTTTCGGGAAAATCAACTTTGTCATGAAGTTCATCAGTGATTTTGTGGAGATAGTACATCCTTTAAATGATATGCTGAAGAAGGATGCTAAAATTGAATGGAACACCCCAGCTAAAGATTCCTTCAAAGAAATCAAGACATCCATTACCACTGCTCTAGTCTTGGTCAGTCCAGACTATCTTCTACCATTTAAAGTGTACTCATTTGCTTCAGAGCATTCATGTGCAAGGATCCTCACACAGAAGAAAGAAGGTGAAGATGAAAGGCCAATTTCTTTCATGAGCTACCCACTGAAGGACACATAACTCAAATATCCTAATTTGGATAAACAATCTTTCACCTTGGTCAAAGCTGTCAAGAAATTCAGGCACTACATTTTACAGAGTAAGGTCATTGCTATTGTCCCAGATCCAGCAGTTAAATCCTTACTAATGCAAAATGAACTCAGGGAATGAAGAGGGAAATGGATGGCAATATTGCAGGATTTCAACATCAAAATTCAACCAATGAAACTAGTGAGAGGCCAAGGCCTCACCAAGATGATAGCCGAAATAGAACAAGGGTTGGTGTGCCAGGTGTACACTAGTGAGGGAATAGTCATAGACATATGGTATCAAGACATAGTTTACTACCTGCTGTAAAATTGCTTCCCTGAAGGATTGAATGGTTCCTAGTGGAGAGCACTAAAGAATAAGAGTGGCTCATACATGCTAAAGAATGGGAAGCTCTACAAATGCAATTACGATGGGTTGTACCTACGATGTTTAGATCGAACAGAAGTTGAGCTAGTTCTCATAGAATTCCATGATAAGTATGGTACCGAACATGGATCAGCGGAAGCTATAGCTCATCAGATACTAAGATCCAGCTACTATTGGCCAACTCTATTCAAAGATACTCATGACCATGTGTGCTCTTGCCATGTTTGCCAAACCAGTGCCATTCAAGAAAGACATCCAACAATGCCCTTGCAATTGGTATATGAAGTGCATCTATTCACCCAATGGGGGCTGGATTTTGTAGGAATGATCAATCCTCCATCCTTAGCAGGCCATCGATACATCTTGACTGCAACCAATTACTATATGCACTGGACAGAGGTATAGGTTATGAAAAATTGTACCACTAAGGTGATCACCAAATTCCTGGAAGAGTTCATAATCACGAGGTTTGGCATGCCCTTTTTCCTGGTATGCGATAATGCTCCCTACTTTTCATCTGCAAGTCTCATTCAATGGGCTTTTGAGAATCAGGTAATCCTAAAATTCTCATCCAATTACTACCTACAAGGGAACGGAGTCACTGATTCAACCAATAAGAACCTAACAACGGTAATCAAATGCCTGTTGGATGACAATCCCAGAGAATGGCACACCCAGTTGAAATATGATCTATGGATAGATCATGTCAGAATCAAGAATGCCCTAGGAACCTCTCCCTACCAATTGGCGCATGGTTTACAGCCCGTCTTTTTGATGAACCTGAAAATTCCAATCTTGAGATTCATGGATCAAAACGTCGAGGGTGAGGAACAGGTGCAGATTCGCCTCATGAATTTGTTGAACCTTGAAGAAAAATGAACTATGGCCCTGGAACACGTGGCTAAACACCAAGTTGTTGTCAAGCGATGGTTTGACAAAAGAGCAACTATAAAAGCTTTCTAAATTTCTAATCTGGTCCTAATGTGGGACAAAGCAAAAGAAAAACTAGGTAGCCACACCAATTTCCAGTGTCTGTGGATAGGCCCATTCCAAATCACTGAGATCCTAGGAGAAAATACCTTTTAGATTAGTTCTCTTGATGGAGAATTGGTCCCGTTACCAGTCAATGGCCAGTTTCTAAAGCACTATTTTGGGTCTTGATTGGTCCCTTGTACTCTACTATGTATTCTTGTACTATATTATTCTTTTGGGTTTTGGGTCAGTCTTATCATTCGGGTCTTTTCTTTGGGTCTTTTGTTTGCAGGAGGTCAGTGCTTTCAAATTTGATGGTCCATTCAAGTAGCCCAAGCATGAGCAAAGCTTCCTGTGGTCTATAAGTTGGAAGTAATTCCATCTTGCAGTGAGCTACAGATAGGGATCGGAGGAAAAGGTTATTCCTTTTCAGAATCCTTGGGCAGCCTGCCAGAATCAACCATCCTCAACATTGGAACACATTTAAACAAAAGGGGACTCCAAGCCACAGGCTTCCCAAGGTGAGATTCCAATTTGCACCAGGAAATGCCCACGGTTGCGAAGGAAGCCTGAAAGTCAAAACCCTTCCCTGACTGAAATGCAGACCAAAAGAAAAGAGAAAGAAAATGAAAAGGAGGAACGCATAAAGACGAGATAAACAAAGAAATGCTTGAAACTAGGACAACACAGTCTAAGCACTGCCCCAATTTTCCCCAAAAAAAAAAGAGGACAAAAGAGCAACAGAGGGTGTTTTTACAATGCTACAAAGAGCATTGAAGTAGTCCACATTGAATGAAATTTGTTGATGAATGGATACTCTCAAAAGAATTGGTCTAAAAAAAAACAAAAATAAATTGAGTCTAAGAGCCCTCATATGAAGTCTAAGCACTTCTGCCAAAGCTCGTCTGTAGTCAGGGAGGGGTGATTTTAGCAACCTCTATCGGGGCCAACAATGCCTGCCTGGCAATAGAGCAAGGTTAAATTGGCTTATGGCTGACTTTTAAATTGATGGGTAGTGATCTAGCAATGATGAGTTGATCGTCGACGGAAGCTCATGACAAGGATTTCCTTAGAAGTTTGAACTCACACTCTCACACACTAGATGTGGTCATTATGGTTTTCTCAACCTTGGTGATGATAAGGAACACACTCAATCCAAAGATCTTCATTCTAGGCTCACTACGAATCGATGGAAGTCCAATCATTTTTTCTTTGTTTGGGCTATTTGTTGTGGTCCCACAACCACACTCCCCTAATGGCCCTTATGGCCTAAGGGGCCCCCCTTCTGCTTTCTGCTTGTCTCGCTTTTGTCATCTTTTTGGTTTCTGTCCTTAGTTTTTTTAGTTTTCGGCCTTTTCGACCTTGTCACCCTTTCGCACTTTCAGAGGTTCGAAAGTGTGAAAGGCCTGGTGGAGCGAGAAGGTGCGCCCTTGTGGTTTTCAGACTAACCCTTTCTATGGACCTTTCGGAGGTCTAAAATCCCAAAGTCTGACTCTCGCAGGAGTCGGCCTTTTGGGTCTTTCAGCCCATCGAAGGTTTGACACCCCTGAAAATGTTGAAAGGCCAATTTGTGGGGTGCTTATGTCAGCCCCCCCCCCCCCCGCGTGGCCTATAAAAGAGTGTGAGGGTTTTTGAACCCTCACTTTGCACTCGTTCCTCTACTGCTCGCCCATTTTTTCACCACTTGTCACTTGTTCGTCCTTTGGGTCTCACCTCCTCTCCGGTCATCATCATGTTTTTGTCTCTTGGGTAGGTGGTCTTTTCTCCCCTTCTTTTTTTTTTCTAGTTTGGTGTTCTTTTTTTTGCTTTCGTCCTTACCGCTTTGTCCTTAGGTTTAGGGTTGGCATCTTTTTGGCCTTTCTGGCCTCGTCCTTAGGTTTAGGTTGCTTTAAGTCGGCCTTGTTCAGACTTGGGGATTGTCAAGGTAGTCACCTTGCATCCCTAGGTGATTTTGTGGTCAAACTCTCCGTCGGACTCAATTTTTGAGTCCAACTATAAACCTTAGTTTCGGACCTTTGGGGTCCGAAACTTTCGTAGCACTCACCATGATCAGAAAACTTCCAAGTGCTAGCTCTTTTTCAGCATTTTGATATTTTCACACACCAAAACATTCCTTATCTTTGAAGCACTGAAGAGAACATCCTTGACTTCAAACTTTTTAGGATTTTCAAACTCGTCGGTGTTTTCGCTCACCAAAAATTTCCATCCTCAGACAGTCTTGCCAACGAATCTCTTCGGCCTTTGCACAATTTTTGGCCTTGTTGGCCTTCGAGAGTTCTCTACCTCCACATCCTCTGATTCACCAGAAGGATCCCATCAGCCACTTTTTCCATTTCTACACCTTTCAGACTTTCAGAGGTCCGACGCCTTCGAAAGTCCGAAAAGGCCGAAGTCACTTTATGCTTTTTTTGAATTTGGAAATTAGCCTTGTTTGGTGAGGTTTCTCTTTTTTCCTCATTTCATTACTAATTTAGGTCCTGTACTTGATGCAGATATGGCTAAGAAGGTACTGGCATCACTGGCAATGAAGTGTCAGTTCAAAGGATACCACCCACCATCCAAAATGACTGACTTGCACGCAGGGATAACTGATACAGATATCGAAAATATGAGCTAGAACGAGTACCTAAATAAGTGTACTCAGCTAGTGGGCCACTCAAAGGACTACACTTCATTAGTCCACTGCTCCCTGGTGAATGTGGCAACACACCCATTCTCTATCCAGTTAGCGGAATTGATTAACACACTAGCTAGTAATTATGTGCTAGATGAGTGCATGGTCAGGAACAGCATTGGGGAAGTGGTCCTGGACCTGAGGCCCGACAATATCAAAGATGTTTTCCATCTACCCAAGGGGGTAGATAAGTTCTTTAATTTCAATATCAACAAGGGGATGGAATTTTACAACAAGGACACACAGAGGGCTCACAACATTGTTAATAATGAGTACCTGATGCAGCCCTTGCCCAAGAATAGGTTGGATAGAATTGATATGAGGAGAGGCTATATGAAAGAGGATATCCAAGGTTCCATAACAATGATAAGTAGGGTGTACGGCTTACCTAAGTCCCATCAACTGGAGCCCTGGATGATCTTCCTTATTTAAAAGATAAAAGAAAGACAAGTGAGGTTTGATTGCGCCTCCATCCTAAGTGACTAGTTGGATGAACAACTAATCCGGGTTAAGACAGATCCCCACTTCTACATGACATCCTATGTTGTGTACTTACTAGCGACCAAGGTAGTATATCCTGGATTGACCAAAGTTGGAAACATCAGGGAACAAAACACATGGCCTTTCACTTTGTACCCTCAATTGGTGCGAAAGGACTTCTTCATGCATAATAGCCCAGAGTTCAGGATAGTTAATGATGCCTTCATTTTTGCAATCATCTGCTCCATTGAGGGTGACTATGCCAAAAGGTTATCAATAGAAGCAGCAGCCAAGGTAAAGGCCATTAGGGCATTTTATATACAGTTCTGAACATTCACATAAATTCAGGTCGCGGGAAGCACCTTAGCACCCAAGAAGCTCCCAAGGTACCCTTCTGATAGGGTAGTTCTACTAGAGATAGCAAGGCAATTGTCTGATGCTTATGAACATATCAAGCACAAGAAGAAACATTGATGGGACTTTCCTATTTCAATCGGTCCTCATTGTGTACCTGACATGAAAGTCTGCAAGTTGTTGATTAGAGAATGGGATGGATTCCCACTGGAAACCTACAGTCTGGTGAGGCTGCATTTCGACCCCATTGGTACTTATAGCCACATAATGGGGAGACACTACATCCATGAGCCACATGTTGAGGACCATTAGTCTAATTGTATAGATGATTATGTGGTAAGAATCTATGATTATTGCTGGATGAGTTTGGAGTTGGCATAAGGTGCTCTTTCCCTAAGAATTCCATAGAAGGTGTTAGATGTCAACTCAGACAAGATTTTGGATTCTATTTATAACACAAATGAGATATATAACCGAGCCATTCTAAATGCAGAGGTAGATCAAGATGAGAATGACAGCATGGATTTCAGAGCATGGCATGTGATCAAATTGACAAAATCTTGGATTGCTCGTCCATTTCCAGTGCAACCTCTCCCAATGAAGCAACTCCCCAATAAACCATCTCGAGAAAAGAAGAAGAAGGGAGAGAAGATATTGAAACCATAGTTCAAAGAGGCTACCCCTTTGAAGCTAGAAACTGTGTACCAACATGAGCGTCCCACTATGTATGGTCTGGCTACACACTCCAAGAATGTGAAAACTAGGATGACTGGAAGCATGGCATTGCCAAGAGCACCTCCCTCTAGTAACCAAGATTATCCAAGCTCGGCGAAGAAAACAAAGTTCAAAATAATAGGACCTAAGCTGGCCGAAGTAATCAAGGGCCATGTCTACAAAAGAAAGTTAGGCTCAACCCCCACAAAGATGGATACTCTGGCAGAAGAAGATGAGGATGTATTGGATGATGTTCCCCTTAGTAGGAGGACCTAGTCAGTAGGATTCGTGAAGAAAACAAGGATAATAGAGGATGATCCTAAGGATAGTGAAGGGGCTACTCAAGTAGAGCCAATAAATTTGGATGCCCTCAGCGATGATGAATTCAACATCTTAGATTTTTTAGGGTTGCATGGGTTCAAGGACTTTGAGAAACAAGCTCATGTGCAGTTCACTAGTCTTTTTGGAGGCATAGGAGAGGATCTACAACAGGGACCTCAGGGACAAAATGACATTAAGATGACCGAAGACCAAGGAAGAACTACAAAACCTGAAATGGACTCTTTTGTTTGGATCACTGTGGAGGAAGGAGTAAGTTCACAGGTACCATTGGTTTCAGCCATTCCACCTCCACCTCCACCTCATCCATCCACACTTCCTACCATTCCACTTCAAGAGCTTCCCACTACTCCACTTTCCACTCCCATGCAGAATTCTCCATTGTCTCAGCAACCTTCTTCATCCCATGTTCCCTTCTCAACTCCAACTCCACCAGCCCATTCAACCACTCCCCTCATGTCTCCTATACCTCCTCCACTCAATACTCCTCCCCAATTTCATGTTGAGTCAGTACCTCAGAGCTCACAGGAGCCAGAGAAAGAAGTCAAAGTCACTAGTGGGGAGAAAATGGAGGAAATTCATATTGGATCTGATGAGCCAGATGACAAGGGAGAGTCATAGGTGGAAGAAGAACCACACACTGAAGAAGATAAGCCACAAACAGATGCTAAAGAGCAAACGGTGGATAAGCAACAGACCACTGATGAGGGAGAACCTGAACAAGATATTGGGAATGAGAAGGAAATAGGAGAAGAAGAGGAAGCTCAAGAGGAGATAAGGATAGAACACTTGGCAACCTCTACTGCATTGGTTGCTCCCTATGAGCCATTGAATGCATTCTCTAAGCCCACATGGTTTACCAAAGAAGTGCAACCGAGGGTCAGGGTATACACTAATGATGAAGTGGACATGACCACACTAGGGCACGCTTTCCACCAAATGGCACCGGTTCCCCAAGCAAGGAGAATGTCCTATGCAACACAAGACTAGACGAGGAGGTGGAAAGCATAGGTGGTTGTTCCCATGATGGATGTTAGCATTAAGGAGATCACTTCGGAGGATTATGTGCTAGAGGAGGTAGACTTGGGGGAACCAACTAGGGAAGGTAGCAAAACCTTGGCTACTCTAGGTTTGAAGCACGCTCTAGGCTTCATGAATAAAGATGAAGAAAGGATAAAAGCTCTAGAGGAGCATAATGAGGCTATGAATAAGTTCATTCTAAAGACAGTGGGTCCAATTGACCTTAATGACCTCGAAGCCTCATTACAGACAATTTTGGAAAAAAGGGGGGATGTAGATACAGATGTTCCACATTCTTTTGTGCAAGCTTGTGCTAAATGGAAGCTAGATTTCGAGTAGTTCACTAGCTTATCTCTCAGGAGGATTTTAAGGCCCTTCTGAAATATTTTGGTGGGAATAACCTCTTTAGTGGAGATCATGAGTGAAGAGAACGGTGTAGAAGAGACCATCCTCAGTTGGCAAAAAGTGTTGGATGAGTTAACAATGATAAGAAAGCAGTGCTTCCAAGTTCTAATGAAGATTTATGAAGGAGAGGAATTGGATAGTTTTGAAGAATGAATCCAAGAGATAACTATGGCGTTAGCCATATTCAAGAAGGTTCTCAAGAGACTAGACAATAGCACACTCTATGCAAAGGAGTTGCATGGGTTCTTTGAGGGATTGGATTTGGATTTGTTTGATGAAGGTGATGATAAGACCATGTATTCAATAAATGACATCGTCAATCAATATCTAGACATATTCCTAGGGGTAAAGTCTAAGGAAGACCTCCAACAGATGTTCTTCAAAAGAAAGAGATCCATAAAATGCTAAGTCAAGAAGAAGAAATAAAGGCTTTTGGAAAAGAACTGATGGATTTTAGAGATAGACAAAAGGAGATACTCCGAGGGATCAAGATGCCAAACTTCAATGAGGTGCTAAAGATAGTAGATAGGTTCAAGAAGGAACATCCAAAAGTGCCTCCCAACTAGTGGACCTCCAGTCCAAGATCTGCCAGTTTTGTGAAAGTAGAAAGTTTAGTTTTGACACTTAGTTATTTTTGTAGAGCAGGATTTTTGGCCATTTCGGCCATAGGGAGTTTTCGGCCACTTTCAAGTCCGACAAGTCCAAAGTAGTGGGGATAAAGGACTTAGCACTTAGTCAATTTTGGGTTTTGAGTTTTTCGAACCAAGTGTCAGGTTTTGGGCATTTTCTGGCATATCCGAAAGTTGACTCTAGTTATCTCAGAGATCACTTTTCAGTCATCTGGGCTTCTTTCTTTGGGTCATTTGTACATGATTTTCAGATCTCTTTTAGTCAAGACCACGTGGGAGAGCCTGAGCCAATGATCAAGGGTATAAACATGAAGATCATCGAGGGCATGCACTAGTTCCAGCTCCATTTTTGAGATATCTGATGCTTGATTTATTCAAGTCTTTGTAATGCATGAGGTTTAATTTTGTTCTAGGGTAGTTTAGCTTAGCTTTAGCAATAGTTTCTTTAATGCAATCTCTAGTTTAGACTTCTTTCCAGGTTTTAGTTGCAGCAAAACCCTAGCTGCAAAAATAAGAGCAGAGTTCTATAAATTGTAATAAAATGATGTAATGAGGGTTGACTTGATGATTAATACAACAAATACAATTGGTACTTCAGTCATGGTATGATTTATCTGCTATCTATGTGAAGTTTGTGAATGTGTGATTTTCTCATTCTATATTTCAAAGAGCCAATTGGTTGTTTAATGATTCTGAGTCTGTGATCTTTTAGTTTGGTGTTTGCTGGTACTACATTGTTGTGTTATGAAGAATTCCTTGAGAAGATTATTCTTTGGTGCTTTCAGATTAACTTGTCTCACATGTGCGCACATCTAGAGTGGCTTCATGATTTGATGAGTTTTGACTTATCTTACATCTGCATTGTTTGATTATGTTGATGATTGCATCCTTTCAACTAAAGATTGTGACATGATCTAATCTCTGTTGTGTGGTTTTCCTCATCTTCTCGATTATTTAATTTGCATGGTAGTGTGATTTTAGCATATGTCTGTTAGATTTCTTTCAGTAATTCCTTTCAAATCTCTCGTTACCCTTCATCTTTCTAACCTTCTTTGCAATTTTCTTTTAGTAGATTAATTAAATTAGCATTGCTTTCATCCTTAAATCTAAAATCGTGGCAAAAAAAGAGATATCTTGGTTTTCTAAAGTTTGTTTTGCAGTTCCCTTGAGAAAAGAACCAGTAAAGGCCTCCTTGTTAACAAATACACATGTGTCTTCCGTTGAGCTATCCAAGCGATTGAGACCCAGCCAGAAGGAACCTTGAGATTGATTCCATAAATCTTCCAAGAGGGGAAGTTGTTTACGCAAATTCCTAGCCATTGTCTTCATGTAAAAATGATGCTCAACAATTACCCAGTAGGTTTAATTAGGACTTAAGCGCTATGTGAGTGCAATGACCCTTTGTAAATAAATATGCTTAAGAATAAAATGAATTTGAGAAATTATTCTAATGATGCAAGATAAATGAATAAAGTAAGTTAAATTAGATAGTTTTGGGAAAATATAGACTGGCAGAAATAGACAAAAACATGTAATTACCAGAAATGGAAAGCCAAAAATTGTACCAACCTGATATCTAAATTTGAGGCTTTTCTAGGTAGAACAAAATTACCTAGGCATTTTGTTTTAGTTCGGGCATTTTTTCCCTTTGAATTTGCCTATAATTTTGACTAATAGTCTTGCGGGTCTCGATCTTTTTGAATTTGTTTTGATAGTTGCACCACCTATACTCGCACACATATAAAAATACAGAAAAGGTTGTGGAAAGGGGTTTTCCTTGGTAAAACCCTTGTTTAGGAATCAACCTTGAAAATGAAATAAGATTTCATAAAGGAAAATAAATATAAAGGTAAACATTCGATTTACCTTTCCAATACCTTCATGAACAAATATTGAGATCACACATATTTATGAAGATGCTTGAATATCACTTTTATTGAAGTTACTTAGCTTATAATATAGAATGTAATCAAGGATTATGTGACAAATACATGGATCTATGAATGCCACTCCTAGATCTTCAATGTTGCTTGATTGAACACTTGCTATAGAGGAAGAATGCATGAAATGAATAAAGGATCTTCTTGCTTTCTTGAGAACTCCTCTACTTGGCCATCATGGGAGAGAAGCTTGCTCCAATTGAGAATATTACCTTATAATTTCCTTGGATTTTTGGAGAGAGACTAGATCTTGGATGCTTTCCCTCAAATATTGAATTCACTTCATTGCTTGAATGATTGAAAATAGAAATTGATAGTTTGTGGATGATAATGGATCATGGACATTCTTAGTTGTGGTTACCAAAATGAGGAGAGATGGGTATTTATATACCTCATCACACATTTCAAGATTTAAAATTAAGCCAAGACAACCACAAGATCTATTTTCCCATTGAAACATTACAATGAGGCTCTAGTTAAAATTTGGGCCCACTCCTCAAGGAACAAAAGGCCCGGGGCATTTTTCCTAGGAAAAAGTACCAAAATTCAAATGAGAAGTCAAGAAGATAGGGTAGATGACAAATCAAGAAGAAACAGGTAGCTAGATCAAGCATAACAAACATGAAATTTTGAAATTGTCAAAATGGGGCCTAATTGAGCATTCAATTATGAGTGCTAACTTTTTAGGATGGTACAATTAGGAAGTGATCTAATTTCATTTATATGGAGAAATTCTTCACCTAAATATTTACTATACTTTTTATAAGTTTAATTGAGCTTATAACATAATTTACCATTGTACATGTAAGATTAATATCCCCCAAGCTTGCCCAATATTTTAATTCATTGCATATAATTATATCATACAAGTTGAAAAACCCTAATAGTTATCTCTCATACTGCATTATAACTCCTTCATCTTGAGATAGTCTTTCCCAATTTTGATTCCCTTCTGGTTCCAACCATAAATAATTGTCCCCTATTCTCTCTTCACAACTAAGGAAAAAACCCTAGTTATTTATTGTTCTAACATTTTGGTCTCCAATTAAGATAGTTTATCCTTTGTGGTTGTATGTAGATATCTCCTTTTTCAAGGTTGCATATGGGTCCCCTTGTCTAGTTTCTTCTTATTATAGAATTTTAAATTATGAGTAAAATAATATGCAACAAGATAGATTACGATCTCTTTAACCCATATTTTTATCTGTATACATTGCTTGAGATTATTATCTGTTTAACCCATATTTTTATCCATATACACTGCTTGTTTGGGTCTTCATTTTCTACATGTATAAAATTTTTCTAATATTCTCTTACTAAAATTGTTACCACTCCATGGTCCTTTCCACTTTTATTTATCTCATTCCAAACTGATATCTTCATGTAGCCTTCAAAGTTTAGAACATTACAATCCCCATGCTCTTGTGTCTCAACAAGGATAATTATGCCCTTCCCCTCTATTATGGGCCCTAAACCAATACCTCCCCTCCAAGGAAAACCTCTACAATTCTATCTTTTCATTGAGATGTATGCCTAAAGAATTTTTCTTGGTCCACTTGGCATCAGGTCATGGACAAGCTCAAAGGATAGTGCCTAATGATATTTCTTTTCAATGGGGGTTCATGCATGTTCTACCTCATTTTAGGGTCTAATAAGAAAGATTTTCTACTACAAGTTAATGGTTCGACCCTCAAAAAATCCTCTAGTTGGGGGCATGTGATATTTTAATTAAAAATGGAATTTTGGGGTCATTTTGGTGCAAATGAAGTTTTGAAGTGATTTTTGGTAGTTTTTGTGACCTACTAAATTTCTCTCTCGTCATCTTATTGTGCTTGCCAAAATTAATGATGTTTATACCTTAGCTACTATACCCTCCTAAAAATTTAACACCTACAATTAGATGCTCAATTTAGCCCCATTTTAGCATGTATGGGTTCCCACATTGATTTCACACTCTCCTAATGCTCATCAAACCTTTAAATTAACATATTATAAGTCTTGTGTTAATTCAAATTCACCAAATATTGATCTGAGATCTTATTTCCAGGCACGCTCCTTTATTATTTCTCCTCAATCATTTATTATCCTACATAGGCCCTATGGTACCATTTACAACATTTGTACTTCTTCTTGACCTCAAAATCAACTGTGCCTCTTATTCCAACATCTTTTCACCTTCCCCAATCCAACATTTCAATTTTGGAACTTTATCCTATGTACAAAACACCCAGGGCATTATGTTCTTAGGTTCCCCCAAAATTTGGCTCAAATTTGAATTGGGGTCCCGTTGAAATGTTTTATTGGAAAATTATATCTTGTGGTCATCCTGGATCAATTTTGAGTCCTGAAATATTGTGAGAGGTATATAAGTGGCCCATCTCTCCTCATTTTGGTATTCACAAGAAAGAATTCAAGATTCATGATTAAGATTTCAAGAGCTAGTCTACATCCAAGTATTCTCAAGGTTTTAAAGTATCCAAGTCTTCAAGCTTCAAAGCATCATTCTTCTCCTTCATCAAGCATTGTGGAAAACTACAACATTCATGGTGAAAAATCTTATCTTTCATGATTTCCTTTGAGGTTTTTGTGTGGATTCAATGGCTATTGTATTAATAATTTTGATTACATCAAAAGAAGCATTGTGACATCAATGTGTAAGGTAATTTATGATATAGATCTAGCTTCTATTTCATATAAGCAATCTTTCCTTTATAAAAATTTATTTACATTTTAAGGTTGATTCCTAAACAAGGGTTTGACCAAAGAAAACCCATTTCCACAACCTTTTCCTCCATTTTTTTGTGTGTAGGAATAGGTGGTACAACTTTTGAGACTAATCCAAAAAGTGTGGGATCTATTAGAGTGACTATGAAAGTTTTGGGTATAATTGGGACAATAATTTTTTGCAAACTATTCCCATGATCAAAATGCCTAGGGCATTCTATTCCAAGAAAATTCACTCCAAATTTAGAATGCAGGTTACTACAGCTTTTTGGTTTCCATTTCAAGTCATTGCAGTCATCTGTCTATTTTTCATCAATCTATATTTCCTAAATCTTGTCAATTTTGTTTATTTAGCCTTGTATCTTGCATCATCATATCATTCCCCCTCAAATTCATCTCATCTTAGTCATTATCACAAAGGAACCTTTCACTCTCTTAGCGTTTAAGTCCTACTTGAGCCTATTGGGTCATCTTCATTTCGATTGTGCATTAGGAAAAGGTGGACAAATCCCCCATGTGTCGTGCTTCATGTGTATCTTAAGGGGGATCATATATGGCCTGCATATTAAAAATATTTTGATTACTTAAAGCATTTTAGGTCTAGTAGACTAGTTCATAATACAATATTCTACAACCAAATGACTCTCCTTTACACACATTTTAGGATTGGTTGACTATCATAACACAATTTTTTATACTATTTGACTACTCATTTGCACACATTTTCAAGTTTGATTGACTAAAATTTTCTAGACCATTTGACCTATCATTTCATGGGTTGACAAGCATAACACAATTTATTAGACCATTCAACCTATCATTTACATATATTTTTATGAGTCGACTAGCTTGTTGAACCATCAACTCTATGTTTCTTCTCTCTCTCATGGATCACCTAGCACAACATAATCTATGAAATTTCCCCTTTCTGATTTTATATGATATTTAAAGCCTCTAATCAGATTTTAAAATCAAACAACCAATATTTCAAAAGATCAACCAATTTCTCAATAAAACCCAAATCGGGTATGCCTAAAATAGTGCCAAAAACTTCACAGCTTCACATATTATTGATAAATCTGAAAGTAGACATTTTTATAAAAAAAATTCCAGCATAATGGCCTACAAAATGACATTTCCAGATTTGTATAGATTTTACACAACAGCTCCCAAACGGAGAACAAAAACAATGCTCATCGGGCTCCTGAAAACAACACAAAATGGCTCGGAAACACCACACAACACTAATAATTTATCATAGAAGTATAACCATGACCCAATACATATATTAAGCTATATTTTAACATTAAAATGGCTGAAATATAGCAGCAACCCAAACTAATATGAAAAACTCAACCGGAAACATCAAAATTTTACAAAAACACACTCGACAACTCACAAATCTGCATTGTTCAACACAAGGGAAAACTTCGCATGAGCTTTCACATGGAATGGCCTCAAAATCCCATCCTTATCCTTCCTAGAAACCTACAAATTCCATTCCTTGGGTCTCCTTCTCCACAGGTTTGGCAGCCTCTAAAGAACAACAACGCAATGAGCAAAAATCAAGTTCTAGAATGAGCCCGAAATGCCTCCAAACCCCTTTAAAAGAGGGCATAACCCTAACTCACGACCAAGAGGGGTCAATAATATATATTTTAATAATAATTATCATTTATTAATCCTTTGGTTTCCAAAGATTAGCCCCTTTTCCTGAAACTTCACTTTTTGAGCCTGTCAGCCTTAGCAAAAGTTATTATTTTTAATTATTTGAAAAGGGGACATGACAAGTCCTCCCTCCCAAATATTTCTTGTCCTCAAGAAATGAAGGTTGGGATGCTCAAGAATATGTGCTCCTTCCCAAGTTGCATCCTCCAATGGTAATCCTTTCCATTTGACCAAATGCTCTGTGATGCTCCTATTTCTCAATTTTTTCCCTCTTGTATCCAAAACCTCTTCTGGTATCAAAACTAATTTCCCTTCATCATCAAGAGGTGGTAATTCTATAGATACTATGGTTTTCTGGCCTAGAACCTTCTTCAGGCAAGAGACATGGAAAATATTATGTATTTTTCTATTTGGTGGGAGCTCCAATTCATAAGCTACCTCTCCTACTTTCTTGATGATCTTATAGGGCCCATAGAACCTTGGCTTGAGCTTCTCTACCCCACTCCTCTTCAAGGTGCTTTGCTTATATGGCTGCAACCTAAAAAATACCAAATCATCCACCTCAAAAGATCTTTCATTCCTTTTCCTATCAGCATACAACTTATGTTGGTTATGTGCATGTTGTAGATTATCCTTGAGGGACCTTATTATGTCTTGGCTTTGCTTAACAAAATCACTTGTTGCAGGTACTCTGCTATCTAAAAGTACTAGATCAACAAAGGAAAGGGCATCATAACCATAAAGAGCATGAAAAGGAGGCATACCAATAGATATGTGATGAGATGTATTGTGACAATACTCCCCTAGGTGCAACCATTTCACCCAAGAATGTTGTTGATTTGAAACATAGTTCCTCAAATATCCCTCTATCCATTTATTAACTATCTCTGTTTGTCCATCTATTTGAGGGTGATAGCTAGTAATAGGAGTGAGTTCAGTTCCTGCCAAATGAAAGAGCTCCTTCCAAAAAGAGCTAAGGAATCTACTGTCCCGGTCACTGACAATGTTTCTAGGCAAACCGTGTAACATGAAAATTTCCTTGAAGAACAACTCTGCCACTTGTGATGCCTTGAAATCAGATGTGATGGGAAAGAAATGTGCATACTTAGTTAGTCTATCTACCACCACATATATGCAATCCTTACCTTGAACCTTGGGCAACCCAGTGATGAAGTCCATGGAAATACTTTCCCATTTTTGTTCAAGAATAGGAAGTGGCTACAACAACCCTGCAGGAAAAATTTGCTCACTCTTGTTTTGTTGGCATACCATACATTCCTTAATGTGTTTAAGGACATCCTCCTTCATACCCTTCCATGAAAACCACTCTCGAAGTTTCCTGTATGTCTTGAAGTATCC
The DNA here is from genome assembly GCA_027943335.1 of Chamaecyparis obtusa. Lineage (NCBI taxonomy): Eukaryota > Viridiplantae > Streptophyta > Pinopsida > Cupressales > Cupressaceae > Chamaecyparis > Chamaecyparis obtusa. The sequence continues at coordinate 413,375 of BSBK01004155.1, read as the reverse complement.
TTGATGACCAGCCAAAGGTGTGTCATGAAAGGCCCTCAATATCCTCTCTTTAGTTTTTTATCCTGGCACTAAGAAGATCTTGTTCTTGTAATAAATCAATTCATCAACAACCTTGTACCTGTTATCATCCACTAACTTATCCAAAATCTTGGTGGCAAAGGAATCTTTAGCATACTTTAAAATTATGGAGACTTTCCAATCAGCAGAGATAGATGTTAAGGAACACAAAGTGGGCTTTCTTGAGAGAGGATTAGCAACCACATTATTCTTTCCTTTCACATAGTCAATATCAAAATCATAAGCTTGTAATTTGCTTACCCATTTTTGTTGATAATCATTCAAATCCCTTTGGTTCAAGAAGAACTTGAGGCTATTATGGTCTGTCTTTACAATGAATCTCCCACATACCAAATATTGTCTAAACTTATGAAGTGCATGCATGATTGCCAACATTTCCTTATCATATATGGAGTAACCTTTCTCTGATTGATTTAATTTTCTACTCTCAAATGCTATTGGATGTCCCCTTTGAGTTAGGACAGCCCCTACACCTTCTCCAGAGGCATCACATTCAACAACAAAAGGTAAAGAGAAATCTGGAATTGCAAGCACAGGGCATGAACTCATTACCTCCTTAAGCTTATCAAATGTTTTTTGTGCCTCTTCTGTCCAAATAAAAGCTCCTTTCTTTGACAAATCAGTCAAGGGGGAAGCAAGCTGAGAAAATCCCTTGAAAAATCTCCTATAGTAGCTACACAACCTGAAGAAACCTCTCAACTGTGTAAGATTAGTGGGTGGAGGCCAATCCAAAATTGCTTGGATTTTTTGTTGATCAACCTGTACTCCTTTAGAACTTATAATATGTCCCAAATATAGGATCTCTATCAAACCAAACTCACATTTAGATAGCTTAGCATAGAATGATTGCTGCTCCAAGATTCCCAAAATAGTGTCTATGTGCTTTAGATGCTCTTCCCATGTTTTACTGTAAATCAAGATATCATCAAAAAATACCAAAACAATTTTTTGAAGATGCTTGCTGAATACCTTTCTCATACAAGATTGGAATGTTGCTGGTGCATTAGTGAGGCCAAATGGCATAACAAGAAATTCAAAGTGCCCATAGTGACATCTGAAAGCAGTCTTTTCCACATCTTCCCTCCTCATGCAGATTTGATGGTACCCTGATCTTAAGTCAATTTTTGAGAAGTATACAACACCATGTAACTCATCAATGAGTTCATCTATGTGTGGTATGGGATACCTATTTTTTATGGTCTTCTTGTTTAGAGCCCTGTAGTCTATACACATTCTCATTGTACCATCCTTTTTCTTGACAAGTACCACGGATGATGCAAATGGACTAGAGCTAGGCCTTATGAATCCCATGTCCAGGAGTTCCTTAATATTTTTTTCTATTTCTTCCTTATAACCTCTTGGATGGAAGTATGGAGTTGTTATAACTGGTTTGGCACCCTGTTCTAACTCTATAACATGTTCAAAACCTCTATCTGGTGGTAATCTCGGAGGCAAATCATTGAAAACTATATTATGCTTATCAAGAATATTTTGAATTTCAAAATAGAAATTACATTGATTCTTTGGAGAGCTTGTTGGATGGATTATGACTCCTGCTTCCCATGCTACTTGTCTCTTCAAAAATTCCTCTCCATCCTCTTTGCAGTGACCACCTTAGGTGCTCCATTCGATAAGCCTCTCAATACGACTTCTTTCCCATTGGAATGAAATTTAAACTCCATAGTTTGATGGTTCATGTAATAGCCTCCAATAGAGTGTAACCATTGAACACCCAATACAAGATCTGTCTCCCCAATGCCAACAACATAGAATTCATCACATAACTCATAATCTCCTAAGGTCATCTTGAGTTGTTTCACCACCCGTGTGCAAGGCATAGTGAATCCATCAGCTACAGTAACATTGAATCCCTCAAAATCTTCTTCTTTAAGCCCTCTTTTCATGACAAACCCCTCATCAATAAAATTGTGAGTTGCCCCACTATCAAGAAGAACTGTCAACCTTTGCCCTGCTAGTACCCCTCGAATTCGAAAGGGATGGTATCTTGGGACTCCTGATAATGCTGCTAAAGTGCCATCCTTGTTGATTGCTTTTTCTTTCTCTTCTTCTTCCTCCTCCTTAGTGTCATGAAATTCCTCATGCTCATCTGAATCAGATTCTGAAGCAAATTTAATATAGTGCACTTGACCTTTCCCCAAACATCGATGTCCTGGAACCCATGGTTCTCTACAAGTGAAACAAAGCTTTTTCCTTCATAATTCACTCCTAGTCTCTTCATCTACCTTCTTTTTTGCTACATTTATCACATTCTTTGGTGGTGGTGCTAGAAAAGTCTTTTTCTAAAAATTCCCCTTATATTGCCAAAGATTTGGGGGTTTTTGATTAGTGACTAGTTTCATAGGCACTCAAGTTTCAAGTTGCAAGCTTCTTTTGATAGCTTCCTGTAAGGTTGAGGGTGAGAAAGCCTTAACCAAACCCTTAACAGAATCTTCCAAACCATCAAGAAAAAGATAAATAATCCTCTTTTCACTCATATTAGGTACCATAACAGCCACTTTTTAAAACTCTTCTATATACTCATTAACTGATTTGGTTTGCTTCAACTTTGACAATTCTTTAAAATACTCCTCATCATCCTTGAGATCAAACCTATCTATTACTCTTTGACTGAAATCATCAAATGTAGTTACCTGATCATGACCTTGAGTAGTCATTCCATGATACCACCAATCATCTTCCAAGTGTAGACTTTCAAATTGAACGACATTAATCTCCTTCATGAGGTTAAGTGTGAAGAAGGTCTATAATTTTTGTAGCCATGCTCTAGCTGAAATTTTATTTGTTCCATCAAAAGTAGGTGTTGTAAACTTGCTTATTTTATTTTTGAGCTCTCTTCCACTTGTGCCATGCTCCCTCCTATACTCTTTCTTTGGCATCAAAGTGTTCATCATATCCACATATTCTCTAAAAGGAACTGAACTGCGAAAGTCATCATCTAAGCCATTGTAAGTAGCTCTTAATGCAATCAAGTTACCTATAACCTCTTCCATAGGACTAAGGGCTGGATTTGGTACTGGTGGCTCATCTGTAGGCAAGAAAATATTTTTTTTTGATTTAGAGGGTGTGGGTTTCAAATTTCTTGGCTCCTCTAAAGTGCTCCCTTTCTCATTAGTAGATACAACTCCTTGCAGTTTTTTTGTCAATATCCGCAAAGCCTCTCTAGTTTTTGCCAAACTATCCACTGTTTGCTCCTAGATGAATTTCTTTGTCATCTCATCTGAGTCAGCCATACTTGTTCCTTCCTTGGATTTTTTACTTTTATTTTCAACTGGAGGTTTGATCAAAATTTCTTTATTCTTTTCTCACTGCAAATATCTCTTTTCTCTTTCACTTAGTTGCATACAAACTTCTACAAGCCCTCAGGTTGGCAAGATCATAGCTCTGATACCACTGAAATGTCCCCTTTCTAATTTTATATGATATTTAAAGCCTCTAATCATATTTTAAAATCAAACAACCAATATTTCAAAAGATCAACCAATTTCTCAATAAAACCCAAATCGGGTATGCCTAAAATAGTGCCAAAAACTTCACAGCTTCACATATTATTGATAAATCTGAAAGTAGAAATTTTTACAAATATTTCACCAGCATAATAGCCTATAAAAAGACATTTCCAGATCTATATAGATTTTACACAACAACTCCCAAACAAAGGACAAAAACAATGCTCATCGGGCTCCCACAAACAACACAAAATGGTTTGGAAACACCACACAACACTAATAATTTATCACATAAGTATAACCATGACCCAATAGATATATTAAGCTATATTTTAACATTAAAATGGCTGCAATATAGCAGCAACCCAAACTGATATGAAAAACTCAACCGGAAACATCAAAATCTTACAAAAACACACCCGACAACTCACAAATTTGCACTGTTTAGCACAAGGGAAAACTCCGCATGAGCTTGCACATGGAATGGCTAAAAATCCCATCCTTAGCCTTCTTGGAAACCTAAAAACTCCCATCCTTGGGTCTCCTTCTCCACAGGTTTGGCAGCCTCTGAAGAACAACAACGCAATGAGCAAAAATCAAGTTCTAGAATGAGCCCGAAATGCCTCCAAACCCCTTTAAAAGAGGGCATAACCCTAACTCATGACCAAGAGGGGTCGATAATACATATTTTAATAATAATTATCATTTATTAATCCTTTGGTTTCCAAAGATTAGCCCCTTTTCCTGAAACTTCACTTTTTGAGCCTGTCAGCCTTAGCAAAAGTTATTATTTTTAATTATTTGAAAAGGGGACATGACAATCTACTAGCCTGTGTCATCCATGGTTGTCTTTTCATCTTCTCCATAATTTCATAGGATAAGACACTTTTCTAGTAGATTGGATCATGGAGTCTTGTCTTATCTTTTTTGTGTGCTCTTGCTCTTTCCATGTGATCACTTATGTTTTTGCAATAGCTTTCCAAGCACGGTACTAGAGATTGAGACATTTTCTTTGTCAAGGTATCTTCAACTATTTGATTTGGAACCTTAGTAAGCTTTAGGCTTTTGGTTTTTGTTTAATGTATTCTTTCACATGGTTGTACAAGTTAAGATCCTTGGTTTGGGGACTTGTATCCTTAAACTTGCGATGTCTTATCTCTTTATAGTTTGCCCATGATCACATCTTTATCCATTTCTCTATCTTTCTTCCACTTTTCCATGAGCATGAGGTGGACTCATACTCTCACTAAAGTGGGGGATAAATGTACCATCCTAAAAAGTTATCACCAATAATTAGATACTCAATTCAATCCCATTTTAGCATATATGGTTGTCCACATTGATTTCACACTCTCCTAACGCTCATCGAACCTTTAAATTAATATTATAAGTTCCTTATTAATTCAAATTCACCAAATATTGATGTGAGCCCTTATTTCTAGGTATGATCCTTTTTCTTATTTCTCCTCTTCAATCATTTATTAGCTTATATAGGCCCTATGTTACCATTTGCAGTCTTTGTACTTCTTCCCAACCTTAAAATCAATTGTGCCTCTTATTTTTGATAACTTTTCACTTTCCTCGACCCCCCATTTTAATTATGGCACTTTGTCCTATGTATTGAACACCTAGGGCATTATGTTCCTAGGAACACAATACCCAAGGTGTTGTGTTCCCCCAAAGTTTGGCTCAAATTTGAATTAGGGCACCATTGTGATATTTTGGTGGGACAATACATCTTGTGGTAAGCTTGGATCAATTTTGAGTTCTAAAATGCCACTAGAGCTATATAAGTGGCCTATCTCTCCTCATTTTTCTATCCATAAGCAATAGTTCAAGATTCATGATTAATATTTCAAGATCTCTTCTACATCAAAGTATTCTCAAGGTCTTCAAGTATCCAAGTCTTCAAGCCTTCAAAGCATCATTCTTCTCCTTCATCAAGCATTGTGGAAAACTACAACAATCATGGTGCAAAATATTATCTTTCATGATTTTATTTGAGGTTTTAGTGTGGATTCAAGGGCTATTGCATTAACACTTGTGATCACATCAAAAGAATCATTGTGCCATCAAGGTGTTAGGTAATTTACTATTCAAATCTAGCTTCTAAATCATATTAGCAATCTTTCCTTTATGAAATTTCATTTACATTTCAAGTTTGATTCCTAAACATGGGTTTGACCATGAAAAACCCCTTTCCACAACCTTTTCCCCCATTTTTCTATATGCAAGAATAGGTGGTGCAACTGTTGGGACTAAGCTTGAAAGTGTAGGATCTATCAGAGAAATTATGGAAGTTTTGGACATAATCAAAGGGAACACAACGAATTTCTATAAAATGTTCTTGGGAATCAAATGTCTAGAGCATTATATTCCTTGTAAATTCACTCCAAATTTTAGACTACATGTTAGTACATCTTTTTGGTTTTTGTTTCAAGTCATTGTAGTCGTCTGTCTATTTTTCATTAGTATGTATTTCCTAAATCTTGTTGATTTTTCTTATTTAGCCTCATATCTTGCATCATCATATCATTTCCCCTCAAATACATCTCATCTAAATCATTATCACAAAGGATCATTGCACTCACTTAGCGCTTAAGTCCTCCTTGGGTCATCTTCCTTCTAATTGTGCATTAGGAAAACATGGACAAATCCCTCGTGTGGCTTGCTTGCCTTTTCTTATTGTACAACTACCAAAATCTAATGTGTATGGAATGATCTAATTGTGACTTGATTCCTTCAATTTGGGGTTCATTTTGAGCAAGATTTATCATTGTTCATAGATTTTTGGGTAGTTTAATTGAGCAAAAACTATGGTTTAATGCTTGCAAGAATATATGCTATGCATTTTGTTTTATCATTTTCAAGGGTTTGATTTGATGTTTGGTCTCCAAATGTCCAAAAAGTTTCATGGTATCAATTGATGCTGATCTAGTTCATTTTGTGGGCACAATCTATTAGGATAGAAGGGAACAAGTATTAAAATTAGTTTTATTGGAAAATGTCTCTATGGCACTTTGTATGTATTTAAGAGGATTTCTTAGATATAAATAGGTATTTTCCCTTTCCACATCCGTTGGTATGAATATAATTTTTTGTTAAATGAGTATGATAATATTCTAAAACATAGCAAAGCTTTTAATGTTCTTTATCATGTTATGTATGAATATATGGGGTTGTGTCTGGATAACTAAGTATGCTTTGTTACAATATTTCACAATCATTATTTTATGTTGACACATAGCTCCATGTTCTTCTTTTCCTATTCTTTCATTCTTAATGTGTTATGATTCTATTTCCTATTATATTGGTGTTGATTCACCAATCTCAAATCATTCAAATTAAAACTTTTAATTTGGTAGTTTAAATTAGACATGTCTTCCTATGCACCTGTGACTATCAACATAACCATCCTGAATTGAAAAATAATTTATGTGATAATTTAATAAATCTATTTCATGTGTTCCATGCTTTCACAATCATATAAATTATATAACATTTATAGGTATCCAATTGTCCTTGTGTTGATGGAAAACTTTGAGACCAATACCTCAAATTGGGTTAGGTTACGATTGTTTGTTGATTGCATATTTTGTGTGGCATTGATACATGTTTTGAGTATAGCCTTGGGAATGCCCTCTTGAGTATAAGTTGAGATTGAATCATAGGATATGTAATTCACTCTCATAGAGTTGGTTTTTAACCCTCTAAAATCTCTTGATGAATTGATTTCACTTGTATATGACAACCTTGGCCTTGTGAGTAAGATTTTTCTCTAGAAAGTGCAATAACATTTTTGAGACCCAATAGTGTCAATGAGGCCAATACCTCTAGTTTCATGAGTAATAAATTACAATTTTGGTTCATCTTTACAAAAACCATTACCACACTCAAAAGAGGCACATAAGAAATCACTTCAAGTAACTTGTAGGCTTATGGTAGGAAGCCATTGAAGGATTCTAGCAAGAATACTCATAAGCCTATGTGGAAACATAAATATTAGAATAAGTATGAAACTTCCTATCAAGAGAGATATGCTTGGCTCTCCAATATAATAGTTTCTTCTCAACATGAGTAATAATACATTGATCCAGAGATAATAAGAAGACTAAAAATCAATAGAAATTCTAAAAAAATGGAAGTACCATCATTATAAATCTATTTCCAACCAAAGGCACTAAGTTTTGGGGTATTAGGAAAGAAATATTGATGTTAGAATTGTGTTTACACCACTATATGCTAGATTTTAAAGCTAAATTAAAAGTATCAAACCATTGTAGAGCCTATTTGGTCATCTTATTCTAAGAGAATGGGAAAAGAAGCATCAATGAAGTGGGCATAATAAGTTTTTGGTTGTATTTGGATAACTTTGACATGATTATAAGAGACAAAAGTAGCAAGCAAGTAGCCAAATTTTTCCAGAGCCAACCCATAAAGAGTGAGATTAAGTGACTACCTTGATGAATAGACCTAAAGATCCCAAAAGACGATTATTCACTATTGATGGTGCGATAAGTAGATGAATTTGTAAATAAGATTTGAACACAACAAAGGAATTGAAGATCAAATAATAGCACTTGAGATTCAAAAAGAATGATGAATGACTATTCTATTGGTCATAGGCTAAATAGAAAAAAAATTATGAAAATGGCTTATTGTTGAGAGCAACAACCTAACACCATACCTTCCCAAATAATAGTATTATTATTGAAGGTGTACAAGCTCTTGATAAATCCTATTTAATTAAGAAAAATGATAAGACAAAGCAAGTTGCATGAAATATTGTTGGAATTCTTATTGGGAAACCAAGATACTAAGAAGGGGGGGGGGGGGGGGGGGGTGAATCAGTATTGATTAAACTTTTACACTTTGAAATCAATTCAGCATATATATCATAATCATAAACTTCAATGTTGAAATAGATCTAACTGCTAATCACATCCATGAAAATGAAACACATAACAAAAAGATTTGGTAACCCATAAACCCTTGAAAGGTAAAACTGGGGTACTCGGCGACCTCTGAATTTCTCAACAGTAACTACTACTTGGTCCATATAAAAAATACAAGTCCATACATTACTTAGCCTTAGTAGGATGGCTCAGTCGTAGTGATGACCAACCAACTCTGCCTTGAAAATGAATATGTATTTGACACTAATAGACAACATGACTTGGAGATCAACAATCCCCCCCTTTGACATTAGTGGAAAAAACACTTTGTCATGACTTTACATTACATAGCCAAAATAGTACTTAGTACTTCATTACTCTCAATAAGACTGTGACTAGGTCTTCATAAAGACTTCATTATGTGCACATGATATATACATGACTCTGACATACAATGAATATATATTACATTTTAGAGCAGTATGTCATACCTTTATACATTACCATCTATCTCCATCTATCTTCCCCTTTATGTCTTCATCTATTTTCCCCTTTGGTCTACTCTATTTCCCCCTTGTTTTTATCACTTTGAGTTGTTGGGGTGTTTGGGTTATATAATATTTATCCAAAAATGGTTTGTGGAGTTGCAAAATCATTGCTAAAGCATTGTCCCAACTAGATCTAACAGACTCCAAAACTTGTATTTTGATTTCTAGCTGAGCAACTAGATCAACTAAACTTTTTGCAATAGAGAGATGAGGATCTCTCTTTACTAACTCTTTTGTTGATGCCAATTCTCTCTATATGACCTCCAAATGAGGTATCAACATTGTTTGTATAGAGATTTTGGCCATTATCTTTCCATCATTATCCATTAGCTCGACTAATCTCCCTTGTGCATGAGTCAACCTAGTGAAATTAATAGAGTTGGAACTTGCATCCATGCTCAGTGAATGTCCTGTTGACTTCAAATCTAATTGCAGCTTCTCAATAAGCTATTGATTCTCCTTTGTAAATGTTTCTACATTGCATAGTTGTTTGTACAAAGAATGAAAATTTTGTACAGCCTCTTCTAAGTTACTTACAAGGTCAGAAAGTTCAACTTGTTTAACTGCAATCTTTGTTGAAACCTTTTCAAGTACCTTGGTCTCAAACTTTGTCTCGGACCATTGCATTAACTTTTCATTTGCTTCACTCTCATCACTGTTCACCTTTTTAACAATATGTACCAATTGTTCTAGTATAGGTGAATTATCATTTATATCTTCTAATTCAAAAGAATCTACAAATATATCCTTGATTTCATGTAGTACCTACTTTTGTTGATGTTCCCTTCTTAGTTCTTCTTGCTTGCTCTTCTTCTTCAATAGATCTTACAAAATTTGCATATATTCATATGTTAAGTTATCAGTGTCCCATTTTGGAATCACTATAACTTCATCTAGTGTTACTTGATTGCTGAGAGGCTTGTCCTTTTTCTTATGTGACTTCTTCTTCTTAGGCTCTGGTGTGCTTCTACTTGATAGTTGTACTAAGGCTTGAATAGCCTCTTGCTCCTTATGCTCCTGACTCTCCTCAGTTACTTTAGGCTTGGTCTCCTTTTCTTCCTCAACATGAGGTTCTGAAACTTCTATTGCAGACTTATCTGCTTGTTCTTTTATGCTTTCCTCTCCTTCACCTGTATTGAGTCCAACATTTGCCTCGGTAGGTGTAATAATTTCTATTATTGTCGACTTACCCTATTCCTCGGTACTTGTACCTTGTGTACCTTTCACTTCAACTATGACTATGTTGGAGCTAACAGTTACTGAGTCCATAGTTGGTGCACCCTCAATCTTTGGATAGTCATGTACTTGTATGAGAACTGGATTGGTGCTTGGTAGAAATGTTTATGAGTCTGCCTTGATAATAATTTGACTCTTGATTTCTTTCTCGGTCAAGGTTGTAATGTCCCCTTTTTGGGGTACATTATGTTGTGCCATGTTGTTAGCCTTTTCACCTTGGTCCAGAGGGCTAGTCATGGCATAGTAGTGCACCAGGAGATAATTGGCCTAGGCGGTTCTAGTTCCAGGCCAATGGGAGTAGTTTCCGTAGGTTTCCAGGATACTTACTATTTATAGTAAGTCATTAGGGTTCAAAATTCTTAGATTCTTAGTAGTGGACTTGGAGCGTCTTGTCGAGAGCTTTTCAGTGAGTTATCACACATCGGCATTCGAGCTCATTTGGACCCCCATTTTAATGCCAAAAATTTCCCTCACTTTATTGATTATTTTACTTTATAACTCAATAGTCATTTTATTTAAAAGTGACTTAAAGTGAAATTATAAAGACATGAAATGGGCATATGAAGAGTCATAGTGGGGAAACTGAAGAGTCACAGCTGCAGCCATAAGAGGAGGTTTTGGAGTCTCATTCAACATGCTTCAGTTTATGGATATTATTTCTCCTTGAGAATTTGAGAAGCTTTAGCTATCAAATCAGAAATCTAAGGATGGAAACCTTCAGCATTTCTTGGTGGATTGGATGAAAACCTAATTCATCCCGGTGTGGATTCACTCAGAGTTCGCCATTGCTTTACCAGGTTCTTTATCATCCAGTCTTACTGTTATTTGCCTGTAGTTTAAATTGGAATGTAATAATCTATGGTTTTGTATTGCTGTTGTAAAACACATACCATTATCTGAGTTATTTCATGAGATTGTATTTGCTGGTTTTATGAATAAATCTGCTGGTTATTCGGGAGTATTTGCTGGTTAATTACATGTTAGTGTTTATTTCAAATCTACTTAAGATTTATTGGTGAAAATTAGTAAATGGTTGTTTAGGGTCATTTCAGTGGTATCAGAGCCAAGAATTCTGCCAGCCTATGAGGTTACTTGAGAAACAAAAATTAAATTGTTTATAGCTCTGGAGAAGTTCTTATGTCTGGTGAGGAATCGAAATATTTTATTCAAAATAGTCTAGTCCACTCACACATAACTGAATCCCAAATTTGGTTAAAACCAATCTATCATTCACGATAGGAAGGAAAATAACTATCCCAACCATGATCAGATTTTGAACTATATTATTCATTGGCATTAAATAGTATGCCATCACCAGCGATAAGGAGTTGGGCGCATCAGTTGTCAAGTTCAGGCATGCTAGATACAGACTAGTGTTGTGATTGTAGGTACGATAGTAAAATACCATGCCTGTAGTCTCAGGGACTCAGTGCAACTTCACTCCCTTGGCACTTGCTCGACATCAGTTGCGGGCTCACCTGACGTGAAGAAAATACTGTATCATAGGGTAGAGTGTGTCTTGTGATCATAGTAGAAGATAATGTTTCAAGAATACGTGCTTCCCTAATAATCATTCCTCTGTGAAGCTCAAGTCGGGTGGTGAATGACTTAGCAGTAACAAGGATAACGTGAGGAAGGTGGAAGGCATCGAGTGGCATTACAACCCTGCAATCCAGATATGTGGTAGAGACTTGAGCTCTTTGAGTCGACTAGGACTCCTTCCGCATGCTCGGATAGCTTTCAGCATATGCACCAGTCGCGCGCTAGCAACTAGACTAGTGGAGCTAGCACAAGGGTGGCACATCCCTCCTCAGTGGGTGTAGGTCACCTTGCATTTGCCTAGATAGGGTGACAGTGTCTCACATGCAGCTAGCATCAATTTTGATGTTCGCATCTTGGGAAGATATGTTCGGGGGTCTCCAACTCGCATAGGACCTTACTCATTGTCGCATTCAAGCCGAAGTGCATCGCTCGGTTATTTTAAACTCTCTTTACAATTGCTAGATTATTGTTGAAACAATGTAATAAATGCTCACTAGACTCTCAACTATACTACTGAATATCAATTTTCTTTTATTCAAAATTTTGTATTTTATGATGGTAATTTCTATTAAATGAATATTGGATTTTGTTTTTGGTCAACAAATTGCACTCTCTTAATAGTGACTGTTTGATGCAGAAGTTGTGATAATATACCTAATTTGACCTTGTGGGGGAAGAATTGCATTTTGGTTGTGTTGACTCATAAGTCTGAACCGCAAAGCAACTAAACTCCTACACCCAATCAAAAAATTCATAATTGAGACTGGTTCAGATCTATCTCTCTATAGTCTATAGTGATATACAAAATTTCTAGTGTAGGAATGTCACATGCTGACTGAATCCTTCGAATACACGCATTTTAGTCACAACAGACTTACATCTGACAGTTCTATGAGAAACTAAACTCAGGAGTACTAAATACTGAACAAGGAAAGTATCACATGACGAAAACAATCTAATTAGCATCAATAAACCATTTCCAACATTCCAATATTGTCAGGCTATTCTTTTATAGTTGTGCCTGTACTCTGGCCAAGTCCGGTGAAAGGTAAAGTGAACAAAGATTTTGGGGTGGAATAAGGAGGAACAAATCCATATTGTGCAGATCGATCTTCCTAGGCACAGGACAGAGATAACAAAGGTATTTTCCAACATCTATAGGTATATCAACATCCATCACCAGTGTATATTACATACAGTTGTTGTAGAATGATTTATTAAAGTGGCTAGGGATACATATTTAGAATTTTCAATAACACTTCTCATTTCGGGCAATCAAAACATTTCTGACAGCACTGTTGGTAGCTTGATTTTAGAAAGGCCATTTTGATGTGTCAAACTTTTGTAGCAGCAACCAGTTGTATATTAACATCACGATCACATCAGATTAGTCAAATAGGGAAGCCATTTGGGTTTAGCAATCTGGAATGTATCTCAGAAGTTGTCTATGAATTTAAATGAGTCCGGTGTGATAATGAATGTATCCTACTTGCAATCAGTCATTCACTCTGAGAGTCTAGTGCCAAAATTTTATAGCAAAGAATCACTTAGATAATTGTAGCGCTCAGAAATTTTTGGAAGAATTAAGATTATTATCGCAGGGACAACATTTCTTGGTTTTAGAAGAAACTCAGTCTCTGGCACGAACTAGGAGGAAAATTTATTCATGGAGTCATTAGAAAGCCCAGTGTTCTCACAAGAGTTCAATGGCACATTTTACGGTGTGCAACTCAGAGATATCTGAAAGGAAATGGAGATAGGAAATGAATTGTGTTGCCTTGGATGGCAACTGGAGGAGCAGAAAATTGCAAGTAGCATGCTAGCCAAACTTGATGAAATAAATTCATATCTATCCAAGATAGATCAAGCTGATTGCAAGCTTTTTAATTGGGCCATGCATCCCACAATGGTTGCCTTAGTGCAACGTAGATTTATGAGTCATCCACTTTGAGATGTTAGGCTTGCAGTCACCTTATGTCTCAGTGAGATCACTCGAATTACAACACCTATTGTTCCTTACACCAAGCACATTTGGAGAGAGGTGTTACAACTGATTGTAGGCAGCTTAGATGGACTGAAATATGACAAAGATTCTACCTTTGGTACACAGGTAAAAATCTTGGAGTTGGTGGCCAGCACTAAAGTTTTCAGTCACATGCTAAATCTTGGTTATGATGAAATGATTCAGAAATTATTTCAGTATCTCCTAGACAATTACAGGGAGTGTCATCTGGATGGGGTGAAGATATTCATTATGACTACCTTATCCTCAATTTTAGAAGAGGACTATGACATATGCAAACAACTGCGATCTAAATTGTTGACGTTATGGAGAGGAGGAATAAGGAACGCACCCGTGACATACGAACTCTCAGTTGAATTGATTAAGCTTCAATTTGAAAGATTCATGAGTTCATTATCAAGAGATGAACAAGTCTCAGTAGGCTTACAGATTGCGGGACCTTCGATGATAGGCCAGGACTTAGTGAGTGCAGGGAAGATTTGTTTCTTATGCCAAGAGAGCTGGTCATAGGGGCATGTTTGCATGATTGATCGAGGGAAAGATAAATTTCAGCCTAGTGATAGAGACATTACAGTTGTGACTACCCCACTTTCAGGACATAGTGGTGAGTATTCAAAACTCTACTTCGGTGACTTGATGGTGGAGTTTGATAACTCCATGGTTATAGGTTGTGGTAACCATTTGGAGACCTTCAATGATTTTGGTAATGAGGAATCATGTGACTTCTTTAGCAACACTTCACTTTTGCATCACACTAATATGGATGATCCACTTGGCAGTACATCTCGGGTTAACACTAATGAGAAGTGTATCTTAAAGAGTCAGCTAAAATTTAGTGATGATGCCATTATTGTAGTACTAGTCCACCATGATAGCACTCACTGGATCATTGATGATATGTACAGGACAACTCAGAGAGATCAAGGGCAAGACGACAGAGGGATTGGATCCTATACTACAGGTTTACAGGGAGTCAGGATAGCTTTTGAGGATTGGAAATCAAAGTACTTGAGATTACTTACAGACTGTGACCACCTATTACAGGTTGTCAGGAATTATGTTGAGCAGTTGAGGGAGAAGGAGGTTGAGATCAATAAGCTCAATAAGGAGCTTAGTGCTACTCGAGGCACTTTGGAGCATACTCATATCGCTTTGTGGGAGGCAAGGAATTAGATTGTGGTCTCTAGCCAGTATAGGGAGAAGAATGACAAGGATAGGTCTGAATTCTATCAGGAGGTTATTCAGGAGATTGACAGCATACAACAGACCTATGATCTTTGGGTCATCAAGAGTTTCTTGGTGAGTCAAACCTTTTTCAGAAGATGGACAACTCCTTGTTTGATATGGGTGCGGGTTGACTATTGATAATCCCCTCTTTGAGTTAGATGAGGGAGATACTTCCTATCCTCGGGATGAGGATGATGTTGGTCGCAAGGTCTGGGACCCAGATGCATTCGTCAGGGGTGAGCCTTGGTCATCAGGTTGGAGTAGCGGGATGAGCTCAGTTGATGAGCAATATGGTTTGTGTACCCAAAGTTTAGGAGTGGTAGCTATGTCTGGTGGCATGATGAGAGCTATGTCTTTTCTTACACTACCACCCGATGGGGATGTTGATCAGGTAGGACTTCTTCAGTACGGGGTTATTGAATTTGGCATGTTGGCTATGTTAGCTGGTGTGAATTTTTCACACAATGGTATACTTTGTATGACTCTACATATTGAGAGGAAGTCATGGAGTCCTTATGTTGATTTGGGGTTTCCAGTAGAGCTATTTAGTACATCACAAGTGGGAGCCTTATCTGGCAGTTTTGACAGTTTGCCTCTTCAATGCAGTTTCTATCTCAGGCAAATCAGAGGGGTATACTCAAGGTCGATTTTCATTTTTGGAGCCAGTCAGTATGAGATTTGGTTTTCTCCGGCATATGGCCATAGAGGCACGAGAGAGCCCAGTTGGAGTGAGGTCCTTAGTTGGGTTGAGATCCTTCTTACAGATGTTAGCAGCACCAGGCATATTGGTTCAACAGATCCTGCAGTGATTTGGGATTCTAACATTAGATGGGTTGTTGTTTGGTTATTGTATGAGTGGCTTCACAGTTCAGAGCATAATGACTAGGTCATTTTCACATGACTGGTTGATGGAGCCCCCTTCCAGAGGTTGGTTTGGGATCCTGGTATTTGATCTTAGCATGCAGATACTGATTGCTTGAGGGCAAGCAATCTCTAGGAAGGGATGATTGTAATGTCCCCTTTTTGGGGTACATTATATTATACCATGTTGTTAGCCTTTTCACCTTGGTTCGGAGGGCTAGCTGTGGCATAGCAGTGCACCAGGAGATAATTGGCCTAGGTGGTTCCAGTTCCAGGCCAATGGGAGCAGTTTTCCCAAGTTTCTAGGATACTTACTATTTATAGTAAGTCATCAGGGTTCATAATTCTCGGCTTCTCAGTAGTGGACTTAGAGCGTCTCGTCGAGAGCTTTCCCATGAGCTATCACACGTCAGCATCCAAGCTCGTTTGGGCCCCCATTTTAATGTCAGAAGTTTCCCTCACTTTATTTATTATTTTACTTTATAACTCAATGGTCATTTTATTTAAAAGTGACTTAAAGTGAAATTATAAAGAGACAAAATAGGCATATGAAGAGTCATAGTGGGGAAACTAAAGAGTCACAGCTGTAGCCATAAGAGGAGATTTTGGAGTCTCATTCAGCATGCTTCAGTTTATGGATATTATTTCTCCTTGAGAATTCAAGAAGCTTCAGCTATCGAATCAGAAATCTGAGGATGGAAACCTTCAGCATTTCTTGGTGGATTGGACGGAAACCCGATTCATCCTAGTGCGGATTCACTTAGAGTTCACCATTGCTTTACCAGGTTCTTTATCATCCAGTCTTACTGTTATTTGCCTGTAGTTCAGATTGGAATATAATAATCTATGGTTTTGTATTGCTTTTGTAAAATACATACCATTTTTTGAGTTATTTCATGAGATTGTATTTGCTGGTTTTATGAATAAATCTGCTAGTTATTCAGGAGTATTTGCTGGTTAATTACATGTTAGTGTTTATTTCAAATTTGCTTAAGATTTATTGGTGAAAATTAGTAAATGGCCGATTAGGGTCATTTCAAAGGTATGGATATTCACTAGTGTATCTTCAGGTACATCCTCAATAGTGATCACATCCTATTGTTCACTCTCCTCTACCTTCTGCCTTATGTCTTCCTCAAGATCTTGTGGCTCATCTATATCCTTGGTATTGTCAAGTTCAACTTGTCTAGATGTGCCTTCATCTTTATGTGCACTCTTATCAACTATCAATCCCAAAATTGTCTTGCATATTTGTGTACTCTATTTAACAACTTCTTCAACATTCTTCTTCAATATGGAGTATGCTCTCAATTTAGGAATAAACCTATTTCTATATTTCTCCATGAATTTTGTTCTCTATTTTTTTGCTAACTCACACATTATTTGTGCTAAGGTGCTTTCTTTGATATGTCTCTCTGTCATCAATTTTACTAAAAAATTCATCAGGGATAAGATTCCCTATCTCCAAAGGTGTCATCTTAAATGTACCCAACATTTCTATCATGGCATCTTCAATCTTTACCTTATCAGTTTTGCTCAAATTTTCAAATTTAATAAATTTTAATCTTGCTAAACCTGTTGTACTCTTGATGTTGTGGCAGATCTCATCCACATTGGTTGGATGCTTATGTGTGGCCACCATAAATTTACTAATATCATCGGTGTCTGTCATCTCCTCATCATCATCATCCTTTTGTAGTACTAGTTTTCTTCTCAGTTTCTTCTTAGGATTACTCAACACTACCTTAGTTTTCACTTGCTTCCTTTTCCCTGATTTCTCCCCTTCAGTATTCTTTACTAGTGTTTTATTTGTGGCTAGGAAGCTATTGTAGTTAAAGCTTCCCTTGTTCTCGGTCTTTTTTTTACAAGAGGAGTAGGCTTCTGTTTAAGGTTCTTCTTCTTAGTGGGCTCGACAACCATTATCTCTTTGCCCTTCTTTTGTGCATCTACATCCTCATCCTCACTTTCTTCTTATTCACTTGATTTGTCCTCACCCTGACCTTGTGTGATTTCCAATGGTGCATTCTCCTCTTCTCCTTGACCTAGCATTTTCTCAAGGTTTTTCACTAACTTCTTTCTCTTCCTCTCTAAGGTTGTAGACTTTAAGCGTCCCATTGTTATCTTAGACTTAGCTTCCTCATAGTTCCCAAAAGTCTTGGATTTACTATCAATTTCTTCTGCAAGTAAAGCTATTATAATTGCAGATGTTTCATCTATGTTTACCTCATAGGGAAATGGTCTCAACCATGCTACCCTAGGTACAACATCTTGTACATATGTATGATCGGTATCCACAAGAAAACATACATCATCAGAGAATTTCTCAACTAATGATACTGGAATTCTGCTTCTTTTCCTCATTTTCTTCTTAAATTCAACAAAGTAGTTCTTCATCTCACTATCAAATTTATCTCCTAATTGTTGAATAAACTCACTAATCTATTATGTCACAGGTCAGTCTTGACTCCATACTACATCTCCTATAGTAGGAAAAGTATTTCGTACATAGAAAAATATATAGACTATCAGGGATCCGAACTTACACATTGAGTTATTTTCTTTCTTGATTGATGGTAGGTTCTCGACAAGTTGTGTAAGTTGTAGCTTGGCAAAATCATATGTATGATCTTTCTTACTATTTTCCATGCTCGATCCACTGCAATACAAGGAACATTGTCCATCCTGCTCGCCTGATAGAACTTGTGTGCAATTACCCTCACTCAAAATCAATCTCAGGATCTGTGATAGTAGAAATAATCATTCCTCTCTTATTCCACATGGCCATAGTGTTCACTTGAATTACTTCCTTGCTTTGACATCTCATAGTTTTCTTCCCATTAAGAATAGGGTATTTGGTGACTCGGTGTATGATTTCCTTAGTGATCTTCACTGACCCATTCTCCAACCAAAGTTCCATGTCATGAACTCTGCTTAGAACTATCTTAATCCATTCCATTTTAAAGTTGTGAGGGAAGTTTAGGGCACAAAATAACCCTTTTTTGGCAACGTGTTGATGCCCAGCCTTCAACATTCCATTCTCACACAATTTATTGTATGCCTCCCTCAACTCGTAATCTCCAATTTTACTAATCTTACACATGTATGATGATCATACATCATGTATCATCAAAACCTTTAGCAGGATCGATGACAGGGCTCTCAAGAGATCTCCCTTCACCGCACTCTTAGGTACAACTCAGAAATTTGGTGGTTTGCATGCATCATTTCTGACTAACTAAACATTTTGTACCTCCTTGCCTTGATTCCTCACTCCAGTAGATGAGCTTGATGCCATTTTTCCAAATTAGGGTTCATAAAATGAATTATGTGTAGCTCGGTAATACCTAGTCTTATCAACTCTTCACAATGTTTGTTGACAGCACATTGTCAAATCGTTAAGAACTTCACACAAATCACTCTTATAATCACCTTTGAATCACTCTGTAAATTCTCAAATTGCTTGGTGAAATGAGAATGAATGGTAAATTCCATTATATAGATTCAAATGGTCGAATTAGGCCTCCAATAAATGTTTCGTACACTGGTGAGTGTAATATAGTTGTCTCAGTCATTGCATGATAGCTCGGTTAACTCATTTTCATACTCCATCACTTAGTCGCAACCATGAATTGTTCAATACTAATATTTCCACTTCGGCTTGGTCTATATATCAGCTTGGTCATTATGAGAGCTTAACATATACTGAGTAACTTAGTCACTATAGACATAAATACTAATGCTTGGCACCAATTGTGCATAGTAACTCTTTTCTTGGTACTTGTCTTAGATATGTCCTAATGCATCTTAACTTATGCAGATATGGACTTTAACACATCTAATGTTGGGAACTAGTGCAAAATATAGCATTTAAAAATACAGTTCCTTACATACCTTCTTTGCTTCGTTAGAAGTAGTGTGATCACCTGATCCATTGGATTGGGTGACCTCAGGTTCACTAGTTCCACTACTGCTTGCTTCCTCTTTCTTTCTCCATGTCTGATTCATCTGGTTCTTTATCTGATCAATAGTCTCTTTACCTTTTCTTTGTTCATTACTTGGTGCTGGTACTCTGGTCCTGCAATATTTTCTTAAATGACCAATCTTGTGAAAACTATAATGGACCAAACTTCCATTCATCCAACTCTTGGATTTACCTCTAAAGTGTGTCCTTAAACAATTTTTTGGAATATGACCATATTCTCCACAATAGTGACAACTATACCATGTATTGTAATCCCAATTGAATATGTTACCTCTTCTAGGTGCATTGTCTTGCTTCTTGGATGTCCACTTTGGTTTTGCATTGGATTTGCATTCTTGTGCTCTACGATCATATTTTTGATAATTGTAAAAATGTCCTTGAAATCTAGGTGCAGTAGGTGTATTGCTAGCCTTAGACATGCATTCATGTGCCTGGTGTCCATGCTTTTTATAGTTAAAACAATATCCATTGAATTTAGGCTTAGGATTGGACTTACCATTCTTCTTTCTGCAAATGTTTGTTGTGTGTCATAGTTTCCCACAATGATGACATGTTGGTTTGTTGTTCTTTGGCTTTGCATTTCTCTATTCTCCACTTTTTTATGATTCTCCTTCTTCAGTGGATGATAGGTGCTCATTATGGCCTAGTCCAGATGTGTCATTTGATCTTCTTGGTGATCTCATCAATTCCTCAAAATATCTCATAGTTTCATTAGGTTTGTTCATCCTCTCATTGAGTTCCTTTTCAGATCTTAACTCATTTTTCAATTGATTGTTCTTTGATCTCAGATTTGTAATCTCCATGCCTTTTATGTTTAACTCTTGATTTGCAAGTAATAGTTGATTTACCATATCCAATTGATTATTTGTAAGCTTCTGCACATCACATGTCCTTTCATCAAGTCTAGTAGCCATTTGTCTCTTATCTTCTTATGCCATTGTCTTGTCTTCCTCAACTTTATTTTTCTATTCAATCATTTCACATAGTCTTACTGATTGAATTTCTTATTCTCTCCCCAGACTTTTGACCTCTTCATTCAAAGAATCGTTTCTCTCCAATAGATCTGCTATTGCTACATCACTTTCACTAGAGTTTCTATTATCAAATAGACCTTTGGTGTCTTCTTCTTGATATTGAGTGTCATTCAGTTGCATTGCCAATTCTTTCCTTCTCTTTAAGGATTTCTTCAATTCCTCCCTTTTTGTTTCAAGCTGGTGCAATGCAAGCTGAATGTCAATCTTTTTATTCTCTATGATCTTTCCCAACTTATAAGCCTCCATCTCCAAGATCTTAACTCTCAAGTGGTTAGACTTCTTCTAAGAGAACAAATCTCTGATACCAATTGTTGGAAGTCTTATTGGGAAACCAAGATACTGAGGGGGGGGGGGGGGGGGTGAATCAGTATTGATTAAGCTTTTACGCTTTGAAATCAATTCAACATATATATCATAATCATAAACTTCAATGTTGAAATAGATCTAACTGCTAATCACATCCATGAAAATGAAACACATAACACAAAGATTTGGTAACCCAAAAACCCTTGAAAGGTAAAACTAGGGTACTCGGTGACCTCTAACTTGCTTGACAGTAACTACTTCTTGATACATATACAAAATACAAGTCCATACATTACTCGACCTTAGAGGATGGCTCGATCGCAACGATGACCTACTAACTCTTCCTTGAAAATGACTAAGTATTTGACACTAATAGACAACATGACTTGGAGATCAACAAATGTAAGGGTTTTAAAAATAATTTTATAAGAGACATTCAATATCATGATCATTCACCAATTACATATATATTTAGGTTCACTATCTATTTTAATGTAAAATTAATGTTTTATTTATTAATTATATTACCAAGAGAGAAAGAATTATAATTCCAAATTGAATTGAAAAATATTGGGACCAAAAATGCCCCATGAAGCTTTATAAAATTTACAAAAGAAACCATCAAAACCTAGAGCTTTATAACTAGGCATAGTATAAACAACTTAATGAATACCATCCTAGGTGAAAGGTAGTCACAACTCATTGTAAAGTGGAAACCCAAAGTTACAACAAGTTGTCACTCATGCATTATTCAAGGATGTGGTCTTTCTCAAGAGAAGGATTTTGAGCCTTGAAGACATATTGATAATGGAGGACAAAGACGTGGATAATTTTAGGAAGCTTCATGAAACTATTGGCCCTCTTGTATCTTGTTGATTTCTTGGAAACAACAAGGAACACATGGATTATAAGATAAATTCAAAAACTGCATCTTAAACCTTCACCTAGTTAAGGTGACACATAAGTTGGGTCCCCAAGCTAAGTGGTTATCTAAAATTTTCTTTGGTTGGTAGAATTTTGCCACTCTTAAGTATAGAGTAAGAATAAATAGCTTCTAGCTTGGTGAAGGCACAACGTAGCTCCAAAGAAGTGGTCTCATATGATTAACTATAGAAAAACACCTATTAATACCCATATATACATAGAAATTGACAAGTACACGTGATGGCATTATTCCATTATTAAATCCAACTACACCAAATGAGAGGTTGTGGCTCAAGATTCCATATACATTTTATATGTCCAAGAGTTGATTTATGACATGGTGATGATGTGTTGAGGAAAAAAAAACTCCACCATGAATGCGATAAATTCCATTCAATGCAAAACTTAAAATTAAAAAATGGTTAGATATGATAGTTTACAACAAAGGTTCAACTAGTATTGAAAATAATTCTATCAAGTTTGTTGAGAACATTTCTATATCAAATGAGATTTATCCATATAATATACTTATACTTAGATTGTCATTACTAAATATTAGGTTTAAAAATTAATGTTCACACAGTACCAAAATTTTCATTTGTCACTTGTCCAAAATGTAAGAAGGTTTCCACATTTATTCAAAACCAATTTAACCATAGAAAAAAAATCCCCACATACTATCTAAGAAGTAGTTTGCAAAGATTCAATGATCCAACACCAAATAGTTGATCTCTAAATGACATAATTAAAAACACAAATATTTATATCCTTAAAAGTGGTTATTAATATTAAAAAGAGCTCACAAGGCACAATACATGGGGTCATCGCTTTGGTCAACTAAAAATTTTCAAGATCAAGGAGAAATAAAAATAGTAACAACATCATAACTTGGCTCATGATTCATATGAAAAAAATAGCTAGAAGGCCATACGAAACAACAAACAATTAAAAGAAAAATATTTTTATCTTCAACTCCTATAAACAAGGAATATCAAGATTGAATTTTTTTATTGAGTATACCAAAAAAATATATACTTTTTGTATGCCTACTTAACCCCTAAAGATTCCATTAAATAAAATGTTATTGGTATCAAGCTCATCAAGAAATCTTCCTCTATGACTCTTTTAGACAATATAAAAATTCTCAACTAGATTGTGACCAATGAACCATAAGATTTGCATTTGTCTTGTGTGGATACTCTCCTTCCTCTGCCTACAACTAATTATATTGTAGGATATTTTAATAGTTTGTTGAGTAAACGTGAGGGATGTTAGAGAAATTAGAGAAGTTGATTGTATAGTAGCTCGAGAAAATAAAACATTGGTGGGCAAAAAAAGTTGTTAAATAAGGTCTCCTCAACTCTTTAGAAGATCTAGTAGAGATATTTGAAGTGATAATCTCCTTCTCTTCACTATTAACTAGCTTTGAAATCTATAGACTAAAGGCTTAGTTCAAAGTTCCATTATTCAATTGGACCATTTGCTCCATTATTATAATTAATCATCCTACTACCTATCATAGTCCATCCATCCTCATGTTTTGAGGCGGAACATAGCTTGAGATGTTGGGTGATAAGAAGACAATTTTTTATTCTATGCTTAGAAGATAGGTACTTGTAGCAAGTATTGGTTGGGTCTAAGTACATGACTCTTTGCATGAAGTATTGAGCTTGCCAATCTATATTTCAATAATTTTTTTGAAGTCCTTAAATGGGTTGAACTCAAGGAAAACCCTTTTTTAGGTTGAATAGAAAAAACCTATCTTTCTCAATATGAACCACGTGACATAAAGAGGCCAAAATTTGGTTAAGGAAAGGTGACAATGATAGGGAGAACTATAGAACTCTACCTATATTAGGACTCGAAAGACATTCTTATTAGAGACAACAAAGCCTCAAGTCAAAGTGTAGAAAAATATTAAAAAATTATAAACATACATGTGGTCATGCTCAAATACAACCTTCATGATTTCACTTTAGAAAAATGAAAAATGAAAACAAAAACCTTTTGTGAGGTTTTGAACAGTCTCCATGTAGAGGCATAAGGGATCAAGGTGGAATTGACCCTATTTTAAGCATGCTCTCAGAGGGTATTCTTCTGACAAAATACTTACTTGAAGTAAAACTTTCAAGCCACTTATATGCATAATCAAAATTATAAAGTGATAATACAACACTTGAAATAGAAGAGTTATCGTATTACTACTTTTGGGCGAATTTTGAAAAAAATATCTTGGTGATACTATTGTCATAAATATCTAAGTCTAAAATTCCAACAACAATTATTTAGATGCTAAATATAGTAACCATTTAAACAAAACAAAAAAAATCATCAAGAAGGGAAAAAATCTTGAAAACTCATAATAAGTAAGACCCACACATACTTGTCAATTTAATATAGAACAAGATGACAAAGACAAAAACTACTACAAACAAGAACACATAAGCCACAAACTAAAACTATGTCCGCTATATACAAATTACCATCAAGAACCATATACCATGATAATAAAAAAAATAAGTTGAAGGAGTTAAATACCACAATCGTGGAGTCCACAAACATTGTTTTTTTTATGCAATTTGAGTCCAAGATCAACAGTGACAAGCACATTAGAGAACATACTTGCATTGGAGAAGAATCCACTCCCTTTCCATGTTTGCCAATCTAAAGTGCATGTCATGTCCCCTTTCTAGAGACATGTTCGTTCATGACGGGTTTGCCTATCATCAACTCTCGTAGGCAAATAGTTTGGAGAGAGAGTCATTATGTGGATCATTTGATTGCTTATTGCTGACATAGCCTACATTCAGTAGAGCCTACATCCAGTTTGAGGCCTACATGCAGTTGTAGTGGAGCCTACGTCCAGAAGCGAGCCTACATCTAGTTCGAGCCTACATTCAGTCTAGTTGGGCCTACATTCGGTTATGAGACATCTTGGCCTACATTGTTATATTTTTGAGTTGAGAAATGTACTTTATTATTATAATGTTATTTTATTATAAAGTACATTATAATTAGATGTTTCTAGAAGTTCTAGTAACTTCTCAAGAAAAAGAATAAATAGGGGGCTTGGGCTATCATTTCTACATGCTTGGATTTGGGATTTCTTCTACTTCTTCATTGTGAAGCAATTTGTAGCCTTGTGATCTGCAAATACTATTCGATCTTTGGGAATGAATCACTCCCCTAGATTGGCATAACTGAGGTAGTGAAATATCTACTGAAGGGTTGCAAGTTTGGAAGTGGTATTCAGCCATTTCAAGTTGAGCTTATTTGGAATCCTCAGATTTACCTGAGGGTTTGAGTCTTGGTTGCAAGAGGAAAAAAGCAGATCCGAAAAAGTAGATTCGAAAAAGCAATTCAAAAAAGCAGTCCGAAAAAGCAGATCTGAAAAAAGCAGTTCGAAAAATTATTGCAGCCATCTACAATCAGGTTCCTCATTTCTCATTTGGCATTTGGCATATTTTCTGAGAAATGTATGTTTTCAGCTGAGTACAAAATATAGCTTCAGCACATTACTATTTTACATTGTACTTGTCTTTGTTTGCCATTTGGCATTATTGGTAACAAAAGAAGGCTAGGATTTTGTAAGTGAAAGTGCATTGTAATTTTCAATCTATCTATATTGCAAACCTAGGGTTTGATGATCATATTATTGACTGAAAAATGTATGGCATTGTTGCAAATTGTTGATATATGAATGGCATATGGTTTTGAGCAATTTCCTACATCATTGATAGTGTTTTAGATGGTATCTGGTTGCTATCTATTATTCTGAAATTTTGGGACAGCGAACTCATATATTGCAAAATAATTTCCTATATTCAGTATTTTCCTTTCAGCAGTGTATTCAGTACATGCCAACTGTTTGACGAATTTTCTCAGTTCAGTATTAGTGGTTTTTAGTGGCCTTTATAGTAAGGGTCATTACAGTGCATATGCGAGAATTGCTTCACTCTTGAAGCTCAAGAATTGAGAGGGAAAATATGTTGCATAAATCAATCAGCAATAGTCCTTTGTATATGTGTACAATAACAATTCAGTTGTTTCACTTCACTTTTACAAATGGGAATTCACACACTAAAGTTTGATGACTTGAAATCATTCTACAAGGTGCTTGTAACCAATCCACCTAAAAAGAAATCAATGAATAATTACAAGAATAAAATATTAATGAAACCAAGTGAATCAATCTACAATCTAGCCGTTTTATATAAATTCAAAAGAAAAAAGAAAAAAAGAACACAATTTAAAAGTGAGGAATTGATTTAGATCATTATTGTGTTTGTAAATTTAGATATTAAATTTTAAAATTTAAATCTTATTTTTTTATTGATGATTACAAGTCAATAGAAATATGAATTATTTTAAAATCATAGAATAGAATAATGTATTTAAAAATTAATTTTAGTTTATTTAAATCATATTGTATTTATCTCAAAATTAATAAACATAAAAAAGAGCACCAAGAAATAAACAATCAAAGAGAATTCTTGTTACATGAGCATTATATCATCATCTTATCTTCAATCTTGATTCAATAGATTTCTTGAGATAATTTCTAGCCTATTCCTTTTAAATTTCAAACACATACATAAAAATAATCAAACTTTGAACAAATTCAAAATTCAATTCTACACAAATTTCATAACAGCACTAAATTTGTACTTAAATGATTAAATATACAAATTCCTTCAATGGTTACTTAAATCTTGCACATTTGTGGAATGTAGAATTAGGGTTTTTTTCTAGCATTAAATGCTCTCTTAAGTCTTGTACGTTTCTACAAAGCAAGACTAATTTTATACTCTCCTATTCCCCATTAAAGATGTAAAAGTCCCTACGACTCACACTAACTATTTGAGTGCCGTTTTAAAATTTGTAATACTAAGTGAGGCTTTATCCTACCCCAAAAAAATAAAATTATAAAATTATTAAGTATATATCCTATAATGGAATTTGGAATATTTGTGTGAGGTTTAAAAGAAGATTTATCAAAGAAAGTAAGACGTTATAATAAGAAATCGAAAAGAGGATTTAATTAATATAAATAATAATAACTGTTTTTTTAAGAAATATATTATGTTTGGGTGTCATAGGTTTTTCTAAGATTGCTTTGTATTGGACTTCAATTATCTATAGGTGTAATAGTGTAATGTCTTCGGTTTTAATAAATAATAATAAAAATTAAAATAAATAAATAAATAATATAATATAATATACTTATAAGTTAATTAAGTTTAATGAAAGGTTAAGAAATATGCAAATAAAAGTTGTGATTTCCTCAACATAAGATATAAAAGGGAGGAGAGTTCATCGGAAAGTGAGTGTAAAGGAAGGAAAAATGGAGCAAAAGGAATTAAGGAAGTATTAATGGAAGAAGAAAGGAATGGGAATAAGATGGGGTTGTGACTCTTCTAAAGGGTGGTAACCATGGAAAGTTGTGATCCTTTCAAAAGGTAGAAATAATGAAGGGTTGTGACTCTTCCAAAGGGTGGTAATTATGAAGGGTTGTGACTCATTCAAAGAGTGATTATCATGAAGGGCTGTCACTCTTTCAAAGTGTAAAAATGATGAAGGGTTGTGACTCTTCCAAAGGAGAGAAGGTTCTCCCCCACATTGGAAGATATAAAGGGGAGAAGGTTCCAATTGAGGAGGACATCCGAGGTAAATTGATTTGGGGAATAATATATTATTCTCAAAGGCAACAATAAAGCTGGTGACTCAATTTTTATGAAAGGTAGTGACCATTTCACCAATAAAGTATAAAGGGAATTTCATTCCAGGAATTGAAGGACTTATTAATCATCATCCTTCACCCATCAAACATTAATCCATCAAGACATCAAGCAAACAACCAAACATCAAGATCAAGAAAAAAACATGAAGTCTACATAAATCATCACTCCATCTTGGAATCAAGAAAACATACAACTTATCAATCAAGCATCACTCTATTCAATCATCATCCACCAATATACCAAGTTGACTAACATTATATCGCTAATCTTCAACCATCTAATCATGATTACTTAATCATAACTCACCAATACCTTAAATCATTGATTCAAAGAAATTCATTCAATTAATCAATCATTCAACAACAATTGAATCACAAGACAACGATAATCATCGAACAATTCTCACTTGCAATAACTCAAGTTGTACTAACACCTTCAATCATTATGGTATGAGGAATAATTGTACTCCTTGTGCATATTTGATTGGATGTGAATGTCACTATATAATTGCAAACTTGATCTCCAACATATCTATATGCTTATAATAAATATATGCAAGTAAATATGCATTTATATCTATACAATCAATCATACACCTACAATAATCAACCATATTAGGGAAGGAAAGGAAGTGCAAGGAGGTGGAACGATGAGTCCTCACTATGTACACCACCTCATGAGATTTATTGAGGATTGTATGAGGCCAAAGGGACAAAGATTCCTCTCTTGGGCCTAGGGTCAAGTTAAGGGCGCCCTATTGTAATCTTCCCTCAAGCCTATATGGGTTAGTTATTGAGATAACTAGGAAAGAAATCATTGATCATAAGAAGAGAGAAGGATGGCATGATGAAGGGGAATGATGTGCAAGCTCTACTAGTTGTGCTACCTCATGAGCATGGTCGATACCACATGAGGTGGCCCAAGGGGGGCATAGTTTTCACCTTTGGGCCTAAGGTTGAGAATAATTAGGGTACCTCATCATGTCCTTCCTATCACAACCCTCATTATGGTTGAGGCCATGAGAATTATGTGCTACAAGTGTATTTTTCTCTTAACCCTAAAAATATATGTAGTATATATTAAGATATTATGTATTTTGGTTGCAGGTTCCAAAACGAGCTTATCTAATCTTATTCCTATTTTAGGGTTATATCTCTAACTATATTGTGTCCTTGTTTCATTTCAATTTTGTGAATTTAGGGTTAGATTATAAGGCAATCCAGGAACAAACATTACAAATAGTTATACTAAAATAAAATCATAAGACATGTTTACAAACTCTTTTATCATGGTTCATTAAAGTAGGGGGAAATAAAAATAAAAATTATCATCTCACATACAAATTGTTGTTGTTCCAAATGTGCTTTATGATCTTCTTCTTTTTTAACCTCATTTTCAACAATTGCAGTGGTAATAGTGGTAATGAGAACATCATTAAGAACACCATTCTCAATAGGTCAAACCATGTGATAATTCAAACAAGGACTTCTCTATAAGGGAATATGAGGATGAAAATGAGATCTTGAGATACAAACAACACATAAAATCCTAAAAGTAAAAAAGATAAAGTTTGATTTAAAATTAAACATATCAACAAATAGTCATATATTAAAATGGATCAACAAATGAGACCTTAAGATACAAAACAAGGATGAATAAGATTGTGAAAATCAAGGTCACATAATAAGATGCAAAACCCTAATGAACATGCATACCTATAATTTGAAGTCCAAAACCCTAAGAAACATTATATACCTATAATTTAACCTAACATGATGGAAAGTAAATCTAAAAATAAAATTCAAAAATCTCTAAGGGCCCGTTTGGTGCATGGAATTAACTTATCCAGAATAGGCCTATTCTAGAATAAGGACCTATTCTGGAATTAATTAATGCTCAAAACGAAAGCTGGAATAAGGTTTGGGCCTGTTTGGTGCACCTAGAATATGACTGGGAATTAATCTATTCTGTGTTTGGATCCCATAATGTGGAATGGGAATAAGGATTATGTGGGCGAGGAATAAGCGGCATTTAAGAATATTTCATGGTGATTTGGGAGTGGGCATGTCGATTTGCAGCACGTCTCGTGGGATAAGGACCAATTTATCTGGGTTTTCACAATGTTGACAAATCCTTGAAATTTAAGGCTAAAGGGATGATAATAGGTCTTATACCACTACGTGTTGGACCAACAGGAAAATCGTTCCAAGTAGATTGTCGCTGCAACTACCATCAAAGGCTATACTAAGGGGCATGTGTGGAGAAAAATTACTAACAATTTTATGTGCAAAGCCAAACGCATAACTAAAAAATTGGAAGCCAAGTCCAATTGATTCAATAGAATTTTACTTGCAGACAAATTGCAATTCTTGCCGCAAAAAGTGCCACCAAAAATAACCAACTTGCAGACGATATTGACAATGTTTCAAAGCATAGAATATGCATCAAATTTGGTGAATGCTCGTGGGTATGCTCAAACCAGTTCACGCTTTCGACATAAGAGCATTTCCTTGTAAAATCATTTTGTGGCATTTCCTGTGAGAATGGCAACACCATCACCATGAGATGATTCGATAGCCTCTGCTATCGACGGAATGGTGCCTCTACTATTTTCTTAACCTGGATCTATATTGCTATCAAACGGAATGGTGCCTCTACTATCGACGGAATGGAGAGATAACCCTAGAAAACAAATGGTGCCTCTACTATCGATCGAATGGTGAGATAACCCTACAAAACCAAAACTCACGGACCCGACAACTTATAAAATTTGGAGTAATAGTCTTATTCTCAAATAGTCTTCTTCTGGAATAAAACGAATTCCAGCTTTTTTGGGGAATTACTTTATGCATGCATTGGCCGAAAAACGAGAATAACTTTTCCAATTCGCGAATTAAAAAAGTGGCCACAAACAATGAATAAACTTATTCCAACATTCAATAATGCTTATTCAAGGTTTATTCCAGGTGTCAAACGGGCCCTAAAAGATAAAATATTCTAGATATATAATATGATGAACCAAATTAAAACAAAAATATCACTTATAAATGTATCATTTACTTAGGACACCCTCATCCAATTATACTCAAACCATACCAAAAAATAATAGGCAACTACGAACATTTAAAAAACATATAATATTTTCTTCCTTATCTCATACTCCTAACCAATCCAAAATTAACCCAAATTTAATATTATCATTTTTTAATATCTTCGGAGAAAAAATAATATAAAAAACCAATATTGCCCCAAAATTCCACTTCCGTGAAAAGCCACATTTTATAACTCCAAAGCTTCGCAAATTTTCAAATCTGAAAGGTGCAGATTCAGTCCAAAGAGATTGGAGTGGATTCCATAGATCTTGGACGCAGGTAGACCCCGACTGAAATTTTCACGTATTGAAATTTGCACTAACTTTTTACAGAACGACCAAACTGAGGAATCTATCCACACAAACACTAAAATATTAACTGAGGAAAAGCACGTCACGGCAATCAATGGCGTCTTAAAAGAGAAGCAAGAAATCCCTCATGTGAAGTGAGAAATCAGCTTACTTCGGTTTGAGAGGATAAAAGCGTACGCCATGGCCGTCCTCCTCAGAACAATCATTTTATGAAAAGTTTCTTGTGTGATGTTACACCATATTCGGATTCTGAAAGAAGATTAACATGGAGAGAGGCAGAGGAAAATTTTATGTGGGGTGTGCTGTGATTGTGTTGTTTCTGCACACCGCAGTATTCGTTTCAGCAGAGGAAGAATTGGATTGGAAAAATGAGCAAATGCAGGATAGAATAGAGGGTTTACCTGGGCTGTCTTCAAATGTGGACTTTGCCCAATATTCAGGGTATGTGTCTGTGGACAAAAAGGCCGGTAGAGCTCTCTTTTACTGGCTTATTGAAGCGACCGAGGATGCCCAATCCAAGCCCCTCCTCTTGTGGTTGAATGGAGGTGTGTATTAATGATTCGCTACCCTTGTCCTTTTTCTTCTTAGTTTGGGGTTTTTAATTGGGGTTTCTCTGGAGAAACCTATTAACATCCAGTATTATTCTAAAATGTTTTGGTCTGAAAATGAATTTTCTCAATCATTCCAGTGATATGAAGTTCTAATTAATTAGGCTTGTCTGGAAAAACTTACTAGCATCCAGGATTGATTTAAAACGTTTTTTGTTCAAAATGAATGTTGCCAGTCATTCTAGTTATTTATCATTATTTTGGTCCAGGTCCTGGATGTTCCTCTGTGGCGTATGGGGAAGCGGAAGAGCTTGGGCCTTTCCATATCGATTCTGACGGGAAAACGATCTTTCTCAATCCATATTCGTGGAATAAATGTAAGAAATTTTTGAAACTGGTTAGGTTTAAGATGGGTTGTGTAATACCCCCGTTTTTTTAAATTAAAAAGAAAAAATTCTGGAATGCATGCTTTATCAAGAATATTTTATATGTATTTGATATTTGGGCTATCTTGTAGTGGCCAATATCCTGTTCCTGGATTCCCCTGCTGGAGTTGGCTTTTCTTACACCAACACTTCTTCAGACATTAAGAAATCTGGAGACAGACAAACTGGTAGCATGTTTTTACTGCCTTGTTTAGTTTTTGATTTTATACCCCTCTGTTTCTTTCCTTCACCAAAATACGAATAGATCCATGTAAATAAATCGTTTTCTTGGAATTGCAGCTGAAGATTCATTCACTTTCCTGACCAACTGGTTGGAAAAGTTTCCTCAGTATAAGAATAGAGACTTCTACATCGCCGGAGAGAGTTATGGAGGTAACAGCACTGCCTTAGCTTGCATGTTGACTTTAGCAGTCTCTAACTTGTGGACTTGGTTGTATCTTAAAATTCTCTTTCATTTTTAGCGTGCACAGAAACACTTGTATGGTGGCATTAATCTTGATGAAAAGTAGGATTAGATATAGCAACATGAATATGCTTATATGAATATTTATGGAGAGAGAATTCAACGTTTTTGAGCACAGATGTACGAAGGCACAATCTTTGTGCAGATTTGCATCTATGGAAAGAACTAGACAAGAGCACAATAGACTTTTTTTTTCCGCCCCTTTTTAATTACACTTGGAAAGTTTCGGGTTTGATATCTTTTTTCTCATTTTTGCTGCATTCCAAAGACATTAGGGTATCTTCTGTTTTTAGCTGTAGAATTTATGTTGATTTGATATGGTTGAGCTAGATTTCCACTCATAAATGTTGCAGCCTTTGATCCTACTATACTGAGATTTAGTGGAAGGATAAAAGCACTTACGAATATGAAGTTTCTCTGAACTTGAGTGTGGAATTTAGATGAGATGTCTTTTATTGGAAACCATATTGTGCATATTTTTATAAACTGAGAAACAAATAGGATCTGAAGTTTTCCTTCTAATGCTTATTTCTTCAGGGCATTATGTTCCTCAACTAGCTCATGTTATCTACAATCGCAACAAGGCCTTGAAAAATCCGGTTATTAACCTGAAGGGGTACATGGTAAGGTCCTAACTTGAGTCATCAAATATATATGCACTTGCATGAAAATGAAATGACCTCTTTAACAGAAATTACATGACTGTTGCAGGTTGGGAACGCAGTTACAGACGATTTCCATGACAATGTAGGGATTTATGAATATATGTGGTCGCATGGGATGATATCTGACAATACCTACCGAAAGCTTAACATTTTCTGTGACTTTTCATCTCTTGTGCATCCATCACATCTTTGTGAGAAGGCATTAGATTCTGCTAATACGGAAATGGGACAGATAGATCCATACAGCATCTACACCCGTCCTTGCTCAAACATTAATGGAACTTCTGGGAAACAAATTGTGAAGAAGAATGTAAGTTTCATGGTAACAGTAGGAGTTCGTGTATGTTATAAAATAAGGTTGGGCTTAGTTTAAAACTTTAAAGTGCAATGTTGCCCTAACTTTCGTTTTGCATCAATTAAATAGTACACTCTCTTAAACTGAGCACATTTACAAATAGCTCTGGATTGCAATTTTATGGTGATTGAGCTAGTCCTTTCTGGAAAAGAAAAATCAAGAGAAGCACTAGCTTAAACCATTTGTCTAACAGCCATTTTGTTGGCAGCCATGGAGGCGCCTGTTTGGGGAGTATGATCCTTGCACTGAAAAATATTCTGAAATTTACTTCAATCTGCCTGAGGTGCAGAAGGCTCTTCATGCCAATGTTACGGGAATTCCGTATAGGTGGTCAACTTGTAGGTTTGTATCAATGAAATGACTGCTCTGGCAGAATCTTTCGTTTCTTGAGAAGTGTCAGTAAAATATAATTTGTGAACATTTCCATTATTCCTGGTGTTCTGTCTTTTTCCATTATTTGTGGAATGGTGATTATTGACTAATCTGATCTCTTTTGGCTGCAATATACAGTAATGCAGTCTCTGAAAGCTGGAATGACTCTCCTAGGTCTGTGCTGCCAATTTACCGGGAACTTATAAAAGCTAAACTACGTATTTGGATGTTCAGGTGACCATCAAAATTATTCATTTCGATCTGGAAAATAAATGTACTCAGTTTAACCACAGTTTTGTGTTTCTTTGTTACTACAATGTGCTAAAGATGTTTTTGGTGTTTTTAATGTTCAGTGGAGATACAGATGCAGTAATTCCGGTAACATCAACCAGATATTCTGTAAATGCACTGAAGCTTCGTACTGTTACTCAGTGGCATCCTTGGTATGACGATGGACAGGTTGGTCTCATCTTTCACTTATATTTATTTCCACAAAATTTCCATGGATGGGTTAGCAGGTTTTAGACATAAATTACCTATGGCACTTGACACTGACCTGTTTAAGCTATTGCAATCATACATGGTAAACTAATAAACTATATGTCTTACTGTGCACTTATGACAAGGAACATTTACTTCTGAGTTTTGAATTTTCTTTGGAAATTCTAATAGCATCTATATGAATGATGGTAATTGTTTTTACTTTTGCAGGTAGGAGGATGGACTCAAGAGTATGAAGGGTTGACATTTGTAACAATCAGAGGGGCAGGTCATGAGGTACCACTGCATAAACCTAAAAAAGCTTTTATGCTCTTCAAATCCTTCCTAGAGGGTAAGCCAATGCCAGCCCCTTCAGAGCTTCTGGCTACTTCATAACCCTCACGAAGCAAGATGTGACAGTAATGGGCAGGTCATGAGGTATACCACTGCATAAACCTGGAAAAGCTTTTATACTCTTCAAATCCTTCTGAGAGGATAAGTCAATGCCGGCTTCCCCAGAGCTTGTGGCTACTTGTAACCTCATCAAAGCAAGATTTGACACCAGTGTCACTTGGAATAATGAATAGAATCTAGATGGAAAATTTGATTGGTCTCTTCGCTTGTCTGAAGATGGTTGCAGGTTCCCATAGCTAGGAGACTAGATAAAAAATGTGAAACAATTTTATTATTATGTTTGCCTTATGCAAATTCAGACTCTGCGAGCAAGAAATTTCTGGATGGATTATGCAAATATTATGAATCTTTAATTAACACATTTTAAATATCTAGTTATATGAATCTTGATGCCTTTGCTTCTGGGTTCGATTAAATATCTAGTTAAATGAATCTTGTATAAACACACAGATCTTAAACTAGAAGGAATAATCCATTGTGGAGAACTGCAGATTCATTACACTTCCGGTAATTTTATGATGATGTGCCCTCAGTTCTTAATTGTTTTCTGCTTTTCGTGACTATACATCACTAAAATGTTGGCTTTAGATTTCCATTTGAAACTTGGCATTATGAAATGAATTGATATATTTTAATAATGCCCACAACACCCATAGGTCTAGGGGAATCTCCTGCAATATTAAAGACAATATATAAAATCCATAGTTACACCGCCCTGGGGGATGGGGGAGGGACAAGTTTCCGGGATGGGGGGATAGAGGGGCGTCAATTTGGGGACAGCGGGGGGACGGCAGTGGGGGACGAGGGGGGTGTATATAGTATATACTATACATGTGGTACTTAAAATGCTAGTTATGAAAAGATGTATAACAATATAAGACATAAAGATGTAAAAGTATTGTGTTGAAGTATTGGTCCTTTTGTGTTGGATATAAATGTTAGATATAAGTTATATCTAACATGTATATCCAACACAAAAGGACCAATATCTAACATTTATATCTTTGTTGGTGGCTGTTTTCAAGTCCCTAGGTCCGGCAAATGAGGTTTGAGTGATTTTGGCCTGTTGGGAAAGTCATGTCTGTCTGGGATTTGGGCGAGAGCTAAGCTAAGTCTGTCATAGAGATGGGGTCAAAACCAAGCGATTTGTGATAAAACGAGTTAAAACCCTTTGAGAATCATTTTGCTAGCTTCAGTTTGACCTTGAAAGCCATGATGGATTGTGGGAGGTAACCCTGCTGAAGGCTTGCTGAATCTTGAAATTTGGCTAAGTCTGAAATTTTTCGAAAACCCCCAAAATCTAGAATTTGCATCTTAACTCCTATGAAGCTGGAACTTATCTCAAACATCCTGAAAAGTATTTATACAAATATAACTTAAAGTATAAGAAACTTATACTTAAATGTTATATTTGTATAAATCCTCTCGCCATTGAACAAAAAAAAATAAAAAAACTTGTATTTTTTGGCTTGCCATGACAGGGGACTTTTGGGCGTCCCCTCAGGAGTCAAGGGACGCGTGGGTGTCCCCAAGTCCCCAACGGGGATGCCGGGACGTCCCCGCATCTCCTCAAGAACGGCCGTGGGACGGTGGCACCACCGGGGACGCTGTCCCCCGTCCCCAGTGCATCCCCGTTTTGGGAACGGCAGAGATTTTGGGGGGGGGGAGGGGACGTGTCCCCGGGTTACTAGGATAAAATCAGAAATAAAAATAAAGATTATATAAATTTTTCACATGCAAATTTCTTTTAGATAAATAAACCTAGCTCAATAAAATCTGTTGCAAACCAATTTGCATTTTTACTGGCCTTTTCTACTATTAACGGATAGGTATCCCCTTCAGTCGGATTGGCATCTCTGATTACTTGGACGTGGAATACTAGTTCCTGGCTGACAGTGCTTAATATTATTGCTAAATTGTTTTCAAGGAGGTTGTGGGTTCTACAGCAAAGGTACCTTGCTGGGAGCTGGTATTCTCTATTTAATCAGCCAAATATGTCTGAAAATAAAACGAAGGAGAGAACAAATACGGAAGAGGGACAGGGGACTGCAGTAGTACAGCGCTGCAATATATTACTCAGTTGAGGATTGTAAAATGTATACAAATAGTAGGATAGTAGAAGTTACGATGCTTTCTCCCTGGCTGATTGAAATAGATAGAGAGTTGTGAGAGGCTGCTTAACTCTATTCAACCTATATGTTGGTCTTGTTTGCATCAGCTTGTCTTTGAAGTTCTGGGTTTTTGATTTAGTGGACTGTAATAGTTTTCTATAGAGCAGTTAAACTCCTTAATATAGTGTGTTTGTTGTTTCAATTTGATTGGCTGGACTGTCTTTTTTCCATGAGATATCTTGTTTTTGTTTTCCATTAATTTTTTTATTACAAAAACCCAACCATCTCTTTTATTTCATTCTTAAGTATGTATAGATACACAGATATATGGAAAGTGGCGAGTGGAAAATAATAGAAAATTCAAAATAACACCCAAAAAAAATTAACATTTTTGAATTTTTCCACTTCTGCTGCTATTAATTTGGTTAAACATTCTCTACCTTCGCTAACCAAATTCACTACCACTTTCATTTGACTTTTAATTTTTATGCTTATGTGTTTTTTTGGGTTGTCATTTCTTTATATAAATATTGTCTTATAATTTCCCTTTGAATTTGATCGGTGTGAAATGAATTGAAATAAGTTATAACTATGTTTTAATAAATATTGTGGGTTATGATTTTTCTTCGAAATTGTTCTGAAATGAAACGTTTTAATAATCTTAATGAGACCATTGGTCCACTGGGCCATAGTGCAAGATTGCAATATGAGAGCTAAACAAAGAGACACTTTTCATGGGACTCTGCTGTTGGCCTTTGTACAATGGATCGCTTGGCACTTACGGCAAAGCATGCAGCAAACTGACTTTTAAGATTGTCTGGATACTTATCTTGGATGTCAGTCTATGTAATGTACTCTTCACGATATATTGCCATGCCATCGCAACTTCCCATTAAGTGCAGACGTTTCCTCTTACTCATTGCTCTTGTTGTATAAGTGAAGTTCAACGTACTTCTTATTCATTTTCTCTGCATTCGCAAGCCTCTTGGTATTCCATGTGTGGTGACTTCTAGTTCTAAATACATAAAGACATTGTGGATATGTAATGATATGGTATAGCTGAATCGTTATTTGTTGATGTGTAAATAAAAAACAGAGATATTAATAACACAGATTTCCCCGGCCCCCGATGGATGTAGCCAATTTGACGAACCACATAAATCCGATGTTCTGTGTTTTCTTTTTGTTTTGTCTTGCATTCTTTAATTCTGATTTTGTCAATTGTTTTCCTGCACTTCGTATTCAACAGGTCTTAGGTCTTGCAGAGAATCAGGATGTAATCATCTATTATCCATTTAATTTTAGCTTTGCCGACGTAGCAGCATTTTTCCTCCAAGTTACTGTGAACGATGGCTAACTTGAATTTCCTTCACTTACTTTTTAATTCTAGATGACACTCTTAAATACGATATCCAGTCATCTATTTGCTTGCAAATGGGGTTGCAAGCAGAGTAGGCTTAACTATGGAGGAAATTTCCTAGTTAAGCGCATTCGAGCTGGAATATTACTGGGATGGGTGAGCTCCTGGGAAGTCCCCATGCTTCACCTCTTCGACTATCACCTAGATGCAATGAGTGCTAAGTGTTCCATTAATTCTCATGAGAAATGGGTTATTGTGAAACATGGGTCAAAGAGTTTGACTCAACAAACTACACATTGAATCCTGATAACAATCGCACAAGCATCTATTTATTGTTTTGTTTCATCAAAGTTTTTCTTTTTCCCAAATCCTTCAATGCACTCATTCTCTATAGGTACCCTAGGAGCGTAATCACAGCTGCTGCCTATATTGGGGATATATGCATGTTTATCCTAATAGGATCTTTTAGAGGAACAAAGGTTTGACCATGGGATTGTTGGTTATAAGAAGCTTTATGCTTTTTCAATTTGTAAAATTCACGCCCACATAGTAGTAGGGGTATCCCAAGTAACTTAAACAATATAGAGTACCATACAATTTATAATGGAGTTGTTGAAGTTGTGAGAGGGAAAGGTTCTCACCCCAAATTTACACAATAATGGGATTAGAATGAAGATCTTTGGCTTTTTCATACAAGGGTGCCTCACCACATCAATAGTTGGCAATAGACTCCAAATCAACTTAGGTTTTTGTGGAATCTTGTGTTTCTCTCCAAGTGTTTGTAGATTAGGGTTGTGATCTTAATCCCCAGAGTCTAAAAATTAGGACTATCATTAGCTCTTGAAGACTTAGGGTTTTCCCAAACCCTACCATTCCCTAAGGGCCTAGAGAAGGATTTCCTTCCATTATGTGCCTTATTGTTTATGACTTCATCACGATGACCATTTTTGTGCTTTATTGCCATGAGGCTTTAATGTCCATCAAATTTGCTTGAGACATTGAAGAAAACTAGCAAAAATAGTTTGAAGTTGAAGCTAGGGTAACTTTGAAAACCTTATTCTACAGAAAACCAAGAATTGTCATTTTATCAATACCAAAAGCTAGCACCTTATCAACCCACTGCAATTTTCGAGAACCCACTATGAAATATGTTTTTTTGACAATTGTCTTATGTAGGCATCTAGACTAAGTAGTCCTTGATACATATAGACTATTTCTTATCATTTTATAATCTAATTTTCAAACATTGATATACATTATTATATTAAATGAATTTTGTAAATTTTCAATTGAAACATGTTTCAATTATGAAGATCACCAACTGGTCTTTGGTTTACTAGTGAAGTTGAAAGGTTCTTGTTAAGATTCCTATTATAATGTGATTGATATTTTAATTTTTATTTAAATTAGACTGTGAACTTTATTATCTATATGTTGTACTGAATATATAAATCTGCACTTGGAAAAACACTCTTTTTTATTTATGTGTTTTCCAAATGTGGATTTCTTCCATTATAAATATCCAAATGAAGAGGACATGTCTCATGGAGAGACATGCCTCTACAATCGTACAGACATGTCTCTACATGAGACATGCTCATTTGTATTAATAAATGACACTGTTGATTCATGGCGGCAAATGATAATCATCGAAGTTTTGTTTGTTGTGATAAATGATCGTATTACGATACGTAATACGTATCGTAACACCCAAGTGTTACGGTACGTATTACGTATCATAACACAATAGTGTTACGATGCATGTTATGTATCGTAACACTGTTGTTACAATACCATAATACATGGTGCACGATGAACATCGTGATCTCCAAATGAATATTTGATCATCGGTTGATAACTCAATTAATATTAAGAATTATCATCATTAATATATATATATATATATATACATATATATATATATATATATATATATATATATATGTGTGTGTGTGTGTGTCTATACACATATATATGTGTCTATACACATATATATATATAGATACATATGTATATATAGATACATATCTATATATATATATATATATATATATATATATATATATATATATATATATATATATACACATATATGTATCTATATACACATATGTATCTATATACACACACACACACACACACACACACACATATATATATATATATATATATATATATATATATATATATATATATATATATATTCACACACATATACATATACACATGTCTCATATATATAACTTAATTATATATAACAAATGCACTTAATCATTTATTTAGAGATGAATCTTATTGATTAATTAATTGATCGACGTTATAACATTAACACTCCTTAGCTAGGGAAGATGTTCTATGAAAAGATTCATACACAATATGAATAAATTATTAGCTCAAAGTAATATATATATATATATATATATATATATATATATATATATATATATATATATATATATATATATATTCACACACATATACATATACATATGTCTCATATATATAACTTAATTATATATAACAAATGCACTTAATCATTTATTTAGAGATGAATCTTAATTGATTAATTAATTGACCGACGTTATAACGTTAACACTCCTTAGCTAGGGAAGATGTTCTATGAAAAGATTCATACACAATATGAATAAATTATTAGCTCAAAGTAATATTATAAATGATATTATCTCATAATATCGGTGTAATGGCCTGCGAATATCAACTCAATGATATTCACCAAGTACTCGGAGTAATGGCCTTCTAATATCAAGTTTTATGATGTTCACCAAGTACTCATTAGGGTCATGAAGATATTATCTTGTAATATCAAGAGTAATGGCCTATTAATATCAAGTCCATGATATTCACCAAGTACTCAGAGTAATGGTCTGCTAACATCAAGTCACATGATGTTCACCAAGTACTCATATCTCTTAATGAAAGTAAATGTACACCTTTCATAGAGATATTATTATCATGATATGCTTAGATATCAATATGTTATCCATCAT
The DNA here is from genome assembly GCA_027943335.1 of Chamaecyparis obtusa. NCBI lineage: Eukaryota > Viridiplantae > Streptophyta > Pinopsida > Cupressales > Cupressaceae > Chamaecyparis > Chamaecyparis obtusa. The sequence continues at coordinate 371,886 of BSBK01004155.1, read as the reverse complement.
GATAAAAAAACAAGTTATAGTAAGATTGTCACCTTTTGATAATTGTCAAATATACAAATGCAATCATTAAGGAGTCATCACTTCTTGATGATGATGATGATATATATATATATATCATGAAATAACACTCATGATAGCAAAGAAATATTTGATTAGTACAAAGATCAAAGATATTGAGGCTCATTCTCAGAAATTACAATCATACCAAGTTTACCTCTGAAGAATTCTACCTTATTCTTCGCAAGAGGTTTGGTGAGAATATTTGCTAACTGTTCATCTGTACTAACATATTTCAACTCCACCACATTCTTTTCTACCATGTCTCTAATGTAGTGGTAAGGTATCTCAATATGTTTGGACATGTTACGGAACACTGGATTCAAGGATAGTTTGATGCAACTCTGATTGTCACAATGAATAATGGTTGTTTTTAGTGATTGTCCAAACAATCCAACTAGAAGTTTTCTCAACCAGACTATTTCTCGTGCTCCCATCGATGATGCAATATATTTTGATTCAGTGGAACTCTGAGCTACTGAAGATTGCTTTCGGTTGAACCAAGAGATCATAGTTGAACCTAGACTAAAGCAACATCCAGAGGTGCTTTTTCGATCTACTATGTTTCCGGCCCAATCTGAATCAATTTAACCATGGAAGTTCAGGTCCACATCTTTTTATCTCAGTCCATATCTAATTGTGCCTCGAAGATGTCTAAGGATGTGCTTAACTGCTACTAGGTGTATTTGTTTTGGTTCACTCATGAATTGGCTAAGTGCATTTACTGCATAGCAAATATCACGTAGTGTTAACTAGGTACATCAAGGACCTAGTTATCTATCTATAAAGAGTAGGGTCTGCTAGCTCTAAGTCCTTAGCATCTTCCTTGAGTTTGAGGAGGTTTATCTCCATTGGAGTAGACATAGGCTTGCAGTCCATCATTTTGAATCTCTTAAGGATGTCCACCATGTACTTTCCTTGATTAAAAAATATGTTGTTCTTATGTCGCCACACTTCCAATGCAAGAAAGTAATGAAGAATTCCCAAGTCTTTCATATCAAATTTGGATGCCAAGTCTTGTTTGCATTTAATGATGAGGTGCTCTTCTCATGTGATCAATAAATCATCAACATAAAGAATCACAATCAACATGTCTCCATCTATTATTTTGAAGTAGAGATTTGGGTCTGCATCATTTTTTGAAAAGTTGTGTTTTGATAGGTATTGGTCGATCCTTTCATACCAAGCTCTGGGAGCTTGTTTGAGACCATATAATGCTTTTTTTAGTTTACAGACATGTGATTGTTTATGGTGAATTATGAATCTTTTAAGTTGCTCTAAATATACTTCCTCTTCAATGACCCCATTCAGGAAATCAATAAATACTTGTTTCTAACATAATTCAAAACTTGTTTAATTATCCTTCCTTGTTAAGTAGAATATAAACAATCATTCATAAGCATATATAGAAACACACAGATCAACACAAGATGTATACGTGGAAACCCTTAGTTAGAAGGAAAAAACCACAGTGAGACAGAGTTCACAACTTCACTACTGCAGAATGAAGGCACCCTATTAAGAGCTTACAAAGCACTGGTGAAGGTGCTACCCGGTTAAGAGATTTTACAAAAGATTAGTTAAGATCTTAACCCTGTTAAGAGTTGCCTAGTTAGAGGTCTTTCAACATCAACAAAGATGTTACCCTATTAGGAGATTTTACAAAGAACCGATTAGGTCCACCTTGATAAAGAGATTTCAATTTGCTTTCACACCTTATAAAAGCAATGATCTTATGTGCCACTGATTGTCTGATTAGATCATACATGTTGATCTCTTCCCCGGTTTGCTTGGCTATTGAATCTTTTCTGCCTCTTTGCCTTTCAACTCTTGTGACTGTGATCTCTACACAAATGTCTCTTCACTACTCTGTTTACTCAACAATTCTCAACAAAACTTTTCTTGCATTCTATGACCTTTATTTATACAAGAGTTCACCGTAATGAAACCCTTAACTCAGAACTGCTAGGCTGTAAACTCAACAAAAACACATGCAACTAGCAAAAAGCTATGCATTCTGATATGGAGTTTACCTTTAAAACATTCGTAGAAATAAAGCTAATTCCTGTTAAAAAGCTAACTCCAATTCTGAGCAATGGATGTCCCATATAATCCGGTTTTAACTCAAACTACTCCGCAGAATCCGATGCGGATATTTATGCAGTAGACTGGTATACTCTTATACTCGGTTCATTCCTATATGCACAAAAAGACCGATGAAATGCACTCTGCTCGATCTACCAGTGTATCCTTTCTGTATAGTCTACCGGTGCATACACTTTGTTTCCGGTAACGTGAGTGACCGGTGAGCCTTTACTAGTGGGAATGGTGTTTGTGAATTACACTAATGACAACTTATATTGCTAACAATCTTCCCCTTTGTCATTGGTGGCAAAACCTTACACAAAACCATACTCACTTACTTGTGACAATTTATACCTTTGGTTTTGTAGACTTTTTTTTTTTTTTGTAGCACACTTCCCTTGTCTGTGTGCTCCAGTTGTCCTGTTCTTTTTTTGACCTTTCCGATGTCTGAGTGCTGCTCTGCTTCCCATTTCCCTTGCTACTTCCTCTGGTTTCTTCTACTTCTTCTTCCCCTTTTTGCCTCCATAGGACAAAGGGTTATTTGTATATTTCACATTTGTAGCATGGTGAAGATATCCTTGTAGATTGTCTTTGCAGAGTGAAGAAATGGTGCCCATTGACCGGTTACATATTCTATGTTCTTTTGGGTTGCTTTGAGAGAAACAATGATGTTCTCCATATCTTCCATAGTTTTGTAATCCGGTTCATTGATTAGAACCTCTATAGAAGTCGCGGTTTGTTGCATGGAATCAAATATTAGGGCCAGAAATAATTGAAATCCAATAATGTCTTGGATTCACTTATTCTCCTCTTCTGCAATCTTTCTTAGGACTAAAGCAAGACTTGTCATTTCTCTGCTAAAATTTGTTGCAGATTTATTCTTGATGTCAAACTGAGATGACAAAGCTATTATTTCTTCAAAGGTCTTTGCAGACTTCTTTGTCAGATCTTACAGGAATACCTCAAAGTTTGAAGTTCAAGTCATCAAACTGCTTGCCACTTGAAGTTGTTGTTGAAGGACTCTGAGGTTGGTTGACACATTTACCTTAATTTCTTCAACTTGTTTGTGGATAATCTCCACTCTTTTCTTCTCATAGTGGTCTATTGCCACAATTTCTAGATCTATGAGATCATCACCAATGGCTTGTGCCAAGACTTCTAGTTGGTCGATGACCAATTCATCTTCATCAATAGCAGCATCAGGTACAAAGTTGCACAAGATGTTATTTACAGTGGTTAGGACCATGTCCTATTTTTTTTTGGTCAACTCTTTTAGCTGCCTTGTTGACATCTTGCTGATGTCAACTACTGTATCAATGGCTTTGTTTCTTTTGGTTTCCTTGTCCTCAGCAAATGACAACTTTCTCTTTGATGAGGAGGAGTTTGGAATATCTACTAGCTCCTTTTGCTTGGGCTTTGGTTCCGGTTGAGCTTGCTCAGTTTGTATAGGAATTCCTTATTCCTGTTCCTTATTTCCTTCATCTCCCTGTTGAGTCTTATCTTCTGGTGGCACCTCTTCTTTAGGTAGATCTTCCTTGACAGGTGCTTCTGCCTCAATTTGAGCTTCTTCTTCTGGTTGCACATTAACTTCAACATCCTATTCTTGTTGAAGTTGTTCTTCCGGTGGGACTTCTTCTGTGCACTGCTCTTCAGCTGTATGGAGTTCTCCCACAAGTATATCACTTCCTAGTGCTTGTTCAACATTTATTTGTTCACCAGATGTGAACTCCTTTGTTTGAACATTTACATCACCGATTGTAGGTTCTTCACGATTAGTGAATTGAACTGGTGGTGCCAACACTTGTTCAGTTTGATCCTAAGGACCTAATTTTTCAAGTGCACTGAAGTCATACTGTTGCCAAAAGTCCAAAGTCTCTTTATAGACTTGATTCTCATATCCATTTAGAATCTGGGAAACTCTATACTTTGTATCCAAGTTCATTGTTGCTTCCTCTAGTAGAAACATTATTCTTTCTTCACTAAGACCAGGTCTTACCTTTAACAATGTTTCCCTATTGATCCTCGTGTTTGTGCCTAGACCGGTTCTCCATTTTGTCTAAAGCCTAGAATTGAGTTCCGGTGGGAACTTGGACCTATAGTCCCTTGGAGTCCTATTGTAGTCCATAAAAGTTTCAACTATGGCTACTATGACTGACTACTTATCTTCTCCTAGAAGACTATATCATTTGGCAGCATTATCTACTTGTCCAAAGTCCATTACTTCATCAACAATATCATTAACACTCATTGTGCGTGTCTTACCTTTCCTTGGAGAAGTTAGAATGGTTGGATGAGCTGGATGGTCACTGTATGCACCCTAAAATGGTCACCTAAACTTTGGGCCCTATTTATTCGATTTATTGATCCTGAATCAATTTTATCAATAATCAATATTTTCAACAATATCAATCTCTTGATCAAATCTTAATTTCGATCATATATTGGATTTTTATCCTATGGGCTAACCATTTATCCTAAGTCTTTATTTGATTAAAAAGAATATTTCCTCCTTTTTTAATTAAATAAAAAGCCCCCACTTTCCTCTTATCCTATGTTGCACAAATAAAGCATTATTCCTATTTTACAAAAAGGGAAAAAGCACTTTTTGTCTCACATGAGGCTCAAAAGTCAACACTTCACTCTCATTGGAGGATACTTGTGCACATGGATTGCTCCTTTTTCAAACTCCACCGCTGATTAAGACTTTTTGCCTCTTAATCTCCATGGTCTATTTCACCTCATTTCTTATAAAAGGAGAGCTCTCTCCTCCATTTGCATATATCTCATGTTTTTATGCTAATGTTATGCTGCAGGTTTTAGGTGCATTTAGGGCTTTTGAGGATATTGAAGACTTCCTTCATTACATCATTTAGTTGCATATTTACTTTCATAGTTGCATGATAATGGCATTCTTAGTATAGATTTCTTTTTATGCAATAGAATAAGCTCACATAGTCTAAATAGGAGGTATTGTAATCCATTGCTATTTCCTTTCATAGATTAGTTGCATTGTACTCTCTTTTCATAGATTAGATTGCACACTCATTTTAGTTGCATTGCATTACATCTTCATAGTGATTCTTGAGGATATTGGCACTCTTGCCCTTGTCCTCACTTGAATCTCTCATTGTGTGGTTGACTAGTAAGGTCACAAACTTGTAGCTCTAGCTGAGAGCAAACACCTCATAGTCCCTTGCAACTCCATGCATAGAGAGCTATGAGCCGCTTTGTGAGGCCTCATTCTTGAGCAACCTTGCATGTAATGGTTCATAGAAGTGCACCATTTTAGTGTGTACATTTCTGGCGCCCACCGTGGGGCAGAGTAGATAGGCTTTGTCCTTTGTCATTTGCATTTTCGTCATTTTTCAGATTATTTTTCGAAAATTTTGCAGTTTTGGTTTTTTTGTCTCAGAATATCGCGCGATATACCTTTATATAGCGGTGCGATACTTCGCGCTTGCTACAGATATTGCCTGCCTTGAAGAGAAATATCGCGCGATAGTTCGCCCTTTACGGACTATCGCTCGACTATAGTAGAGAATATCGCTTGGTCTCGGGCGAAGTATCGCCTGGCAAAGGGTGAAGTATCGCACTGACTGAAGAGTATCGCCTGGTATAGTGCGAAGTATCGCGCGATACTGGTGTCTGGACTGTGTCTGTACCTGACAGCGAGTTGTTTTTGAGCTATTTTATCTATCTTGCAAGTTTTGGGTTCTTAACTATCTTTTTGAAATTTTTTGAAATTTCCAGCAAATGGTATCAAAAGTTTAAGTGTGATATATCGTTGGAAAGGTCTTTCCGACCCTAATCCAACCATGATGGTTTCATTTTCAGATTTTATCATTTGATCAGTTATTTTTGTAGATTATCTAATTTTTCATGTACTAATCATTGGTAGATTTTGGATTTTGCTTCTCCTAACTTTTGTTGGTCTAACAAGTTGTGGTTGTAGGTGCTCTCATTACTTGAAATTTGTTAAAAGAACACATGTCAAAGAGGGCTACTAACAGTTTTTGTAGGGCTGCCCAAGCATAAAAACAAAAAACAAAAAAACTTGCTTGTTTATTTGCTTTCCTTTTAAGTGTGGCAAAAACTAGTTGTTTCATTTATTAGGCACTTAAGATCTTGTTGTAGGAATTCTTGGGTGGTAGGAGAAGTATGCTCTTCACCATTTTGGTGAACCAGAAAATCTTAACCCATCTTTGAATTTTGAAAACAAGAGGGTAAATGAACTTTGCTTGGTGTGTTTGGGAGAGATTCTTGAAATAGGGGAGTATGCTCTTCACCCTTGTGGTGAACCAAAAACCTTGAACCTCAAGAGTTGATCCACTTTTTGTTTAGTTGTTAGAATCTTTTAGCGGGCTTGCTCTTGAGCAATCAAGAGGAACGATCCAAGTGGGGACAAGCTAATACCGAGCTATTCCAACCCACTATAATCTCAAGGCTATCAAGGACACAAAACCTTGGTAGACATAACACTTATCTTCGCTTGATGTGAGTAGCTCATGGAATTGCGACCATGGGGAAAACATTGAATAAGAATGCTTAAGGTACTCTTGAGGCCGCAAGGTCCTAGTCCTTTATGAGGAGCAAGAGGGGTGTTGTGAACGGAAATCCTTATTAAGAACCATTAGATAGAAGGCACCTTATTTTAGCCGCTTATCTTCTTAGTGCAAGGATTGATCCAAGTGGTTTACCCGGATCACCTTAAGATACTCACCATATGTGTCCCTTTGGTTCTGTCATTTGACATTTCCATGACAAAGCCAATATCTCTTGTGGGCAACCACTTGGTGTGAGGCAAGGGGGCATCAAGTTGTGGGCTAAGTTGGTAAGTATTAAGCCTTGTCTTGTAGGTAGATATTGCTTGAAGTGTCTTCGATTGTGTGATACCAGTGTAAACATTCTCAACATACAAACAATCGGTAGCATTCATAGGGTGCAATTTTATTTTTGATATCATAAGTGTTTGTCTTGGCAAGGTTGCTTTTGCCCTTGTTTCAAGTGTTTGGAGACATGTTTGATCCCCTACTGTTTGCAAACCTATCCAATTGCTGTTGAATTTGTGATTGAAATCAGACATTTTCACCCTCACATTCGGAAACTTGAAATTAGACTTTAAAAACTCAAAATTTTGCACAAATTGGTCAAGATCAACATCAGTATCACATTAGCCAAAGAGAGATATCACATTAGAAGGTTGTTCTTGGTGAGAAAGTTTATCTCTAGAATTGTGAGCTACATTCTTGGGAAATTCTCGTACTCTTATTGTCCAAATAATTTTCATTTAATCTCAATTTCAATTATATTTTGGCCTAGCCCAACCTCCTGGTTCAAAAGTGCAAAGGTAGTCACCCTTTGATTTGAAGCACCTCTTTGACAGTGTTGGTAAAGCCCCTTCTTCTATCTTTTCATTTCTCTTTGGACAATAGAGAACTTTGATTATCCTAGTTTGGTGTTGACATTCTGTGAGGTCATCCTATTACCAGTCTTCCTTGGTCAATCCAGATCTTAGATCCTAGGTGTTGTCATGTTGCTCAACATCTCAATGAATGTTATGGTATCAATTGCACAAGATGGCTCTTAGTCTTCTTCTTTCTTCTCCATTTCCCATGTTCTTCTAAAGTCTTCTATTCCCATGGGAAATTCTTCTTCTTCTTATTATTTTCCTCTTATTATCTAGTCTACCTTCTTCTATTCATCTATTCATTTCTTCCACGCTTGATTTCTCCTCTTTTGGAACCATGAATCTTAACTATCTAGCTTTGGAACCTTTATTAAGAATAGATGATCTTGAGCTCATTGACATATTTGAAAAGTGTTGTTCCTCCAAAATTCTCATGAGTGATGAATTTATAGCAAAAATAAAAGAAAAGATGTTTAAATCAGATGCCTTTGCTAGAATCATAAACATTATCATATCACAATCTTCTTCTTCCAAACATTCTTCATCATCTAAATCTTCTCATTCTTCTTCACCTTCCAAGTCTTATCATGACTCTTCCAGACATCATTCTCATTCTTCATCTTCTAAGTCTTATCATGATTCTTCTAAACACTATTCACATTCTTCATCTTCCAAATCTTATCATGACTCTTCTAAACATTATTCGAATTCCTCATTATCCAAGTCTTCTTCTTCCACTAAGTCTTCAATTTCCTCTTCTTCACGATCTCATTCTTCTTCTACTTCTCCTAAGAGTCTTACTTCTCTTCAGAAGACATACCATAAAGAGCAACATGATAGTCCTTGTGATGTCTCTTCCACAAAGAGTGACACACCTACCTTTCATGACTATGATGACTATGATGACTATGATGATGGACAATGTAGCAATACTTATGGCAACTCTATTCCTAAGAGTCCTCCTTGTCGTGTGCTTAGGCTTACTAAAGGGTCATCCTATTGGATAGATTGTGATGGTGATCCATATGATTCTGATTTTGAGAGAAATTATGATATTTGTTGTGAACAATATGATACATCTACTTCTATTGAGGAAGAAAAAGCTTTCCGTGCTGATTATAAACGAAGATACTATGAGCATGTCTTGTCTAAAAACTTTCATGCTGAAAATAAAGATTACACTCTCCAGCAAGATCATGTTAATGCTGAACCTTTGTCTTGTGATGGTCCCCTTCCATCCACCACTTCCTCCAATACCCACATGCTTCCTAAAGCTTTTGAGTCATCCAAATCTTTCACAAATCCTTCATCCAAAAAAGATCCTAAGACTTTCCATGCGGTTCCCTATAGTTATCCTCAAGGGCCACCTCTTAAAGATACTCAAGATAACCTTCACTTAGCTGCAAATACTTTCAATAATGTCAAACCTAAAGAGCCTAAGCCTTCATCCGCTATAATGCCTATTTCAGCTAGTCCTTCACCACCTTTTCCAAAGTCTTCCATACAATCTCAACATGCTTCCTTGTCCTTAGAAGTGGCTCCATGTCAAGAGGACTCTAAAAATGATAAAGAAAAGAACAATAAAAAAGATCAAGATCAAGAACCCTCCATGTCATCCAATCCTTTTCATGATGTCTCTGATCTGCTTCATGGTTCTTTTGATCCTCTACGCTCTTTCGCATTCATTCCACCATCTCTTAAGCAAGATCAAGCTACTACTTACACTATTGAGCTTATTGACAATCAAAATAACCTTACTACACTTGCGCTTTCTAAAGATGATACTTCCATTAAGGTTATTAAAAATGGTGTTGTTACTTCTGATGTTAAGCCTATTAAAAATCAAGAAAAAAATGATGCACTTATGCTATCCAAAACAACTTGTCAAGATCAAAGTCTTCCATCTTCTTGTTCTACCATTCCATGTTCATTTCTGCTTTCTACTCTTCCTAAGTCTTTGCAAGCTCTAAACAATCCTATCAAAGAAGTTGCTCCTATTCAAGATGTTCATGATCCTATTGTAAATCCTAATGCTCACTCTAAAGATCCTGATGTCCTTGGTTGTCATATAGATGCTAATGAACTTTTTGATTATCCTTTTGCATCTTCCACTTCCATCCTTGGACCTCCTCCACCAATACTAAGGGCTTCACGTCTTCCTTCCATTTTGGGTCCTTGTGTCCCTTCACTTTCCCCTCCTAATTCTTCTAATTCGTTATCCATTTTGGGTCCTTACATCCCTCCATCTCCTATCTTTCCTCAAGATCAACATAGATGCATACCCTTGAATTCCTTTCATCCACCCACCCATCTAAACCGGTCATATCCTCCTTCTTCTTCCACAAGTCCCAAGTCTTTTGGAAGTAAGTTGAATGTTCAAAACAAGAAAAAGAAGCAATACAAGAATCCATCAAAAAAAGATCACCATGTCTCCTCTAGTCGACATGGGGGCATAAAGTCGAAAGAGATATCTAAGAAGAAAACTACAAGACAAGTATGGGTTCCAAAATCCATCATTGAAGATATTCTCTCTCAGTCATCAAAAGGAAATAAAAAGCCTAAGGCTATATGGATTCCAAAGTCTCTCTTGAAAGAGTCTAACGTTGAACAAAAAGTGAAGTTGACATTCAAGCTTCCAAAGGCTTCCACTTCATCTTTTTCCAAAAACATTCTTCCATTCCATGTGCCTAAACCACAACCTCTGCTAACCATTTGCCATATTCCTTCTCGTATTTCTCCATTCACATTTGAGAATTATAAGAAGCACACCAATCCTCTCTTTGAGGATTCAGATAGCAATAATGAACCAGAATATGGTTCGCACTTGGACTAGAATATGGTTTATGTTTCCTCCATCCTCTCACCACCCTTCAAGGTGTGTGTTGATGTTGATCTTGCCTTCCTTTCCATCTACCCTTTCACATTCCTTCCATTCATTATCCTTCTACCTTCTATCATTTTTTTCTCATTTGTCTATTCCTCGTGCGTCTTCCTTTCCCCTTCAGCATCTTTGAGCATATCATTTTGAATCCTTGACATATTATGGTTTATCCATTCAAGGAACATTATCTGAAAAGCTTGCCTTCTTCCAAAAAAGAAAATTAAAAAAAAATAGAAAAATTCCAAAAGAAAAAAAAGAAAGAGAAAAAAAAATAAAAATTGAAAATGTGCCATGGTGAAAACCTGGAAACAGGCGCCTTGGTAGCAAAAGTAAAGAGAAGTAAATTCGTCTTATGGTGAAAACCACTCCGTTGTGGCACCTTGGATAAGTACCATGATGAAAACCTAGCAATCAGGCATCATGCATAGTTCTTCTACATATTTCATCCATTCCATCTTCTCTCTTTGATCTTGACAATGTTGACCTATAATTGAATATTTGGCTATCTTGTGAGCTATCTTACAATGATCTTGCTTTCACTCCTTTCATGTTTAGCCTTCATATTCATTTTCCTCCATTCATTCTATCCTTTCGCTGTCTTTTTCCCCTTTGGTCTTGATCTAATAAAAAAAAAAGAAGTAAAACACGATGCTATGAAGCCTCTTGACATGTCTACTCCTTTGGACTGCATCCTCCCTTCTTTTGCAGTGCGCATTTGTGACTTATCCTATGCTATCCTTTCATTGCTTATCCAAATGTGTTTTGCATGATAATTTTTTCCTAGCTTGGGTACTCTTGAGGAGTTTGACCTTGAAGATTTATTCCCTCCATTTGCCTTCATTCTCCTTTCCTCCATCTCATTCACCAGCTTGCTTATCCATCTTGTCCTCCACATTGCTAGATATTGGGACTGCACAATGTGATCTTGCTCATGAGTTTAATGCCCATTCTGTTTGGGGGCATCCTTTGTACATATTTATTGATCCTGAAAAACATTCCAAAAAAAATGATATATTGTCAAAAATTCTAAAAATCATAAAATATCCTGAAAAAAAAAGAGCATCCTAGTGAAATCTTAGCAATAGACGCTTTGATGTTTTCACCAAAAAAATTATATATTCAAAAATCCTAAAAATTATAAAAGTCCCAAAAAATTTCAAACAGTGTTTCTCAACACTACCCTTGCGTCGAGTGTTTCTTAACACTTATTAGATGTCTTGCCTATAGTCTAAGTATGATGCGATAGTGCTCATTTGCAGATGCGATACTCAAAGTCTGACTCTATGACCAACACACACACACTTAAACAATCAACTCGCTGACGATATGATGACTTTATTTTTTTTTTTGTGCTGTCGATGAGGATTTCTTTGATGAGTGATCTCTCCCTGAGAAGTTTTTGATGATGCATAACTAGAAGACTGAGGGAATGAGAACATGTTTTCTTTCTTTATCTGCTTGTGGGTATATTTTGTTGATCCTAACTGTCATGAGCATTTATGCTGGTCTTACTTGACCCTATGGATTGACAAGGTATTATCCTTGACTGTTTTGCAAGTGCATGCTTATAGCTATCCTGATTTTTATGTGTCTTGATGCAAACATAATCTTGCCATATCAAACTTAGGTGATCTCACTGCATTAGTCATCTTGACCTATATGTCTTTGATGCCTAGGTGAGCTTTCCACATTTCTATCTGATAAACATCATATTCATATCCACATAGTTATGCTAGTGTGCATTGTATGATCTTACGACGCTACCAATAACGCTCGATGATGATAATTAGATGTCTATAAGCATTGTGACCTTGCAAGTCAACCACTTTCATAGTAGCTTGCATTTTTAGGGTCATGTTAGATTAGTTTTGCACTTTGCATATGGAGAGAGATCTCATTTTTATCATCTACGGACTAGTTGGTCAACTGTGCTCATTTTCTGATTCTTCTTGATCATATCTTTCATTTCTGATCTTTCATATCACATCATTTGCTATCCATTTTCGGACTCGAAATCGAAATCTGAGTCGTGTTTCCAAATTTTCCCTTTCTTCTGAGCAGTTGACTGACTTTTTGAGGCATAATTTGATTTTCGATGGACTTTCTTCTTTTCATGTCTCTCAATTTTCTAGTCTTTCATTCACCCTATCTCTTTTCTTCTAGCTCATCGCTGGGGCATGTTTCATTGCCTAATGGTTATCCTGTTATCATTTACCTTTGATTATGATTTCATTCTGATTTGATCAAATCCTTATCAATTCGCTGTTCTCCTCTATGATTTTGATTTCGACTCCGAGGGGGCAGTATTTATGGGATTCTCATCCCTGATTGCCTTGATTCTCTTGATTCAGACATCTTTTGTGAGCTTTCGCTCAAATTTGAGATTCTTATCTCTCATTTTGGATATGATCCCGAATCGACCTCATGTCCGGAATCCTTTGTTTATACTTTGTCCTGATATGATCCCGAATCGACCTCACATCTAAGTTGTTTTGTGATCCCAGATCGATCTCACATTTCAATTCTTCTTTGACTGCATGTGTTCCTAGATCGATCACACATTAGTCAAAGAGGGGCAAATGTATGCACCCTAAAATGGTCGCCTAGACTTTGGGCCCCATTTATTCGATTTATTGATCCTGAATCAATTTTATCAATAATCAATATTTTCAACAATATCAATCTCTTGATCAAATCTTAATTTCGATCATATATTGGATTTTTATCCTATGGGCTAACCATTTATCCTAAGTCTTTATTTGATTAAAAGGAATATTTCCTCCCCTTTTAATTAAATAAAAAGCCCCCACTTTCCTCTTATCCTATGTTGCACAAATAAAGCATTATTCCTATTTTACAAAAAGGAAAAAAGCACTTTTTGTCTCACATGAGGCTCAAAAGTCAACACTTCACTCTCATTGGAGGATACTTGTGCACATGGATTGCTCCTCTTTCAAGCTCCACCGCTGATTAAGACTTTTTGCCTCTTAATCTCCATGGTCCATTTCACCTCATTTCTTATAAAAGGAGAGCTCTCTCCTTCATTTGCATATATCTCATGTTTTTATGCTAATGTTATGCTGCAGGTTTTAGGTGCATTTGGGGCTTTTGAGGATATTGAAGACTTGCGTCATTGCATCATTTAGTTGCATATTTACTTTCATAGTTTCATGATAATGGCATTCTTAGTATAGATTTCCTTTTATGCAATATAATAAGCTCACATAGTCTAAATAGGAGGTATTGTAATCCATTGCTATTTCCTTTCATAGATTAGTTGCATTGTACTCTCCTTTCATAGATTAGATTGCACACTCATTTTAGTTGCATTGCATTACATCTTCATAGTGATTCTTGAGGATATTGGCACTCTTGCCCTTGTCCTCACTTGAATCTCTCATTGTGTGGTTGACTAGCAAGGTCACAAGCTTGTAGCTCTAGCTGAGAGCAAACACCTCATAGTCCCTTGCAACTCCATGCATAGAGAGCTATGAGCCGCTTTGTGAGGCCTCATTCTTGAGCAACCTTGCATGTAATGGTTCATAGAAGTGCACCATTTTAGTGTGTACAGTCACTACCTTGTTCATCAGTGATATCTACAATTATTAGTGCCTCAGTTCCAAGCACTCCTTTCCCTTTATCGGTGTCAGCGACCGGTGGAATTGTTTCTCTTTGTCGAGCTTCTTCTGCTTGCTGTTGGGTCTGAGGAAGTTTGGTCCACATCACTACTCCTTCATCATGCACTTTCTCAACTTCTCCAATAAGCATGAGACCGATCCTCCTTTTTGTTAAGAAGGTTTGTTGATGCAGTTCAGCCTGTTTGATGGCTTCTTCCAGAGTGAGGTGGTTCTAAACCTCTAGAAGAGCTCGTATTCTCAACTCATTTTCTCTTTCCATTGAAGCTTTCCATCTAGCTTCAATTATTTGTAGGAGATCCTCTGGTATAGTTTTGTGAAGTTCGGTAGGATGCAGATTATACTTATGAATGCAATGCACTACCGCTTCTTCAATCTTCCTCCTGTCTTCTTCATTCACAATCTAATATCTTCTGCTTACAGAACCCATTCCACCGATTTCTTTCAATCCTGCCACATATTCATCAATAGTGGGCTTCCTTCCTCTTGGTGGATCCTCCTTTACCAGTTTGTTTGAACCCCTCTTCCTTTTGATTAGAGGAACTGTGTCTTCTAAATTTGTCTCCTCTTGTTCTCCCTGTTAGGTAGTGATTACCGGTTCTGCTTTCTTCCTTCGAGCCTTGGGTTGCTCTGTCGCCACTTTCTTCTTTGGTGTGGGGGCCCTTTTGGTGTAGACATTTTTTATCGGTGCTCTCTTTTTAAGATTCTCTTGAATCTCGGTGAACATACCGAACTGGTTTGCAGAGAGATCCAAATTTGCTTCATTTAGGGCATCAACATATGCCTTAGCAATTTTGGTAGTGATCTCATACCCTAGCTCAAGAGCATACTCTGTTCTTGGTTCCAATGCGTGAATGATGGAGTGATCAGTGGAAACCAAAAAACACACATCATCCTTCTATGATTTAACAATTGTTGATGGCACCTGCTCCCTTGCATGCATCCTTAGTTGAAAGGCTTCAAAATATTCGGTCATTACTTTACTTAATTAGTTTCTTAGTTGGTTGGCCAATTCATCTATCTAGTGCATGACCAGTCTGTCGATATTTCATGTCACCTTACCAATACCTGAGAAGAAGCTCTAGTAGTAGAAGTAAAGACATACTAACAGGGTCCCGTAATTTATGGATTTCTTCTTAACCATACCGAACTTTTTCATATTCTCAAATATCTGCCCTCGGAGCATTTCGCAAATATCATATTTGGCGTTGTCATGCATTATCCAATGAGCGGCATGTATGGATCCTCCTGATATGTTGTTCAAATTACTGGACTGATAGACCTTATAGCCTATCACCGCGGATGCAAACTGAACCCCTTCATCTTTGATGTCGTTAACTATCATGAGATGACCATCGGATTTGGATTTCGTCAGCTTTGAGATGATTGCATTTGAGATGGTTCACAGCATCAAGGCTTCCCCTTCCTGACTATAGTTGGTCACACGATGCAAGTCCTCCTTGGTTATTTCTTTAACTGCACCTTTTTGTAGCCAAAACCCTGGATCATGCACTCAACTGAGGAATAGTCGAATCCAGTCGAGCCAGAAGATGGTTAGATAGGTGACTTCATTGACAAGACCGGACGACACCAGCTTCACATATCGGTCTTGTAGTCTTTCATCCTCACACAGAGAGAGATACTCACCCTGAATGTATGTTTCACCAAGTTCTTCCTGCTTGGCGTGGATAAACGCAGTCACATCTTTTGTCATAAAGACACCCTCTGGTACTGTTGACAAAGCTCCAACCATATCAGTTGCTTGATTCTGGATCACCGCAATATCATATGCAAGTCGAGCCACTTCATTTCCCTTGATCAACTTCACTGTAGCGGATGATGAGGCCATATCTTGATAATCGGTCACCACAGAAGGTCGCTTGATTGGTAGACAATAGCTCACAGTGATCAAAGTGCGAGAGTTTTACTTAGCACAAGAATTAGTTAATCACAAAGAAAGCAAAGTAAAACTTATGAGTAATTCTCCCTTTTTTTATAGGGTTAGGTCATAACGGTAATTACCAAACGGTAACTATTTGTTAAATGGCTACAGTAATAAATGTCTTACCTAACTTTTCTTTCTATTTTTGCTAATCGGTGATCTAGCTTTTTCATTTTGGCAAACCCTAGTTGATTACTTCTTACCTGTTCGATTATCTTGTAGACTAAGTGAGTTTGATTCTCAACAGTCCTACCGAGAACGGTAAATGGTCTATTGGTTCCTTCTAGGCCTTCTCGGCTCAGTTTGTTAAAGAGATATCACCATCAGCAAATGATGATCTTTCCTCTATTTTCTCCTCAGCGGAGCTCTTTGATTCCTTTTTGAACCAAATTTGTCTAACTGTTTTTCTAGTCTTCTCTTCCTTATTGATCTTCTCATTTGAGGATGAGATCTTCTCTACCGATTTGACCAATTCTTTCCTTTTGATAGATGACCGGTTCCTGCAATTTTTGGCTAGGTGTCCAACTTTGTTACAGTGATAACAGACTATCTCGGTTGCCTTCCATGGGTTCACCCTTCTAGTGTTAGGTGATTTTCACCATGAGTCAGTGTGACTGTGTATCCCACAGTTTGCACAATTAGTTGTGCTCCGGTTCTTGTTTCTCTTAGGGAATACTAGTCTTGGGGATCTGAATGTCATAGTCTTTGATCTACATTCTTCAGCCTTGTGTCCAAACTTATTGCATGCATAGCAGTAGCCTTTGAAGCTTCCTCTACTTCCACTGGACACAGTTGTGGGGTTGGACCAACATTCATTTCTCTTGTGGCCATACTTGCAACAATTCTTGTAGTAGCTGTTGTTTGGCTTTATCGGTGCATTCCTACAGTCATTTGTTCTATGACCTGGTTTCTCACAATGAGTACAAGAGGTGTTGAAGGTCTTCTTACCTTTTTGTGGCAGTGGCTTCTTCTTTTCTTTCTTTCTTGTCTTGGCTCCAGAAGACTCACCAGTCTCTTTGGTGACTTCACCAGTGAATCCAAGACCGGTGTGATCTTTATGCTTTCTTTGAGCTTTAAGTTGCTCATCAAGCTTGACCGAGCTCTCGTTGTATCTTCTTAGGGTTTCATTTCTTTCTTCAAATTCTTTCATCTGTCCTTCAACAGATACAGCTCTAGTGCCAATCTTTTGCATGCTTCATCCCTATCATGCCATCTCTTTTGCATGTTGACGTTTTCTTGGGTGACAATTTGTATGTCTTCTTGGAGTTGCAAAATGATAAGTTTATTCACTCGAATAGTTGCCTCTGCCTGGTTCCTATCTTTTTCAGAGGTTGTTAATGACTTGACTGTTGTGTTTCTTTCATCTTCATCTTTCCTCTTTTTCTCAATCAGTTTAGTCATCCTTAGGGCATTCTCTTCTTGCTCCCTTTTGAGATTGGAGATCTGACTGATTAGGATTTGGTTTCTTTCCATGAGCTCAGAGACTGTCTCCTCAACTTCATCAGATCCACTCTGCCCAGAGAGTTCACCAATGGTCTCATTTCTCTCATTTAATTGCAAAGTCATCTCCTTTCTTTTTGCAAGTGATCTCCTCAGACTATTCTCCAGAGAGGCAATAATGTCGGTGGCTTCCTCTTGTTGTTTCTGATACCTGTAACCCTCCATGATCTTTCTCTCAAGCGGTTAAGATTTATATATGAGAACTTCACTCTGATACCAATTGTTATCGCTAACCGGTTACTGAGAGGGTGGGGTGAATCAATAAATACTTATTTCTAATATAATTCAAAGCTTGTTTAATTATCCTTCCTTGTTAAGCAGAATATAAACAATCATTCATAAGCATATATAGAAACACATAGATCAACACAAGATGTATACGTGAAAACCTTTTATTAGAAGGAAAAAACCACGACGAGACAAAGCTCACAACTTCACTACTGCAGAATGAAGGCATCATGTTAGAACCTTACAAAGCACTGGTGAAGGTGCTACTCGGTTAAGGGATTTTACAAAAGATCGGTTAAGATCTTAACCCTGTTAAGAGTTGCCTGGTTAGAGGTCTTTCAACATCAACAAAGATGTTATCCTATTAGGAGATTTTACAAAGAACTGATTAGGTCCACCCTGATAGAAAGATTTCAATTTGCTTTCACACCTTATAAAAGCAATGATCATATGTGACACTGATTGCCTGATTAGATCATACATTTTGATCTCTTCCCCGATTTGCCTGGCTGTTGAATCTTTTCTGCCTCTTTGCCTTTCACCTCTGGTGACTGTGATCTCTATGCAGATGTCTCTTCACTGCTCTGATTACTCAACAATTCTCAACAACACTTTTCTTGTGTCCTATGACCTTTATTTATACAAGAGTTCACCGTAATGAAATATTTAACTTATAGAACTACCAGGCTGTTGTAATACCTCAAAAATGGGCTATAGGTTCATTAACCTCCTATATCAACATATCGAACAAAATCAACATCAAAGTCCTAACCAAAGGCACATCTAAACATTATCAAATCTTAATTGATTATCCTAAATCCTGCATCGGGGAATATTCCTAATCATCATAATTATCTTTAATGTAATGATTATTTGGCGATAAAACTAATTTATCCTAAAATTTGATTAATTGAATATTTTAAATATTTAATTAATTAGATTTGTTTTTGCCACTTAATTATTTAATTAAAGTTAATTTTATTTATTCCTTAATTGTATTATTTAATTTTAACAATAAATCCAAAATCTTATGAATAATTGATTAAATTCTTATTTAATTAATTAAAGCAAGTTGTCAATTTTTAATAATATTGTTTTTTAATAAAGTTTGATTAAATGATTGATTAACCCATAAATCAATTGTTTTATTTTTCAAAATCAATTAAGTTGAAAATAAATCACTTTATTATTAAATTAATTCATAATTAAAACATGGACAATCACAAAAGCAGACAACTACCAATTTCCAATTAAATCTAAACTCTATTTTGAGTTCAACTATGCTTTTGCATGTTTTTGTGAATTAAATTATCTTTATTTTCAGATAACTCAAAAATTAAGTTAAGTTTATTTGAATGATTTATGATTTTTTTCCATGCACCTCCAAAGCCCTAGATTTCTATAAATCAAGGCTCAGCTCTTCACAAATATCTCACAAATTTGCAAACTTACTCTACAGGAATCATAGCATATCAAATTTGAAGAATTTGCACAATTGGAGCTTGAAGAATCATCTTGGGAATTCGAGTTTGTAAGATCATCATTATTTTACATAGCATTGCATATCATATTAGAATTTCATTTCTAGATTAGCATATCATATCAGTTTTTACATATCATAGATTTCATATCGTTTTTCATCATAATTGCACAGAAAATCCAAAAAAATAGATTAATTGCATTCATTCCATATCTAGATTTTGCATTCAAATCTTTCATTTAGGTGTCGTCTAGATCACTGATCTCGGTATAATCTGAGAATTCACACTCGCATCTACTAGAAGGCAGTAAATTGCTTGGTTAGTTTAGTTTTCCATTATTTGCATGATTTTAATTTTAGCTAACCTCTAATATTTTACTGAAGTGTTGTGTCTATAGATCAGGTGCAAAATTCACACACACATTTCTAGTGCCCACCGTGGGGCCCTGATACGGGTTTCCAATTCAATTCTATCAATTTCTATCTTTTCTTGTCATTTTCTGAGCCAAAGCTACAATTTTTTTATTCTGTCCGTATAATTTTCGTACGAGTTTTTGACAAAAGTCATACCAAACTATAC
This sequence comes from Chamaecyparis obtusa, assembly GCA_027943335.1. Lineage (NCBI taxonomy): Eukaryota > Viridiplantae > Streptophyta > Pinopsida > Cupressales > Cupressaceae > Chamaecyparis > Chamaecyparis obtusa. The sequence continues at coordinate 352,091 of BSBK01004155.1, read as the reverse complement.
CCACTTTCGTACGATAGTGTATTTGATCAAGGATCGTGGCAGACTGTACACACTGTCATTTGAAAGTTAAAAAATGATGAAGCATTTCTTGAAAGAAGATAGAGAGGCATACTTTTTACAATTAGCTCATCAAGGAGCTAAACTTCCTCCCAACTTTAATGTTGAAAATATCATTACACATGAGGAAAAAACTCCACTCACAGCTATGATGAAACAAATGCATGCCATGCAAGTCAAACTTAACAACCTTGAAAAAGAAAAGGAACCCAAGGAGTTCTCCATGGAGTCTCTATGTCCTTTTTGATTTGACAAAGACTTGTACATGCCACCATTCCCAAAAAGAGTGGAGATGCCTAAGTATGATAAGTATGATGGACACTCTGACCCTCAAGATCATGTCAGAAAATTCTGTACACAATCTATGGAGTTCATGCACGAACCAACCTATCTGATGTGTCTCTTCCCTCGATCTCTAGGTGGAGCGGCCATTCACTGGTTCTCTCGATTGCCTTCTACTATCAAAATTTTTGAGGAGTTGATCAAATTGTTTTATCAGCAATACTCTTACAATATTCAACATCCAGTCACCATGATTGATATCTATAATCTCAAGCAATATCCAAGGGAACCATTCCTAATATTTCTTAAGAGATGGAGGAAGAAGTTCTCTCTATATGCTAGACCTATTCTAGAAATAGAAAAATTGGAAATCTTCATCAATAACCTTGTTCCAGAGATCAATTATCCTCTACAAATGCAAGATCATACATCTTTTGATAAGATGGTGGACAATGCTATCAAAATCAAAAAGGTGCTTGTGAAAAAAGGAGAAATCACACTTCAAAAAGACAAGTATGAATCAGGATCTAGTTCTAAAGACAAAAATAAAAAATGGAACAAGAATAAAGGCATCGTCACAGATGGCATTGTTGATACTATATGTGCCCCATCTAAGGCACCAGCTTTCAATCTAACTATTAGTACCCAAGCCATAAAAGCTTCAGAACAAAAAGTGCCTGAATCATCTCAAAGGAAGCCAAAGTATAAAAAGTGGTCCGCTGATAATAAATGAACATTCACTCCTCTTGAAGAATCTTTGGAATCAACCATGAGAACTCTGCTAGCTAATAACATCATCTCCTTGCTTGAGATCTGACCACTTGATTCTAAACCTAAACCAAAATGGTGGAGAGAGAACGAATTATGTGATTTCCATCGAGGTAAAGGTCACAAAACTAATAACTGCTTATGCTTGAAACATACTATTCAAGATCTGATTGATAAAAGAGATATCACCATTGACAATCATAAGAGCAATAACGATCATACAACATTCACATAACCATTTCTAAAATATGGTCAAGAAGTTTCATCTTCTCAACCTAATATGGGGGCAAAGGTTAATTATGCTTACCCTGGAAATAATGATGTTATCAATATGGTTGAACCTTGTCTCTCTAAGCATTGCAATGTCATCACAATTGTGCGAAGAGATAGAGATCATCCTTCAGCTAACACAGTCACTCGATCACAAGCTTAGGCACATCTGAACAGATAAATCCCAAATTCATCAAATGTCCCTAAGATGCCCTTCAATCTTTCTTCTGCTTCCAAACAGAAGGCTACCTCTAAATCTTCCAATCCTAAAGATACGAGGCCAACATCTTATAGCATTGTTCAACAACTCCAACACACTTATGCGAAAATCTCCATGTTTGTGTTGCTTCGAATATCTCCAGCTCATAGAGCTATTCTAGACAAAGCTTTGTTTGGATCCAATGTTCCTGATGACCTTGATTTAGACAGGTTCCAGACTATGGTTGGACATCTTACGTTTATGCAATATATATCATTTTCAGAGGAAGATGAAAACTCCTTGAGTCACCTACATAACCAACCCTTGCATATAGAAGTCTTGATCCAGAACCGTAGAGTCAAACGTGTGTTGATAGATGGAGGTGCTGGCCTAAACATTTGTTCTTATAGCTTGATCACACAATTGGGATTTTTAGAATTGGCTATTGATCTTAGAAAGAAAATAACTATCAAAGCCTATGATGAACAAGAAAGATCTTCTAAAGGCACCATTGTCTTACCTATCAGAGCAGGACCGGTTATCAGAGATACTGTATGTCAAGTCCTTGATCTACCTTTGGCTTACAACATTCTTCTAGGAAGACCATGGATACATGAAATGCAAGCTATTCCTTCTACATAACACCAATGCTTGAAATTCTCTTATGAAGGAGTAGAGGTCACTATTCCATCAGACATATCTACCACTTGCAATACATTGAAAGAAGGTGTGGATAAACATGTGCCCAATAACCGAGAATCTTCCATTAAGTCAACAAAAGAAGCATCCACTTCTAAAATGGAAGATATTGTCAAAGACGTCCATATCAAAGAAAATAGTATGGGAGAATATACTATAGAGCCAGTCTTATCTTTGACGTCTCTCCCTATTTCACCTAAGTCTTATGGGAAATCTTTGAAATAGTCCAAACTAGAATCTAAAGAACCCCTTGAGGTATATAAGAAGAATTTTGTAGCAGAACAAGTCTCCAAACAAGAATTTGAAGAGGATGAAGTTGTGCTTGCATGGCTATACAAAGATGAATCTGAACGCCATGATATTCAAACTAGTAACTCAGAGATCCCAAAAGATCCTTCTAAGTCATATGGCCCAGGAGATAAATTAATAGCTAAGATGGGATATTCAGGTAAAGGACCTCTAGGAGTCAGAGGAAAAGGTCTTGAGGCACCTCTCCCACATACTGGTAGAGAAAATAAAGACAAAGTTGGCTTAGGATTTAAAAAGAAACCCTTTCACCTCAAAGGTAATTGTTCCCATGTCATAGAGTAGATCACACCAGGAGAAGCCCTTCTTAGGAAAGAAGAAACATAACCATCAGATAGTGATTCAGACAGCTCAGAACTCATTCCCTATGAAAAATTTCCTAAAGAGATCAAAGACCTTCTTGATGCAGAAGATGATCCTATCAAAAGAATCAATGTAGTAGAAACACAAGAACCTACTGTAAAGCAAGAGATAGTTGCCACACAAGAACTAGCTAATCTTGAAGCTAATCAAACAGACCAAGAAGAAGGTGGTAGTTATTCTGAGACAGATTCCCATGAGTATGAATACAAATCTAAATCTGAGGGTAACCCTTCTTGGGGTATTCACCTTGACTTTACTCATGTTCTAAGATTTCCTAGAGATCCTGAATCAAAAGATGAATCTAATGAATATGAATGGGGAGTCATTCTAGAACTAGATGAGCTTATCACCGAGAAACATGTTGATGTTATTCACCAATATACACCTCAATCCAACGTAAGTCTAGAGAAAAATGATGAACTTAACGAGTCTGATCCACCTATGGTTGGATTGGACTCCCGCGATGACATTGAGCCTATTCATGAATTGAATGTCTTAAGTTGTAATATCACTTTTGTACTTGAGCGTCAGGTTAGGACCAATGATGACATATCCATATTTGTAAACACTATCTCCCAATCTTTCCCCACTTTGACTATCCAATATCCAGACCTTATTGATCAAACCTCCATGAATCTGAGCCATGGTATTTATACCTTCCTGAATGACTATGCCCTTGCTTGCTACCTCAATGCAGTTGAGCCTATGAGTACTTCCATCAGTGAACTGAGCGTTAGCATGACAGAGTCGGACATCAAATATCTTACTCAGAAAAAAAAAAAAAAAAAAAAAAAAAAAAAAAAAAAAAAAAAAAGAGTTATGAGGGTGAAAACCACTTTGTGGCAGTCTCAGAACCTACAAAAGTAAAAATAAAAGACGTATTCGAAGGTGAAAACCTCTTTGAGGTGCCTAAGGATGAGATATTTGATGTCCTTCCAAGTCATTTACAAGACAGATCTCCAGTTCTAATTGAGCCCACTCAACCCATCAATTTGGGAACAACAAAAGAACCACAGTTGATTCATGTAGCACAATCTTTATCAGAAGAAGAGAAGCAAAAATTTACAACATTCCTAATAGAGAAGAAAATCAACTTTGCATGAAAATATTTAGATATGCTAGGGTTGGATCCTAATCTTATAATGCATCATTTATCTATAGCTCCAAATGTCAAACCTGTCAAGCAAAAATTGAGAAAGATTCATCCTCATGTTGCACTCTTGGTGAAAGCTGAATTAGAGAAACTCCTAAAAGCTAGATTCATCTGAGTTATTGACTATGCAGAGTGGATCTCTAATAGTGTACCTATTTCAAAACTAGATAAATCAATCAGAGTGTGCACAGACTTTAGAGATGTAAATAGAGCATGTCCTAAGGATGATTTTCCATTACCTAACATTGATATGATAGTGGACATGACTACGGATTTTGAGATGTACTTTTTAATGGACAATTTTTTTGGATATAACTAAATAAAGATTGCTTCAGATGATCAAGAGAAAACTACTTTCACATGTGCATGGGGCACCTTCTGTTGGAATGTTATGCCATTTGGGCTTAAAAATGTTGGTGCTACATATCAAAGAGCCATGACATCTATTTTCCATGACATGATGCATAGGACTATGGAAGATTATGTGGATGATACTTTAGCAAAATCTATGATTCGAGCTAAAAATCTAAATGACTTGAGCAAGACACTAGACAGAATGGAAAAATTTAGTCCCAAACTAAATCCTAAGAAGTGTGCTTTTGGTGTCACTTCTAAAAAGCTCTTAAGGTACATAGTCTCAAAGAAGGGCATTGAAGTTGATCCAACTAAAGTAAAGGCCATAATAGAGATGCAACCCCCGAAGAATATCAGTCAAATGAGGACATTGCAAGGAAGAGTTCAATCTATCAAAAGATTCATATCACAGCTTGCAAACATATCACAACCGTTTACAAAAACATTACATAAAGGTGTGACCTTTGCATGGAATGAAGAATGTGAGAAAAACTTTGATCATATCAAATAGTATCTATCAAATCCTCCAATCTTGATGCCTCCTATTCATGGGAAGCCATTGATCTTATATGTCTCTGCAACAGATACATCACTGGGGGCATTGCTAGCACAACATGATGAAGATAAAAAGGAAAGAGCTATATATTACATTAGTAGAACATTGGTGGTATATGAAAAGAACTATTCAATGATTGAGAAAGCTTGTCTAGCTGTGATCTTCACATCATAGAAACTGAGACACTACATGTTAGCTCATACCACACATTTGATAGCTAAAATTGATCCACTAAAGTACCTACTAAGAAAAGCTTCCCTCACAGGTAGATTAGCCAAATGGGTCATGCTCTTAAGTGAATTTGATATCGAATATATGGAAAGAAAAGTTATTAAAGGATAGGTTATTGTTGATCAATTAGCAGATGCACCTATGATTGATGATACACCAATGCAAATAGAATTTCCAGATTCCTCTATCATGACTCTTTCTTCTAGAGAATGGTAATTATTCTTTGATGGCTCCTACACACATAATGGATCTGGAGCAGGCATATTGTTCATAACTCCTCAAGGATACTCAATTCCAAAAGCATTCAGATTAAAGTTTCCTTGCACAAACAATATTGCAAAATATGAAGCCCTTTTGAATGGTATGAAACTAGCAATTGAGTGGAGAATAACACAGATACACATTCATGGAGACTCTCAACTTGTTATCCATCAAGTCAATGATGTGTGTATGCACACAAAAATGGTCGCTTAGACTTTGGGCCCCATTTATTCAATTTATCAATCCTGAATCATTTTTATCAATAATCAATATTTTCAACAATATCAATCTCTTGATCAAATCTGAATTTCGATCATATATTGGATTTTTATCCTTGGGCTAACCATTTATCCTAAGCCTTTATTTGATTAAAAAGAATACTTCCTCCCCTTTTAATTAAATAAAAAGTCTCACTTTTCCTCTTATCCTAAGTTGCACAAATAAAATATTATTCCTATTTTATAAAAAGGGAAAAAGCACTTTTTGTCTCACATGAGGCTCAAAAGTCAACACTTCACTCTCATTGGAGGATGCTTGTGCACATGGATTGCTCCTCTTTCAAGCTCCACCGCTGATTAATATTTTTTGCCTCTTAATCTCCATGGTCCATTTCACCTCATTTCTTATAAAAGGAGAGCTCTCTCCTTCATTTGCATATACCATGTTTTTATGCTAATGTTATGCTGCAGGTTCTAGGTGCATTTGGAGTTTGAAGACATTGAAGACTTGTTGCATTTTATTGTAGTTGCATATTTGTTTTCTTAGTTGCATGATCATGGCATCATAGATTAGATTTCCTTTTATGCAATAGAATAGATCTCACATAACTTAATTAGGGGCTTGAAATCTATTGTATTTCCTTTCATAGATTAGTTGGCACTTCATTTGATAGATTAAGCTTGCATTTGTCATTAAGATTTGCATTGCATTTCTATTTAGATTCTTGGAGACATTGACACTCTTGCCCTTGTCTTCACTTGAATCTCTCATTGTATGGTTGACTAGCAAGGTCACCTTCTTGTAGCTCTAGCTAAGAGCAAAACTCATAGTCCCTTGCAACTCCATGCATAAAGAGCTATGAGCCGCTTTGTGAGGCCTCATTCTTGAGCAACCTTGCATGTAATGGTTCATAGAAGTGCATATTTTAGTGTGTACATTTCTGGCGCCCACCGTGGGGCAGAGTAGATAGCTTTGTCCTTTCATTTGATGCATTTTTCATCATTTTCAGATTAATTTTCGGAAAAATCTGCGTTCTCTGGTTTTCTGTCTCAGATTATCACGCGACACTTCTCAGAAATATCGCGCGATATACTTTCTGTCTTGGAGCGATAGTTCGCGCGGGAAAAGTATCGCCTGACTATATTGACTTCTGTCGCCTGACATCGGGCGAAGTATTGCCTAGCATTGTGCGAAGTATCGCGCGACTGAGAAGTATCGCCCGACTATAGGAAACTGTATCACGCGATACTGTTGAAGTCTGAGAAATATCGCCTGATCTGGCAGAGACTTGCGTTTTCAATTTTCTTGTCCGAATTTGATTATTTTAGCTTGCTGTTTTGTTTTGCTTTGTTTAGATAGGTCTAACCTGCATCTTTTAGCTTAAATCCATCAGATTATTGCACATTTACATTTGGATTTTGATTTTGCTAACATTGTGGGTCTAACAAGTTGTGTTTGTAGGTACTCTTCTTTGCTTGAAAATTGCTAAAAATGCATGTCAAAAAGGGCTACTAACAGTTTTTGCAGGGCTGCCCAAGCATAAAAACAAAAAAATTCATTTCTTGCTTGTTATTTACTTTCCTTTCATTTGTGGCATTCACTAATTGCATTAGGAATCTTAATACCTTGTGAAAGGGATCTTGAGGTGGTAGGAGAAGTATGCTCTTCACCTTTAGGTGAATCAGAAAATCTTGACCCATCTTAAGGTTTTGGAAGCAAGGGGGTAATTGATCTCTTTGCTTGGTGTGTTTGGGAGAGATTCTTGAGATAGGGGAGTATGCTCTTCACCTTTGTGGTGAATCAAAAACCTTGAACCTCAAGATTCGATCCATTTTGTTTAGTTTAGGAATCCTTTAGCGGGCCTGCTCTTGAGCAATCAAGAGGAACGACTCAAGTAAGGACAACTTTGTCATCATTCTCCTTGGTGGCAAGTGATTCCAACTCACTATAATCTCAAGGCTATCAAGGACACCAAAAACCTTGATAGACATAACACTTGTCTTAGTTTGATGTGAGTAGCTCATGGGATTGCGACCATGGGGAAAACATTGAACAAGAATGCTTAAGGTACTCTTGAGGCCGCAAGGTCCTAGTCCTTTATGAGGAGCAAGAGGGGTGTTGTGAACGGAAATCTTTATTAAGAACTGTTAGATAGAAGCCACCCTCTTTTAGCCGCTTATCTTCTTAGTGCAAGGATTGATCCATTTGGTTTACCCGGATCACCTTAAGATACTCACCATATGTGTCCCTTTGGTTGTGTCATTTGACATTTCCATGACAAAGCCAACATCTCTTGTGGGAAACCACTTGGTGTGAGGTGAGGGGGCATCAAGTTGTGGGCTAAGTTGGTAAGTATTGAGCCTTGACTTTCTAGAATAGATTTGCTTGAAGTGTTTTCGATTGTGTCATACCAATGCAAACGTTCTTACATACAAACAATCGGTAGCATTCATAGGGTGTTGTTTCAATTTTGATATCACAAGTGTTTGTCTTGGCGAGGTTGCTTTTGCCCTTGTTTCAAGTGTTTGAGACCATGTTTTGATCCCTTGCTGTTTGCAAACTTGCTGAAATTCTGCTGATATTGAGACTGAAATCGAAAACATCAACCCTCAGACTGGAAATTTTGACCAAACAGACCCAAAAATGCAAATTTCACGCAATTCTGGTCAAGAGTTAAATAATTCTGCAACAGTATCGCGCCCTGTAAGGCGAAGTATCACGCGATACTTCGCGCATGCTAGAAATATCGCCCCCTTTGAAGAGAAATATTGCGCGATAGTTCACCCCTGACGGACTATCACCCGGCCTGCCTGGAGTATATCGCCAGCCTGGCTTAGGGTGAAGTATCGCACAGGTATAGGTTTATCGCCCAGTAGCCTGGAGTATATCGCCTGGTTTATTTTTGCCGTGCTTAAATTTTGGTCAGTTTTAGTTGCTGTCAATTAGGCTAGGTCTTAGAGCAGGCTTCTCACCCTGACGTTTGAGATCTGTCTTGACTCCAAATTTTTGGTTTTTAGTCCTCCGGGATAGCATCATTTGATTTACAAAATCACTTTGGAATAATTGTCAAGTTAGAAAGCCATTCTTGGTGCCAAGGTTCATCTGTAAAATTGTTAGCTATATTCTGGGAAAATTTTAGTTCTCTTATTGTCGAAATCGCTTTCATTTTCATCTCAATTTCAATTATCTTTTGGCCTAGTCCAACCTCCTGATTCAAAAGTGCAAGGGTAGTCACCCTTTGATTTGAAGCACCTCTTTGACAGTGTTGGTAAAGCCCTCTTTTTTTCTTATCATTTCTCTTTGGACAATAGAGGACTTCGATTATCCTAGTTTGATGTTGACACTTTGAAAGGTCACCTTATCATTGAGAATATCTCTCTTTCATGTCAGTTACGACAAGGTACCAAGTTAACCAAGGGAAGCGACCCCCTGTTGCCTTTAGCCAGTTACCACCCGTCAAGACTCGTCGACAACCTAAGGGAAAAGGACCCCTTTTTGACCAATCTCCTAAGAGTGAATCCGAGGTTTGTTTTAATCCGGAAACTAATCCTAGTGAAGTGAGCACCTCTTTTGTACCACTTTCATCAATTATGGACATGAGTTACACTTTCACCCGACAACAAAGAGAAGCCATGAATCAAACTCTTGAGGATATATTTCAACGACACAGAAGAGACTATGGTGGTTCTTCTCATGCTAGCCCACCCGGGTCACCTCCTAACAACGCGAGATATTTTGATGCTCATCAATGAGCCGAAAGATAGCATAAGCAAGCTCACTCAGATTCAGGGTCACAACACGAAGACCAAAACAACGAATCTAGTGATCACCATATCAACGCAGCTAATGCAATAAGACATTCAAGACAAACCTCCCCACTTAAAGACACCTCTCGATATGCAAATACAAGATTGAGAAGCATTGAGAGAGAGAAGCAAGCCTACTTAGATGAACAGGCTGCTAAAAAGGAAAAATTCTGACAACTAGAGGAAGATGAATGTGCATTGTTGGATATACAAAAAAGAGTCACCCAAGAAGAAGAAGATAGACTCTATGCACAACAACTCCAAAGTCGATTTAACGGGAGGGGAGCCAATAGTGGGATCAACTCGCCCCCATCTACCCCTTCCCCTAGCCCTCGAAGAAGATCAAAAACACCCTCACGATCCCCAAGTCCTAGAGGAAGAAGGACTTCAAGATATGACCATCATAGGAGATAGTCGTCTCATAGACATTCAAAGCAACCCTCCCAACGAGCATATCATGGCTCACAACATGGAGGCAGTTATGCTAAATTTGATCATATAGACTTCATGACTATGCAACAAGAACCATCCTTTCAAGCCTATGTGGAGCAATACGTGGAACAAAACAAAGACCAATTCTTAGAAAGTCTTATCAACAAAGGCGCTAAAGTTCCATATAATTTTGATGTCCACCAAAAGATCAAGAAACAGAATCCTTCAACTGATGAGGTGATCTTACAAATGCAAAAGGATATAGACAGGATGAAGGCTCCCAAGAGCACATTTCATTTGGACTCCATATGTCCTAACCCCATTGACAAAAGTGTGGTGATGGTAGAATTTCCTAAGAAAGTTGAATTCCCAACATACGACAAATATGATGGCACTGGTGACCCTCACGACCATGTTCGACAATTCTACATAATGAGCTTTTCCTTTCACCATGAAGACTCCTACTTGCTGAGATTATTCCCAAGGAGTTTAAAAGGTCAAGCCATGGAGTGGTTCACCAACCTTTCCCCTCCAGTAAAGACATTTAAAGAACTTGTCCAAAGATTGTTTCAGCATTTCGCTTACAACTTATCTAGGTCGGTCACAATGTTTGATTTGTGTAAACTTAAACAAAATCAAGGGGAATCTTTTGTCACCTTTTTACAACGATGGAGGCGATTGTGTTCAAAATACCCAAGGACAATCCCTGAAGAAGAGAGAATTGATATCATTGTGAACAATCTAATACCAGAACTCAAATATGAAGTCAAGAAAATCCCATTTAATTCCTTTGATACTATGGTAGAGGTGGCATGTCGCATTGAGGATGTCCTAAAAGAACAAGGAATTTTTGCTAAACCAACAAATAACAGCAATAGCCAAAATAACAATACTAATGGTAACAAGGACAAAAAAAACTCCTATTAGAACAAAAACAAGCAAGTGGTCAACGACGGAGTTGTTGATTCATCTCAGGTCAAAAATGAAGGAGTTCTTAACCTCTCTCATGCAGTTCAAGCTATGAAGTTGCAAACATCTTCAACACCCCAAGACAAACCTAAGTATCAAAAGAGATCCAAAACGGAGAAAAGACAATTTACTAAATTGGGAGAATCCTATGCAGATGTTTTTAAGACATTAGTTGCTCATGATTTGGTGCACCCACAGGATCCTACAAAACATTGAATACCGGATCCTTTACCTCATTGGTGGGATGCTAAGGCTTTTTGTGTTTTCCATAATGGGATTGGACACGACATAGAAAATTGTTTTAAACTCAAACATCTTGTCCAAGACCTTATTGAGAAAGGACAATTACAAGTGGATGGGTTAACCACTAATGCAGACCATAAAGCCTTTAAAGAGCCCTTGCCTAAATATAGGAAAGGAGAGAATTCTAGCAGTAAGAATGGCAAGGCGGCTATTAACTATACATACACACATGCGGACAATGTGATTAACATGCTTGAAATGGCTGACAATAACATCAACATGGTGAGAAAGAAAGATCCTTATGGACATAATGTGGACTTAACTCCTATGACTAATGAAAGACCCGCTGTGGTGATAAGAGGTCCTCACTCACAAGGAACACCCCAGTCCCTCAATGCTGTCACTAGGGGTCAAGCCCAAGCACCCATTATCATCAAAGGTCCTAGCACTAGCAAGTCTAAACAGCCCGTGTCCAAAGGTGCTCCTCCCAAATCTGTCGTTGGTCCTGATTCCAATTATAATCTTATTGACCAGCTACAACGTACACCCGCTCAGATATCCATTTTTGAGCTTTTAGAATTATCTCCTAAGCACAAGCGCATCCTCAAGGATGCTTTGCGAGCAGCCAATGTCCCTAATAACTTAGATATTGACCAATTCCAAAACATGGTCAACCATTTGGCCAGCCCTCATTACCTCACCTTCTCAGAAGAAGATGACAAATCCATTAGTCACCCACATAACTTGGCCTTACACATCGAAGTCATGATTCATAAAACCCGTGTTAGGCGTGTACTGATAGATGGGGGTGCGGGGCTCAATATTTATACCCTGAGTTTGCTGCTAGCTCTAGGGTATTCCGAGAACGTCATTGACACAAAGAAAAGAATCACAATCAAAGCATATGACGAGGCAGAAAGAAGTTCTAAGGGATTGGTTGTTTTGCCTATTCGCATTGGTCCCATAGAAAAAGATATATTATTCCAAATTGTTGATGTTGGACCTCTAGCCTACAACATTCTGCTAGGTAGGCCGTGGATACACAAAATGCAAGCAGTACCATCAACATATCACCAGTGTGTAAAATTTCCCTATAACGGTGTAGAAGTTTGCATCCCTGGAGATAGTGCTCTATCAGTTAATAACATGTCTGCGGGATCACATGTACCTTTGAATAGGGAAGCTGACAATCCCAGTAGTTCACTCGAAAAATGCAAGCAGCAGTTCAAGACCATGGATCTTGGGATGGGAGATTATAAGATTGATTCTTTTACAAAAATGCCAATCTCTCCTAGGTCTTATGGGAGACCATCCCCAAATGTGAAGCCTTCGTCATCAGCAATGACGTTATTTGGAAAATTTGTTAAGTCTTCAGTCCCCATTCAAGAAGAAAAAGAGGAAGTTGTTGTAAGGGACTGGATATATCACGAGGAGAAATACAAACATAACAATAATTTTGCTCCCTCACCTGAAACTTATGGGAAAGGGTATACACTGGTTAAAAATATGGGATATCCGGGATTTGGTCCCCTTAGTCATAGGCTGGACGCTAAAGCTGAGCCTCTTCATCATGCTCTTTTTGGACGAAAGAACAAGTCCACGATTGGCTTAGGTTTTGAGAATAAGAAAAAGAAAGGTGTCCCTGTCCCAGCTGCAATGGACAGTGACAGTGATGCAGATTATACGCCTGATCTTTCCAACCAACAAGATGTGTCTGATGATTGGGTGCCCTCCACAAATCTCCTTTGGGGAGATTCCACAGATTTGATGGTTAATAGTCCTACTATCCCAGCTACAACGGATAGTGATTGTGTGACTGCTAGATCGACAAAGGAAAGTGTTACTGTCCTAGCTGCGACGGATAGTACCAATACTAGCACTAGAGAGGGGGAAACCCTTCCTAACCTTGAGGCTTCTACATCACGAGGCCTAAATGATGACTCAGAGACAGACTCCCATGAATATGAATGGGATTCGCTTTCAGATGCAACAATTGATCTAGACGTGGATATTATCCATGCCTATAGTACCCAACCCGATGCGACTAATGATCCTAGTGTCAGACTAGAGGATTGCCCTCCTCAAATCGCCTTAGTAGATGACACTTCGTTTGATAGGATGAGTCCTAATTTGGGTATCTTAGGAGAAGACTTGATGAACTCTGATTATATGGTCACCAAAGATGACACCGTTCGCATTAACAACATCGAACCCACCATTGACTTACCCCTTGTTCACTTTGACCTGATTAACTGGTCTAAGCGCCACCAAGAGCCCACATTCCTCACATTTCATAATGATTACGAAATTTCTTGCTATCTGAATGCTCTCGAACCCGTGGCTTCTTCCACCAGTGAACCAACAACCAGCATGACAGAGCCTGATATTAAGTACCTCAGTCTCAAAACAAAAGACAAAAAGAAAAATAGGTCTGATGGCGAAAACCACTTTGTGGCGGTGTCAGAACCAAAAATAGTAAAAAGAAATGACACATCCGAAGGTGAAAACCTCTTTGAGGCACCTAAGGATGGGGTACTTAATAACTTACCGAGTTATTTCCAGGATAGATCATCAATATTGATTGAACCAACAAAGCCGGTCAATTTAAACACAGAAGAAAATCCTCAGATAGTCCATCTTGCTCAGTCTTTATCAGAGGAAGAGACCAAGGCATATGTACAGTTTTTAACGAAAAAGAAAATTAATTTTGCATGGACCTACTCAGACATGCCAGGGCTTGACACGAATCTCATAATGCATCACTTATCTATAACTCCAGGAGTCAAGCCAGTAAAATAGAGATTAAGAAAAATGCATCCACATATAGCTCTACTTGTCAAAGGAGAATTAGAAAAACTTTTGAGAGCTGGATTTATTAGAGCCATCGATTATGCAGAATGGATCTCAAACATAGTACCGGTCTCCAAACATGATGGGTCCATTCGTGTCTACACAGATTTTAGAGATCTAAACAAAGCCTGCCCAAAGGACGATTTTCCACTTCCAAACATTGACATGATAGTGGACATGACGGCGGGCTATGACATATATTCCCTAATGGATGGTTTCTCGGGGTATAATCAAATCAAAATAGCTCCTGAAGACAAAGAGAAAATAGCATTCACATGTGCATGGGGAACCTACTGCTGGAACGTCATGCCATTCAGGTTAAAGAATGCAGGAGCAACCTACCAAAGAGCTATGATGACTATCTTTCATGATATGATGCACAAAAATATGGAAGATTATGTGGATGATACCCTGGCAAAATCAAGAAAAAGGGACACACACCTCAATGATCTGGAAGTAATTCTAGATCGTATGGAACAATTTCAACTCAGATTGAATCCAAAGAAGTGCGCATTTGGCATCACCTCAGGCAAACTTTTAGGATTCATAATATCAGCGAAAGGTATCGAGGTTGACCCCGAAAAGGTCCAAGCAATCCTAGATATGCCACCTCCTTGAAATATCAGCCAAATGAGAAGTCTCCAGGGACGTCTTCAATCAATTAGGAGGTTTATTTCTCAGCTTGCAGATAGAGCGCAACCCTTCAACAAGACATTGCATAAGGGTGCTTCTTGTGTTTGGAACGAGGATTGTCAAAAGAGCCTAGATCAAATCAAACAATACTTGGCCAATCCTCCGATCCTAATGCCTCCTATTCCAGGGAAACCATTGATCCTATATATTTCAGCTACAGACACTTCCCTGGGGGCATTATTGGCTCAAACAGATGATACTGGGAAAGAACGGGCCATCTACTATATCAGCCGTACTCTAGTTTCTTATGAGATCAATTACAATAATATTGAGAAGTCTTGTCTCGCGGTGGTGTTTGCTTCTCAAAAGTTGTACCACTACATGCTTGCTCATACCATACATTTGGTTGCTAAAATTGATCCCCTAAATACTTGCTTAGTAAGGCTGCCCTGACAGGTAGACTTGCTAAATGGATGATGGTCCTCACTGAATTTGACATAGAGTACGTTGAAAGGAAGGCAATAAAAGGGCAAGCTATTGCCGACCAATTAGCTGATTTTCAAATCCAGGATAGTATGCCAGTCCAAGTGGAATTCCCAGATGAACACATCTTGTATACAACCACTCGCACTTGGACAATGTTCTTTGATGGTTCCCGCATGCAAAATGGATCAGGTGCTGGAGTTTTATTTGTTTCTCCACATGGGTACAACATTCCGAAGTCTTACAAACTATTATTCCCATGTACCAATAACATTGCAGAATATGAAGCTTTAACTAATGGCTTGAGAATGGAACATCACAGAATTACATGTCTTTGGGGATTCCCAGTTAATCATCAACCAAGTCAATGAAGAGTATCAAACCAAGGATGACAAATTGATACCCTATAAAAAGATGGTTGATTCTTTGAGATGCTATTTCACCTTTGTGACATTTCAACAAATCCCTAGGATAGAGAACAAAGCTGCAGACACCATGGCCACATTAGCTTCACTTCTTTAGTTGGAGACACATGAATCCAGATTTGAATTCCTGGTGGAAGAACTACACCATCCCATCTTTGACTCGTCTGAAAGCCGTGTCATTTGTGCCATTATCACACACGAGTCTTCCCGATATGGTGCTATCTATTCATATCTTCGTGATGGCATCATCCCTGACACATTCACCCGCTCCGAATGCCGAAACATCATCTGTAATGCCTCTCGCCACACCCTCATCTCTGGTGATTTATATAGGAGGGGTTTAGATGGGACGCTCCTTAGGTGCTTGGAAAAGGAGGAATCCAACCAAGCGTTAGCTGACATCCACGAGGGCATTTGTGGTGGACATTCTAATGGTCTTGCCATGGCCCGAAGGTTGCTTAGGGCGGGATATTATTGGCCCACAATGCAGATGGACACAGTCACCTTTGCTAAGTCATGTGAAAAATGTCAGAAACACGGCAACCTGATTCATGCTCCAGGTAGGGAGCTGATTCCTTCTGTTTCTCATTGGCCATTTCAGCACTGGGCCTTTGATCTGGTTGGGCAGATTCATCCCAACTCATCAGGTGGACACAAGTTCATTATTACTGCCACTGACTACTTCACAAAATGGGTGGAGGCTGTACCACTTTCTATTGCTTCAGGAAGGACCATTTCTTTGTTCATCTTGAATCATATCATTTGCCGATTTGGAGTGCCTTCTGAGATCATTACTGACAATGGAGGTTAATTTAAGAATAAGGACCTAAAGCACCTATGCAAAAAGTTTAAAATCAAGCAACATTGGTCCTCCATCTATTTTCCACAGGGAAACGGACAGGCAGAAGCTTCTAACAAAACCATTCTTAAGATTCTTCATAGAACAGTGCACAAGAATGGTAGGGATTGGCACTTACAAATCAATCCAGCACTATGGGCTTACAGAACAAGCATTCGCACACCTACAGGAGCCACTCCTTTCTCTCTCACCTATGGCGCTGAAGCAATATTGCCTTTAGAAGTCGAGATACCATCCCTTAGAGTCTCACTCAAAGGTTTGATTACAGATGAGGATTACTGCGCCATGAGGTTACAGGAACTAGAACTTCTAGATGAGAAGCGTAAGGCTTCCTTTGATCATATGAGAGTGTATCGGAAGCGTATGTCCAAAGCATTCAACAAGAAGGTTCGGCCTTGAGAATTTCAAATAGGTGATCTTGTTTTACGAGAGAACCCTAAGAACCAACAAAACAGAGAGCAAAAGGGCAAGTTTGAACCTAACTGGCTTGGACCATATGTCATCATAGCTGCTTTTGGTACTGGTGCGTATTTACTATCAGATCCTGATGGGGAACAGCTCCCTTATCCCATCAACATTGTGCACCTCAAGAAGTTCTATCCTTGATGCCCGTTCTGTCTGGGGGCATCCTTTGTACATATTTTATTGATCCTGAAAAAATTCTAAAAAAAATTGATATATGATGCTGAAAAAATCCTAAAAAGCATATAAAGTCCTGAAAAAAATATAAAAAAATCAAAATATTCAAAAAATCAAAAAAATAGAAAAAGTGCCTTAGTGAAAACCTAGCAATAGGCGCCTTGGTAGCAAAAAAATTGAAAAAATGAAAAAAACAGTCCAAGTGGTGAAAACCTGGAAACAGGCGCTACTTGAGGCCTTTGCACCCCTATTTGTTAGCATGCGCTCTCGACACTTAACCACTTTCCATCATGCCTTGACCTTATTTGGCCTAGTCTGGAATTGGTCTTTATCTTTGTCTAGGGGGCATAATTGTTAGCATTGGTCTTTTAGGTGCGTTTGTCTCTTGGGACATTTCACAACAAGTGTTTTTCAACACCACCCCAAACAGTGTTTTTCAACACTACCCTTGCGTCGAGTGTTTCTTAACACTTATCAGGTGTCTTACCCAACAGTCTCATATGATGTGATATTTCTCACTAAGCAGATATGATACTCAGAATTTGACTCTATGACCAACACACACGCACTTAAACAATCAACTCGGTGACGATATGATGACTTTATTTTTCTTTGTGTGCTGTCTATGAGAATTTCTTTGATGAGTGATCTCTCCCTGAGAAGTTTTCGATGATGCATTGCTAGAAGACTGAGGGAATGAGAACATGTTTTCTTTCTTTATCTGCTTGTGGGTATATTTTGTTGATCCTAACTGTCATGAGCATTTATGCTGGTCCTACTTGACACTATGGATTGACAAGGTATTATCCTTGACTGTTTTGCGAGTGCATACTTTTAGCTATCCTGACTTTCATGTGTCTTGATACAAGCATAATCTCGCTATACCAAATTTAGGTGATCTCACTGCATTAGTCATCTTGACCTATATGTCTTTGATGCCTAGGTGAGATTCCCACATCTCTATCTGATAAAGATCATATTCATATGCTAGTGTGCATTTCATGATCTTACGATGCTACCAATAATGCTCGATGATGAATCTTAGATGTCTATTAGCATTGTGACCTTGCAAGTAAACCACTTTTCATGTAGCTTGCATTTTTAGGGTCATGATAGTCTAGTTTTGCATTTCTTGCATATGGAGAGAGCTCTCCTTTTCATCTTACGTGGACCTGTCAGTCAACTGCGCTCACCTTTCCTTCTTCTTGATCATGTCTTTCACTCCTTGTCTTTTTCATTTCGAACCTGTTCCTGTTCATCACAAGGGGTTAATCATATCATCATATCTATATCACAACTGTCATTTTCAAGAAACATAAGTTTATATAATACATATGAGAGTTAAACATACATCTATGAGAGAGAACATACATAAGCACATACATAAGTATTTTGAGCAAAATGACAAGACAATATACATAAACTGATACATCCATTACAAATGAGACAAATACACATGATACATCGAACATCCAGTAATCTCATATACAATGTCATGATATACAATACAATATGGGATCCCAAAATCTGGATCAACAGTCTTAAAATATGTCTAAAACATCTAAGACCTAACCCTAAGACTCGCTACCACCCTCGTGAGGAGCTCGTGGTGGTGGAGGAGGCATAGCTCTCCTATCGAGTACCACGTCTGATACCCCTACCCGCTGAGAGTATGATGGTGCTCTCTCACCCTCTGGGACGGCCTGCAGATATAATCCGTGATAATAGGCAGCTCTCGCTGACTCTCGTCGGAGTTCTAGTGCCTCGACCTGTGCCATCGCCTCACGACGTGCTATCTCTGCTCTGAGATCAGCTATCTGCTGATCCCGCTCTGCCCTCAGATCTAGGAGCTTCTGATCTCTCACAGCTATAGTGGTCCGCAGCTGCTATATCTCTGCCTCCTGAGCCTGTATCTAAGCTCTCAGGTCCTCTCCCCCCGCAGGCTGCTCCTACTATGCCATTGCCTGCCGGCGAGCTGGTCTCACCTCCTCCTCAGGCGTCACTGACCGCTGTCCCCATGACCATTTTCGGCCACCTGATCTCGACCCCTCTCCTCTCTCCATCCTCCTCCCTCTCCCCCTCCTGCCATCTCCTCCATCCCCTCCCTCCCCTCCTCCCTCCCCTCCGTCCCCTCTGTCCCCTCCGTCTCCTCCATCTCCTCCATCGCCTCCCGGCGCTGGCATCTATGCATCTGGTATTGTAAATCGAGGGAATGGTACCCTCCGCCACTCTGCTCTGTAGGCTCCATCAGCCCCTGCATCTGCCACATCTGGGAAATAATCCCAAGGCTCACTCCTGATAGCTGTTGTCTCCGCGACAGCCTGCTGATAATTCAGCATAGGTAGCCACCCATGCCCCTCCTCATCCCTAGCCCTGACATATGTAGTAGTCTCTATCGAGACTCGCTGCTTCCTCCCAAACTGGCGCCACACCTGAGTGATGCAGAATCTCTCTACGATCTCCATATATCGACCTACCAGTGGCCGACTGCACAGCATGTAGCTCAACTCATCTGCGGCATCCCCCCAAACCTCAACCTCCCTGTACGGCCTCCATGTGAATGACGCTATCTCATCCAGAATTTGTCTGTAATAGGTCACATCCCAAGAATGGGCATGTGATATAAACCTGATGTACCTATAAATGTAGGGGTACCTCCTCTCCCTCGGCTGAACCCTGGGGTGCACCACAGCAATGTGCTCCCATGCCCATACCTGTGCCAGGATGGCATCGCATGCCCATGTCCGACCGTCCCTATAGACGATGTCGTGCAGCTCATGATACATCTCTGCCAAGATCGCAGGCCCCCATGCCATCCGTCGGGGCCTGCCTACCAAGTCTACCAGTAACCTGCCCCATCCAAGCAGGAATCCCTTCTGACTGCGATCAGTCATCAAGATCTGTGAGATGATAGATGCCATAATGCATGGCACCGGATAATCTCTGCCAAAATCATCAAGCAGTCGCTCCCAACTGACATGCCTGTCCAGGATAGTCACATCCTGAAACATCTCTTGAATCAATCGACGCCCCTCAATGGCATCCTGATCATACTATACCTGTGACAACACATAAATCGTGTTAGTTTTCATCTTTTGGAAACATTACATTTTACATGACTGTCTCAAAAAAACATGATTATACTTACAGGCTCTCCGTGGCATGGAACTCGGAGGATCCTATAGACATCCTCCAGTGTGATGGATGCCTCGCCTGTAGGAAGGTGGAAGGTGTTGTGCTCGCTATGCCATCTCTCAGCCAGCGCAGTCAACAACCCATGGTCTGCTCGGATATATGGGTACCTCAACAGATACCGGAATCCCATCGCCCTGAGGTCGGCATTGCCCTGATCATCCAGATCTCGAACACACCGTAATCCTGTCACCTTCGGCGCTCTGATGATGAGCGCCGAAAAAAACCTCCTACAAGCCAAAACTAAGCCTATTGTTAGCACATATCATGATGGATGTCCAAAAACTTAGTATAAAACACCTTAAAAATGTAACATTGTCTAGACCCATGTCATTTTTGCTCAAAAATGCATTAAAAATCAATATTTTATGCTGGGCGATATTCCTTTTCTGGAGAAGTATCGCGCGATACTTCTCCCTATAGTGGGGCGATAAACCTTATATCGCGTGATATTTCACCCAGTATCACGCGATCTTTCACCCAGTATCGTGCGATATTGATGTCTAAGGTCGCGCGATACTTTTGGGGCACGCGAAGTATCACGCGATACTTCTCCCCAAAGCGCGCGATACTTCTAAAGTATCGCGCGATATTTCGCCTAAGAAAAAATTTTGAAATTTAAAATTTGAAAAAACGTGCTATTAAATGCTAAAAATGACCAACAAGCTCGAGTTTTTCGAAAACATACCGGGGCGGGATAATGTGGTGGCCGGTTGTGCAACCGGGCGCGCTCGAATCGATGCCTGTGGATGGGAACTCCTGCTTGCTGGGCCATTTTCTCTCTCTAAAGCTCTGAAATTCTCAAATCGCTAAAAGACATGATTTTTGAAAATGACATTTTGACCCCTTTTATAGTCTTTTACCTCATTTTCAAAACACCTCAGAATTGCGCGAAAATTGCACCCCTAGCTAATTTCGACGTCCTGGATCCATTTTTGGACTCGAAATCAAAATTCGAGGTCATCTTGATAGTCAAAATTGCGTTTCAAAATTTTCCCTTCTTCTGCGCAGTTGGTTGATCTTTTGAGGCCTAATCTTTCGATCTTTGTTGGGGCATTGTCATTGCTTCTTTTTCATGTCTTCCAAAACTTCTAGTCTTTCATTCATATTCATTCCATTCTCTCATTTCTCACGTTTGACTGCATCTTTCCAGTCAGACTGGGGCATGTTCTCTTGCCTAATGGTTAACCTATTTGACCCTTACATTAGATGCTGATTTGATCAAATCTTTATCAATTCGCTGCTCTCCTCTCTATGATTTCGATTTCGATTTCGAGGGGGCAGTATCTATGGGATTCTCATCCCTGATTCCTTGATTTTCCTGATTCAGACATCTTTTATGAGCTTTTGCTCAAAATTTGAGATTCTTATCTCCCATTTTTTTTATTATTGCCTAGCAGCGACGGTGATAGTTTTGTCTAAAGCTTGATTTGCACCTAGCAGCGACGGTGTTGGTCTAAGCTTTTGTTTACGTTTGTCCAGATGTGATCCCGAATCGACCTCATATCTGAGTTGTTTTGTGATCCCAGATCGATCTCACATTGCAACTTCATTCTTTGACTACATGTGTTCCCAAAACGATCACACATTAGTCAAAGAGGGGCAAATGTATGCACACAAAAATGGTCGCCTAGACTTTGGGCCCCATTTATTCAATTTATCAATCCTGAATTATTTTTATCAATAATCAATATTTTCAACAATATCAATCTCTTGATCAAATCCGAATTTCGATCATATATTGAATTTTTATGCTTGGGCTAACCATTTATCCTAAGCCTTTATTTGATTAAAAGGAATACTTCCTCCCCTTTTAATTAAATAAAAAGTCTCACTTTTCCTCTTATCCTAAGTTGCACAAATAAAACATTATTCCTATTTTATAAAAAGGGAAAAAGCATTTTTTGTCTCACATGAGGCTCAAAAGTCAACACTTCACTCTCATTGGAGGATGCTTGTGCACATGGATTGCTCCTCTTTCAAGCTCCACCGCTGATTAAGACTTTTTGCCTTTTAATCTCCATGGTCCATTTCACCTCATTTCTTATAAAAGGAGAGCTCTCTCCTTCATTTGCATATACCATATTTTTATGCTAATGTTATGCTGCAGGTTCTAGGTGCATTTGGAGTTTGAAGACATTGAAGACTTGTTGCATTTTATTGTAGTTGCATATTTGTTTTCTTAGTTGCATGATCATGGCATCATAGATTAGATTTCCTTTTATGCAATAGAATAGATCTCACATAGCTTAATTAGGGGCTTGAAATCTATTGTATTTCCTTTCATAGATTAGTTGGCACTTCATTTGATAGATTAAGCTTGCATTTGTCATTAAGATTTGCATTGCATTTCCATTTAGATTCTTGGAGACATTGGCACTCTTGCCCTTGTCTTCACTTGAATCTCTCATTGTATGGTTGACTAGCAAGGTCACCTTCTTGTAGCTCTAGCTGAGAGCAAAACTCATAGTCCCTTGCAACTCCATGCATAGAGAGCTATGAGCCGCTTTGTGAGGCCTCATTCTTGAGCAACCTTGCATGTAATGGTTCATAGAAGTGCATATTTTAGTGTGTACAAGGTGTACCAAAGTAAAGATGAAAAGCTCATTCCTTACAAGAGAATGGTAGATGATCTTAAGAAATATTTCGTATTTATCACATTTGAGCAAATTCTTAGAACGGAGAATAAGGTTGTCGATGCAATGGCAACACTATCCACTTTATTACATTAGCCTGAACATGAGCTACGCTACGAGTTCCTGGTAGAAGCACTATCCTATCCTGCATACGATTCCTCAGAAACTCGCATGATCTGCACTGTTGTAGGTCATGATTCATCTAGATATCAAAACCTATTTTCCTATCTCAGAGACCAAATCATTCCCGATACCTTCAACCGCCATGAAAAGAGATACCTTATCCGAAATGCCTCCCGATATGTCATCATTGGTAATGATCTATACAAACGAGGTCTTGATGGTACACTACTTAGATGTTTAGAACGAGAAGAGTCTCAACATGCATTAGAGGAATTCTATGAAGGTATTTGTGGGTCACACTCGAATGGTTTAACACTAGCTCAAAAACTTATTAGGTCTAGGTGCTATTGGCCTGAAATGGAGAAAGAGCCTATCAAATTTGCTAAAAACTATCAAAAGTGTCAAGTGCATGGCAACTTAATTCATGCTCCAGCGAGAGATCTAATTCCCTTCACTACACAATGGCCTTTTCACCAATGGGAATTTGATCTTATAGGAGCTATATATCCTCATTCTTCTAATGGACATACCCATATAATCACAGCTACAAATTATTTTACAAAATGGGTAGAAGTAGTCCCTTTGACACAAGCAACTAGAAAAAAAATATCTATGTTCATATTGAACTATATCATATGCAAATATGGGATCCCACATTCTATATTCATAGATAATGGAGGATAATTCAAAAATAAAGACCTAGATGATCTATGTGCTAAATTCAATATCACACAACATTGGTCTTCTATATACTATTCTCAAGGGAATGGACAAGCGGAGGCTTCTAATAAGAATCTATTGAAAATCTTACACCGCACAGTTAATAAGATAGGAAGAAACTGGCATCTCATGATCAATCCAACTCTCTGGGCCTACAAAACAAGTATCAAAACACCTATTGGGGCTACACCTTTCACTTTAGTTTATGGAACTGAAGCGGTATTGCCTATTGAGGTTGAAATCCCATCACTCAGAATCAGAATGCATGGTCTAGTAACTGATGATGACTACAGAGTGTCTAGGTTGCAAGAACTTGAACTACTAGATGAGCGCAAACAAGCAACGTATGATCATCTCAGAGTATATCAGAAGAGAATGTCTAGAGGTTACAACAAGAAAGTCAGACACAGAGAATTCTAGGTTGGTGATCTAGTCTTGAGAGAGAATCCAAAAAATCAATCACATCAAGAACGCAGGGGGAAGTTTGAACCCAACTGGCTGGATCCCTTTGTAATCACTGCTACTTTTGGCTCTGGTGCCTATCAACTCTCAACGACTGAAGGAGAATAGCTCCGAGAACCAATCAATGTTCTCCATCTGAAAAAATTCTATGCCTAAGGCATTCAATCTATGGTAAAATATCTTGAAAAAATGAACATCTTGGTGAAAACCTAGCAATAGGCACCTTGATGATTCACAATATATATATATATATATATATATATATATATATATATATATATATATATATATATATATATATATCAAAAGTACAAAAAAAGTAAAAATATAAAAAGTACAAAAAAATTGAAAAAATGAAAAATACAAAAAAATGAGAAAAAGAAAAAGTGCCTTGGTAGCAAAAATAGAATCTCTGCCAAGATGGTGAAAACTCGGCAAATGGGTGCCACTTGTTTCAAAATGTTCCATCTATCAGCGCAATCTTAGTCCTTCCCAACTTTTAGTCTTGCTTTAGTTTGTACATATCTCCCAGTTTGTTTTCAATAAGTCGGTCTGTACACCAATCAGCTCAAGCGTCTGTATCTTATCAATGTTCAAACTTGGGGGCAATCAAAGTCCTATCCTATGGCCTCCAATGTATCTTAGACGTATCATATCCAATCAGAGTCCTTGGAAGCTTCATTTGAGTTAGTCAGTCAATCTCGTCTCCAGAAAGGATTTTGCATCAACATCAAACATCAAACATTAAATTGAAAACAATTTGTGATTTTCATGCTTTTATCTCCTTGTATGCTTACTGATTCACATTGAGATTTCTTGCATATTGTGTCCCTTTGAGCTCTTTGATGATGTCCTTTACAGGATTTAGAGAGTGATGATTGGGGGCATAATCTTTTCATTGTTTTCTGCTTATATGTGAAAATCTAACAACTTTGAAAATTTTGGATTGAAATGGTGTCCAACTGTAAGAGCCTCTATCTCGAATTGGATGGCCATGCATACCTCGACCATTGATACCTGAAATATTCAAGGAAGTTTTATCCAACTATTGTCTTTTTGAGTGAGTTCTTTCTCCTACTATGAAACGTGATCTTGCCTAAGGATGTGACCAATAAAGGGTCACTATGGGTAATTCACATTGGATTTAGAATGATCTCTTGATCGTTTGATGTGTTTGAAATGCAAGGCGTATTCTAGTCATCATGACGTCTATATTTTGATGCTTATACAAATTGCTATATCAAAATGGACATGATATTTAGGTCATCCTAGCACGTATGCTTTGATGCTTATATCTAATCTGACATTCTGAAAATAAAATCAATATTCGTATATCCATGGTTGCCTAATCAGTGGGCGTTGTATTGATTTCTGCGCATACAAATTGATATTCATATGTCTATGGTTTCATCACTAGTGGACATTGTATTGATTTATCCGGTTACCTAAAAATTCAATGATGAGAATGACCGACACATGATCAGTGACTAGGTCCTAGGTCTTAGGTTGCATTTCATTCTACTTGTTTCTTTGTATTTTGCATGTTTGCATGATCTCACAACAGTTGATTAAACAAACTTCAATGCTTAAAACAATCCTTCAGATATCTCTTCAACTCTAACAAGAGTTGAAACCTAACTTGAAGGTCTCTTCATAGCCTTGCAAGCAATTACTATCCTGAGTTAAATATCCTTTTTTGACATAATACTAAGTACTTGTCTTCATCATACCTGCAAAACATATCATGTGTATCATTGCATTTACATATCATAATCATTTGTTGTGTTACGATTCATCCATGTGCATAAGCATAAATCATACATACATATTTCCATAATCAAATACATTTGCATAACATCCATACATATGAAAGAAATCATTGCATTGCATTGATCCATACATACATTCTACACTACCCATAGCATAAACATCACATGATATCATCATAAATCGAAACATGACAAGTACATATGAAGTCACAACCAACATCTCGATCTCATATATATCAAAAAAATCATATCGAACTAGTCAGGGGTGCACTACTGGCACAGTATACAAAAGAATGAGCTCATATGAGCTATCAATGTCAGAACAACATATCAATTATCAAAAAGAGAAGAGTATAGTATATTAGCATCAACAAAACATAGCACAAATCAATCAACTATCAACATGATCCTCTACATCTGGTGAAGGAGGAGGTGGTGCATCTAGTACTACCTCTGCTCTCGGAGCCCTGGCTCCCTCTGATGCCATCATAAACTATGAGTAGGTAGGAACTCTCTGTGCTACAGGAATGGCAGAATAATAAGCTGATACATAATATGATGATCTCAAGGTCTAATGAATCACCTCTGCTTGTAACCGTTGTACCTCCCTCATGAGTGCAGTGCGCTGCCTATCAGCCTCTATGAATCTCTCCTCCCACCTAGCACTGCGTATCTTCAGGTCCCTAACTTGATCTCTGAGACATCTGATGGTCTCCTGTGGGGTAAGAGGAACAACTGGATCAACATCAGTTGCTAGCATCTTTGTGTCCTCTGCAGGTTGCTCTCCTGTCTCTACTCTCTGTGCCTTGCAGCGTTTGACCTCTGCACCTAAATCAAAAGCGGCATCATCCAGTACCGCATTAGTATCCACACCACCTGGTACTTTCTCAGCTGCTAAAACATCACCCACTGCACCAATACCACCCAATGTACCTCTCTCTCCTCTACTCTGTCTCTTTGTATCAGTAGATCTCCCTGCTGAAGAAGTAGTGGGACGAGGGGGCCTCATTTGTCTAGATGGTCTCTGCGATGGAGCCATCGCTCTGGGTCTTGGAGGTGTAGGATGTATCATCAGAGCCTGTGCTAGTCTGGGACCCTGTGGCATAGGAGAACCTATCACGTCCATCGCCTCCTCCATGGAGGGAATCAGCTCGGTAGGATCTAAAAACCTGTGAATGGGGTGGTCTGCTAACCATGAAACAAATATATCTGTAACCCCAGCATCTAGTACCTGAGGACGGTACTCCCAATCCCTACCAACTATGGCACTGTACTCCTGTGAGCATAAAGCATAAGATAATCTGGCAAACCAACCTAAACCAAGCCCCCGCGCAATCCAAGCATAAGCAGTGTAGTCCTCTGGGGCATCCTGAATCCGTCCATACTGCTGCCATACTCTAGTGATAAGGAATCTCTCAAGGATAGTAGAGGATCGGCCTATCAGTATCCTGCTTTGAAAGAAATAACTGAACTGCTCCCGAGTGGTAGGCCAAGGCTCAATGGCTACATATGGTCTCCAATGCACGAAAGTCATAGCATCCAGACACCACCTCCAGTACTTGAGGTGTCCCATCCGTACCTGTGTCACATATCCTGCGTATGTATATATAACTGGCTCATGAGGCTGCCGTTGTGTCTGATACACTGGTCTCACTACGGGGATGTGCTCCCACGCCCATATCTGTAATACAAGGGCTCCCGCTGCAAATGATCTACTCTCATGGTATACAACCTCATGCATCTCCGAGTACATGTGTGCTAGGAGGCACTGACCCCAAGCCAAATCAGAGGGAGTGGCCATCAAACGTGCTATCATGGGTGTCCAGCCCATCAAAAGATCGTTCTACTGACGGTCGAACATGATGATACTACCGATCATACCGGCTATAATACACTCCAATCGGTGTGTCTGACCATATCTATGTACAAGTAACTCCCAAGAAATCGAAGAAGTCATCTGGGTGTCATCTCCGAAGATACGTCTAAAAGCAACTAATCCTGAGTTCCCATAACTCACGTACTTGGGTCTCCTGGGTGAACCCACAATAGTGGGTTACACTTTTTTTCTTGAACGGACACAGTACTCTAAATTCTGAATAAAACTTTTAGATTTGAATGTATATTGTCATTAAACCGTTAAGAATCAGAAGATGAAGTAAATTAGAGTCTTTTAATATTTTCTATCTAGATTCTAAATATATTTTTTATTTTTATTTTTGGATTTATTTGATTAGTTTTTTCTTTCTCCCACAAAATTTGGTATGTTGCTAAAAACGTCATTTTCAAAGAGTTACATTATTTTCATAGAGCATAACTTTTTATATAAAAAAGATATCAATGTGATTCTTTCAAATTTAGTTTTTTAACATCCATATGGAGGGCATGCAATTGGTTTTATGACATTATCATGATTATTTCATATTTTATTAACGTTTGAAGTTGACTAAGCCATAATTTTGACATACCTTGACTACATAGCTTATAATTTTTTGTGTATTTGTCCAATTTTATTTTTATTTTTTTTTATAGAAAGATAACTTCAATACCTAGGGCATAGATATTTTTTAGAATTTTTTTTCTCCCATTTACTATTTTCCATAAGCATTGAACATAGAGGTAGAGATACAGTGAAATATCTATGTTTAGTAAAACTAAAAATACAAAGTCATAATAAACTTAATATATATTAACATTATAATAATTGGAAAGAGTTTTCTTAGTAGTAACTTACTACATAGGTAGGTTTTTCGAATGGATTCATTTGATCTACCAAAAGATAAAGTCGAAGTGATTTTTTTATCAACATTTTAATAGGTGCGAAGGAGACTCCATTGTAGGTATGAATGAGGAGTATATATGTTATATCAATGATTTTTTTATCTAAGAGGATTTGAGCTAGCCATTTCTAATTAATTCCTTCAAATTGAACCTCTCAAGGCTTAAATAATCATATTTTATTAAAAATGTGTCATTTCAACAAAAATCAGCATGTCTAAAAAAGTGTAACCCGCTATTGTGGGGTCAACCTCCTACTAGCGTGAAATGGAATACGCAAAATCCTATACACATCCTCAGGGGTCACGGTCATCTCCCCTGTAGGCAAGTGAAATATCTGGGTCTCCAAATGAAATCTCTCAATCAGAGCTGTCAATAAACTGTGATTTACCCTAATATCGGGTAACTGAATCAGGAACTCAAAACCACACGCAGAAAGGTGTACTCTCATGGGGTCAGGAAGTGATATGCATAGCCTCTGAGTAGCAGGATATGAGTGCCAAACATGAACATCAGGGTATATAACCAACACATACCAAGAAAAAGAAGGGGAATCCTATCAGTAATTCAGTCACAGACCAGATCACAAGTATAGACAAGGGGCAGTTTGATATATCAAAAGGTGCATTAACAGGTCTAGAATCAGGTTACAGCATCAGAAAGTTCAAAATTTGGTCCTAAAGTTGAGTTTTTAGCTCACTGTTTTCCATACGACAATACAGACTGGAATGAAAAGTTGTACAACTTTCGGTATATAACCAAACGACAAAGGATAGTCAGACGACACTGGAATGACCCTCGTGCGAGTTATGAGAGACCCAACGGAATGTCGTACGACACATGGGTCCCTCTGATACGACTCTTGGGGGGTCATGAAACGACAACCTATCTACAATTGAAATGTCGTACGAGTCTCGCTAGGGAGTCGTATGACTTCCCGTGCACACAAAATTCAAAAACGGAAAAACATACGAAAAGATTCTAAAAAGTTATAAAAATATGCAAAAATGGAATTCTCAGCAAGGATAGAGGTCCACCTACCGGATGTCCATAAGTCCGAGGTCTCTGGTGTCTCCGGTTGTACTCAAATCGATGCGAACTCACAAGTACCTTTGGTTCTACCATTTACTCACTCAGAGGGCTCCACAGAATCTCCAACGTCAAAAGGTAGAAATGAATTGAAAATGACCCTTCGGGCCTTTATAGAGCTTTTGATCTAATTTTCAAAAGTGCTCCGTTTTTCACAAAAATTGCACCCCTGGCTAATTTCGATGTTCTGAATCTATTTTCAAGATCAAAATCAAAATCTGAGATCATTTACTATGTCAAAATCGTGATTTAAAATTTTTGGACCCAGGATAGTCTACTGCTTGCATAATCG
The DNA here is from genome assembly GCA_027943335.1 of Chamaecyparis obtusa. NCBI lineage: Eukaryota > Viridiplantae > Streptophyta > Pinopsida > Cupressales > Cupressaceae > Chamaecyparis > Chamaecyparis obtusa. The sequence continues at coordinate 321,976 of BSBK01004155.1, read as the reverse complement.
ACCTTCTATCATCACAGAAATCCAGTATTCAACTTAACTGATTATCTTACATCAAACTATCAAAATTTCAACTTGGTCAACTATGGTCAATTCATGGTCAAACCTAGTCAAACTTGGTCTTTTGGAGCTCCCAACGATGTAGAATGCATTCTCGAACGTGTATAACCACTTCTCAAATCAATTAACATGCTTCTAAACTATAACGCTGACTTTTCTTGTCAGATTTTAATTTTTATCCCAAAGGGGGCATGGTATTGCACATCATTCAAAGTCTGTAATCTAAATTTGAAATCATATCTTTCCTCAGTAATCAAGACAACAACCACGTCTAGTTGTTGATTCATCAAAAAAAAGACCTCATCGCTTGGGGCAAATCAATCATCGCTCGGGGCATATCAGATTCATCGAGATCCATATCAATCTGGTATTCTCTTAATCTTGTAAATTGTATCATTTTTTGTAACTATCGGATCAATTGTGTTATTTCCTTGGTTCTTCGAAAACTGAAGGGTTCTGATGTGATACCAATGTGATTCAATATAAGGACAATCGGGTCTGGAATCGGTCACTCACTTCTTCATAATCATAAGGTTTGAAATCAGGTGTTTTGACACTTTTTCGCAATCATCAATTCATTACTGTTATAGTTAACATTATCTTTGGTCATTCAGGACCTAATATCTTCGAATCTTTCAATCAGTTTCTGTCTCTTATCACAATTTCTATTTCATATCAATTTCAATATCATACACAAACTATCTTTGAACCACTGCGCTTCGCACAACAATTCAAAGAGGGGCAAAATGTAATACCCCAAAAATGGGCTATAGGTTCATTAACCTCCTATATCAACATATCAAACAAAATCGACATCAAAGTCATAACCAAAGGCACATCTAAATATTATCAAATCTTAATTGATTATCCTAAATCCTGCATCGGGAAATATTCCTGGTAATATTCCTAATCATCATAATTATCTTTAATTTAATGATTATTTGGCGATAAAACCAATTTATCCTAAAGTTTGATTAGTTGAATATTCTAAATATTTAATTAATTAGATTTGGTTTTGCCACTTAATTATTTAATTAAAGTTAATTCTATTTATTCTTAAATTGTATTATTTAATTTTGACAATAAATCCAAAATCCTATGAATAATTGATTAAATTCTTATTTAATTAATTAAAGCAAGTTGTCAATTTTTAATAATATTGGTTTTGAATAAAGTTTGATTAAATGATTGATTAACCCATAAATCAATTGTTTTATTTTTCAAAATCAGTTAAGTTGGAAATAAATCACTTTATTATTAAATTAATTCATAATTAAAACATGCACAATCACAAAAGCAGACAACTACCAATTTCCAATTAAATCTAAACTCTACTTTGAGTTCAACTATGCTTTTGTATGTTTTTGTGAATTAAATTATCTTTATTTTCAGATAACTCAAAAATCAAGTTGAGTTTATTTGAGTGATTTATGGCTTTTTTCCATGCACCTCCAAAGCCCTAGATTTCTATAAATCAAGGTTCAACTCTTCACAAATATCTCACGAATTTGCAAACTTACTCTGCAGGAATCATAGCATATCAAATTTGAAGAATTTGCACAATTGGAGCTTGAAGAATCATCTTGGGAATTCAAGTTTGTGAGATCATCATTATTTTACATAGCATTGCATATCATATTAGAATTTCATTTCTAGATTAGCATATCATATCGGTTTTTACATATCATAGATTTCATATCATTTTTCATCATAATTGCACAGAAAATCCAAAAAATAGATTAATTGCATTCATTCCATATCTAGATTTTGCATTCAAATATTTCGTTGAGGTGTCATCTAGGTCACTGATCTCGGTATAATCTAAGAATTCACACTCGCATCTACTAGAAGGCAATAAATCGCCTGGTTAGTTTAGTTTTCCATTATTTGCACGATTTCAATTTTAGCTAACCTCTAATGTTTTACTGAAGTGTTATGTCTACAGATCAGGTACAAAATTCACACACACAGCTATAAACTCAACAAAAAAATCATGCAACTAGCAAAAATCTATGCGTCGTTATCTGGAGTTTAACTTTAAAACATTCGTAGAAATAAAGCTAACTCATGTTAAAAAGCTAACTCCACTTCGGAGCAGTGGATGTCCCGTATAATCTAGTTTTAACTCAAACTGTTCCGCAAAATCCGGTGCGGATCTTTATGCAGTAGATCGGTATACTCTTATACCCAGTTCATTCCTATATGAATAAAGAGATCGATGAAATGCACTCTACTCGGTCTACAGGTGTATCCTTTATGTATAGTCTACTGGTGTATATAGTCTGTTTCTAGTCTATCAGTGTCTTTTAAGTAACCTGAGTGACCAGTGAGCCTTTACCAGTGGGAATGGTGTTTGTGAATTACACTAAAGATAATTATATTGCTAACAATCTTCCCCTTTGTCATTGGTGGAAAAACCATACACAAAACCATACTTGTGACAACTTATACTTTTCATTCTATAGGATTTTTTTTCTGTAGCACACTTCCCTTGTCTGTGTGCTCCGGTTGTCCTATTCTTTTTCTGACATTTCTATTGTCTGAGTGTTGCTCTACTTCCCATTTCCCTTGCTGCTTCCTCTGGATTTCTCTTTCTACTTCCTTCGGTTTCTTTTGCTTCTTCTTCCCCTTTTTGCCTCCATAGGACAAAGGGGTATTCATAGGATTTCACATTTGTAGCATTGTGAAGATATCCTTGTAGATTGTCTTTGCAGAGTGCAGAGATGAAGCCCACTGACCGGTTACATATTCTATGTTCTTTTGGGATGCTTTGAGAGAAACAATGATGTTCTCCACATCTTCCATAGTTTTGTAATCCGGTTCATTGATCAGAACCTCTATAGAAGTCACGGTTTGTTGCATGGAATCACATATTGGGGCCAGAAATAATTGAAATCCAATAATGTCTTGGATTCTCTTATTCTCCTCTTTTGTAGTCTTTCTTAGGACTAAAGCAAGACTTGTCATTTCTTTGCTAGAATTTGTTGCAGATTTATTCTTGATGTCAAATTGAGATGACAAAGCTCTTATTTCTTCAGAGGTCTTTGTAGACTTCTCTGTCAGATCTTGCAGAAATACCTCAAAGTTTGAAGTTCGAGTCATCAAACTGCCTACCACTTGAAGTTGTTGTTGAAGCACTCTGAGGTTGGTTGACACATTTACCTTAATTTCTTCAACCTGTTTGTGGATAATCTCCACTCTTTTCTTCTCATAGTGGTCTATTGCCACAGTTTCTGGATCTGTGAGATTATCACCAATGGCGTGTGCTAAGACTTCTAGTTAATCGATGACTGGTTCATCAATATCAATATCAGCATCTAGTACGAAGTTGAAAAAGATATTCTTTACAGTGGTCAAGACCATGTCCTGTTTCTTTTGGTTCAACTCTTTTAGCCGCCTTGTTGACATCTTGTTGGTGTCAACTACTGTATCAATGGATTTTTTTTTTTTGGCTTCCTTGTCCTCAGCAAATGACAACTTTCTCTTTGATGAGGAGGAGCTTGGAATATCTACTTGCTCCTTTTGCTTGGGCTCCGATTCCGGTTGAGCTTGCTCAGTTTGTACAGGAATTCCTTGTTCCTGTTCCTTATTTCCTTCATCTCCTAGTTGAGTCTTATCTTCTGGTGGCACCTCTTCTTTAGCTAGATCTTCCTTGGCAGGTGCTTCTACCTCAATCTAAGCTTCTTCTTCTAGTTGCACATTAACTTCAACATCATGTTCTTGTTGAAGTTGTTCTTCCGGTGGGACTTCTTCAGTGCACTGCTCTTCAGTTGTATGGAGTTCTCCCACAGGTAGATCACTTCCTAGTGCTTGTTGAAAATTTATTTATTCACCAGATGTGAACTCCTCTGTTTGAACATTTACATCATCGGTTGTAGGTTCTTCACGATTAGTGAATTGAACTAGTGGTGCCAACACTTGTTCAGTTTGATCCTAAGGAACTAATTTTTCAAGTGCATTGAAGTCATACTATTGTCAGAAGTCCAGAGTCTCTTTATAGACTTGATTCTCATATCCGTTTAGAATATGGGAAACTCTATACTTTGTATCCAAGTTCATTGTTTCTTCCTCTAATAGAAGCTTTATTCTTTCTTCACTAATACCAAGTCTTACCTTTAACAATGTTTCCCTATTGATCCCCGTGTCTATGCCTGGACCGGTTCTCCATTTTGTCTGAAGCCTAGAATTGAGTTCCGGTGGGAACTTGGACCTATAGTCCCTTGGAGTCCTATTGTAGTCCATAAAAGTTTCAACTATGGCTACTATGACTTACTGCTTATCATCTTCTCCTAGCAAACTATACCATTTGGTAGCATTATCTACTTGTCCAAAGTCCATTACTTCATCAACAATATCATTAACACTCATTGTGTGGGTCTTACCTTTCCCTGGAGAAGTTAGAATGGTTGGATGAGTTGGATGTACACTGCCTTGTTCATCAGTGATATCTACAATTACCGGTGCCTCAGCTCCAAGCACTCCTTTCCCTTTACCGATGTTAGCGACCATTGGAACTATTTCTCTTTGTCGAGCTTCTTATGCTTGCTGTTGGGTCTAAGGAAGTTTGGTCCACATCACTACTCCTTCATCATGCACTTTCTCAGCTTCTCCAATAAGCATGAGACCGATCCTCCTTTTTGTTAAGAAGGTTTGCTGATGCAGTTCAGCCTGTTCGGTGGCTTCTTCCAAAGTGAGGTGGTTCTAAACCTCTAGAAGAGATCATATTCTTAGCTCATTTTATCTTTCCATTGAAGCTTTCCATCTAGCTTCAATTATTTGTAGGAGATCCTCCGATACAATTTTGTGAAGTTTGATAGGATGCAAATTATACTTATGAATGCAATGCACTGCCGCTTCTTCAATCTTCCTCATGTCTTCTTCATTTGCAAGCTGATATCTTCTAGTTAAAGAACCCATTCCACTAGTTTCTTTCAATCTTGCCACATATTAATCAATAGTAGGCTTCCTTCCTCTTGGTGGATCCTCCTTTACCAGTTTGTTTGAACCCCTCTTCCTTTTGATTAGAGGAATTGTGTCTTCTGAACTTGTCTCCTCTTGTTCTCCCTCTTAGGTAGTGATTACTGATTTTTCTTTCTTCCTTCGAGCCTTGGTTTTCTCTATCATTGGTTTCTTCTTTGGTGTGGGGGGCCTTTTGGTGTAGACATTTTTTTATCAGTGCCCTCTTTTTAATATTCTCTTGAATCTTGGCGAACGTATCGAACCGGTTTGTAGAGAGATCCAAATTTTCTTCATTTAGGGCATCAGCATATGCCTTAGCAATTTTGGTAGTGATCTCATACGCCAACTCAGGAGCATACTATGTTCTCAGTTCCACTACTTGAATGATGCAGTGATCGGTGGAAACCAGAAAACACACATCATCATTGTATGATTCAATAATTGTTGACAACACCTGCTCCCTTGCATGCATCCTTAGTCGAAAGGCTTCAAAATATTTGGTCATTACTTTACTTAACTGGTTTCCCAGTTGGTTGGCCAATTCAGCTATCTGGTGCATGACCAGCCTATCAATTTTCCATGTCACCTTACCAATATCTGGGAAGAAGCTCTAGTAGTAGAAGTAAAGACATACTAACAGGGTCCTGTACTTCATGGATTTCTTCTTAACCATACCAAGCTTTTTCATATTCTCAAATATCTTCCCTCGGAGCATTTCACAGATATCATATTTGGCGTTGTCATGCATTATCTGGTGAGCGGCATGTATGGCTCCTCCCGGTATGCTTTTCAAATTACTAGACTGATAAACCTTATAGCCTATCACCGGAGATGCAAACTGAACCCCTTCGTCTTCGATATCGTTCACTGTCGTGATACAACCATCAAATTTTGATTTATTTAGCTTTGTGATGATTGCATTTGAGATGGTTCGCAGCGTCAAGGCTTCCCCTTCCTGACTGTATTTGGTCACGCGATGCAATTCCTCCTTGGTTATTTCTGTAGCTGCACCTTTTTGTAGCCAAAACCCTAGATTGTGCACTCGACTGAGGACCAATCGAATCTAGTTAGGCCAAAAGATGGTCAGATAGGTGACTCTGTTGATAAGACAAGACGACACTGGCTTCGCATATCAGTCTTGTAGTCTTCCATCCTCACACAGAGAGAGATACTCATCCTAAATGTATGTTTCACCAAGTTATTCTTGCTTGGTGTGGATAAACACAGTCACATCTTATGTCTTAAAGATGCCCTCTGGTATTGTTGACAAAGCTCCAACCATATCGGTTGCTCAATTCTGGATCGCTGCAATATCATATGCAGGTCGTTCCACTTGATTTCCCTTGATCAACTTCATTGTAGTGGATGATGAGGCCATATCTTGATAATCGGTTACCACAAAAGGTCCCTTGATCGGTAGACAGTAGCTCACAGTGATCAAAGCGTGAGAGTTTTACTTAGTAGAAGAATTCGTTAATCACAAAGAAAGCAAAGTAAAACTTATGAGTAATTATCCTTTCTTTTATAGGGTTAGGTTATAATGGTAATTACCAAACGGTAACTATTTGTTAAATGACTACAGTAATAAATGTCTTACCTAACTTTTCTTTCCATTTTTGCCAATCAGTGATCTTACTTTTTCAGTTTGGCAAACCCCAGTTGATTACTTCTTACCTATCCCGTTATCCTTGTAGACTGAGTGAGTCTGATTCTCACCAGTCCTACCAAGAACGGTAGATGGTCTACCGGTTCCCTCTAGGCCTTCTCGGCTCAATTTGTTGAAGAGATATCACCATCAATAGATGATGATCTTTCCTCTGTTTTCTCCTTAGTGGAGCTCTTTGATTCTTTTTTGAACCAAATTTGTTTGAATGTTTTTCCAGTCTTCTCTTCCTTATTGATCTTCTCATATGAGGATAAGATCTTCTCTACCAATTTGACTATTTCTTTCCTTTTGATAGATGACCAGTTCCTGCAATTTTTGGCTAGGTGTCCAACTTTGTTGCAGTGATAGCAGACTATCCTGATTGCCTTCCATGGGTTCACCCTTCTAGTGTTAGGTGATTTTCACCATGAGTCACTGTGACTGTGTATCCCACAGTTTGCACAATTGGTTGTGCTCTGGTTCTTGTTTCTCTTGGTGAATACCAGTCTTGGGGATCTGAATATCATAGTTTTTGATCTGCATTCTTCAGCCTTGTGTCCAAACTTATTGCATGCATAGCAGTAGCCCTTGAAGCTTCCTCTGCTTCCACTAGACACAGTTGTGGGGCTAGACCATCATTCATTGGTCTTGTGGCCATACTTGCAATAGTTCTTGTAGTAGCTGTTGTTTGGCTTTACCGATGCATTCCTGCAGTCATTTGTTCTATGACCCGGTTTCCCACAATGAGTACAAGAGGTGTTGAAGGTCTTCTTACCTTTTTGTGCCAGCAGCTTCTTCTTTTCTTTCTTGCTTGTCTTGGCTCCAGAAGACTCACCAGTCTCTTTAGTGACTTCACTGGTGAATCCAAAACCAGTGTGATCTTTATGCTTTCTTTGAGCTTTAAGTTTCTCATCAAGCTTGACCAAGCTCTCGTTGTATCTTCTTAGGGTTTCATTTCTTTCTTTAAGTTCTTTCATTTTTTCTTTCAATTGATATAGCTCTAGTGTCAATCTTTTGCATGCTTCATCCCTATCATGCCATCCCTTTTGCATGTTGGCATTTTCTTGGGTGACAATTTGCATGTCTTCTTAGAGTTGCAAAATGATAAGTTCATTCACCCCAACAGCTTCCTCTTCCTAGTTCCTAGCTTTTTCAGAGGTTGTTAATGACTTGACTATTGTGTTTCTTTCATCTTCAGCTTTCCTCTTTTTCTTAATCAATTCAGTCATCCTAAGGGTATTCTCTTCTTGCTCCCTTTTGAGATTGGAGATATGACCGGTTAGGATCTGGTTTCTTTTCATGAGCTCAGAGACTGCCTCCTCAACTTCATTAGATCCACTCTGCCCAGAGAGTTCATCAATGGTCTCATTGCTCTTATTTAATTCTAGATTTAGCTCCTTTCTTTTTGTAAGTGATCTCATCAGCCTATTCTCCAGAGAGGCAATGATTTTGTTGGCTTCATCTAGTTGTTTCTGATACCTATAACCCTCCATGATCTTTCTCTCAAGCGGTTAAGCTTTATATATGAAAACTTCGCTCTAATACCAATTGTTATCACTAATCGGTTACTGAGAGGGGGGGTGAATCAATAAATACTTGTTTCTAATATAATTCAAAACTTGTTTAGTTATCCTTCCTTGTTAAGCAGAATATAAACAATCATTCATAAGCATATATAGAAACACACAGATCAACACAAGATGTATACGTGGAAACCCTCGGTTAGAAGGAAAAAACCACAGTGGGACAGAGCTCACAAATTCACTACTGCAGAATGAAGGCACCCTGATAGGAGCATACAAAGCATTGGTAAAGGTGCTACCCAATTAAGAGATTTTACAAAAGATCGGTTAAGATCTTAACCCTGTTAAGAGTCACCTAGTTAGAGGTCTTTCAACATCAACAAAGATGTTACCCTGTTAGGGGATTTTAGAAAGAACCGATTAGGTCCACCCTGATAGAGGGATCTCAATTTGCTTTCACACCTTATAAAAGTAATGATCTTATGTGACACTGATTATTTGATTAGATCATACATGTTGATCTCTTCCCCAGTTTGCGTAGTTTTTGAATCTTTTCTGCCTCTTTTCCTTTCACCTCTGGTGACTGTGATCTCTACGTAGATGTCTCTTCACTACTTTGTTTATGCAACAATTCTCAACAACACTTTTCTTGCGTCCGATGACCTTTATTTATACAAGAGTTCACCGCAATGAAACCCTTAACTCATAGAACTATCAAGTTGTAAACTCAACAAAAAAATCATGCAACTAGCAAAAAACTATGCGTCCTGATCTGGAGTTTACCATTAAAACATCCATAGAAATAAAGCTAACTCCTGTTAAAAAGCTAACTCCACTTCTGAGCAGTGGATGTCTCGTATAATCTGGTTTTAACTCAAACTGCTCCACAGAATCTGGTGCGGATCTTTATGCAGTAGACCGGTATACTCTTATACCCGATTCATTCCTGTATGCACAAAAAGACCGATTAAATGCACTATGCTTGGTCTATTGGTGTATCCTTTCTGTATAGTCTACTGGTGCATACACTTTGTTTCTAGTCTACCGGTGTCTTTTAAGTAACGTGAGTGACCAGTGAGCCTTTACCGGTGGGAATGGTGTTTGTGAATTACACTAATGACAGCTTATATTGCTAACACAACATAGCTAGAAAATCTATTTGGTCTTTTGCTTTCCCTAGATGTACCAGAAGGAGCTACATATTTCCATGCTTCCTCAATCATCTTTTTGGCCCATAGTGGTCTTTTCTTGTTTGTTTTGATTTCTTTAGTAGTATCCATGTGATCACTGAAATCATTGTCCTTGATGATTTGTTGTATCTCCCTCTCAATACAAGGAGAGAGATCTTCATGACTGTCATCATTCATCTTAGTTTCATCTTTGGATCCTTCTAATGCAATATCTTCCTCAAAGATCACATCCTTGCTTAATTCAATATTTCTTTTCCCTAGAATGTAAATTCTATATGCTTTGGATGTTTCACTATATCCAACTAGGATCCCTTTCTTCCTAGAGGGTTCTAACTTGGTTCTTTTATCTTTAGGAATATGAATATAGATGTGACATCCAAATATCCTAAGATGACTTATTTTAGGTTTAGTTCCAGTGAATACTTCTTCAAGAGTCTTGTTTTCTAAATGAGAATGAGGACATCTATTTTGAATATATACAACAATATTAGAAGCTTATGCCCAAAGGTGAGTTTCTAGATTTTGATCATGCATCATAACTTTAACACTTTCAACAATAGTTATGTTCTTCCTTTCTGCAACTCCGTTTTGTTGAGGGTTGTAAGGAACAATGTACTCCCTCTTAATCCTAGTAGTTTTACAAAAAAATTGAAAGGTTTGTGAAATGTATTCTGTCCCATTGTCAGTTCCCAATGTTTTAATACTCTTTCCAAATACATTTTCTACTAGAGCTTCTACTTCTTTAAACTTTAAGAGAATTTCTTCAGACTCTTTAAACTTAAGAAAGGATATACATGTTTTCCTAGAGCAGTCATCTACAAAGATGATGTAATACAGGAATCCTCCAATGGAAGGAACAAACACAAGTCCACACAAATAAGAGTAAATAAGTTCTAGTACTTCTTTAGATTTTCTTTCGCTATTATGAAAAGTGCTTTTGATATTCTTCCCTAGTGCACAACCTTTGCAAGTCCCTATATGTTCAGTTCTAATTTTTGGCAGACCAGTGACCATTTTCTCTAAACTCGGTAAACCACGAAAGTGATAATGCCCTAGTCTTCTATGCCAAATTTCATTCTCATTTGTGGATTCATGAATTAGGGCTTGATAAGAAGTAGATAGTTTATAACTTCACCCTTGTCTTACACCAATAGTATGAGCATTTTTTATTGTAGAGTTCTTGGGTCAAGCTAGTACTTTTCCTTCCATAAATGTGATCCTATAACCTTTGTCTTCAAGAGATGAGATAGAAACTAGGTTTCTTTTGATCCTAGGTACATATAGAATTCCTATGAGTTGGTGAGATACACCATATTTGAGTTGAATTGTACATGACCCAATTCCTTTAACTGGATAGTTAGTATTATCTCCAATAATTACTTCCTCATCAGTATTTTCCTCAAGGGTTTCTAAGTGATCTCTGAATCCTGTTATGTGTCTAGAAGCCCCACTGTCTATCACCCAGGTGTTCTTGTAGTTAGTAACTTGACTAGATAGGGCGGAGTAAAATACAAGTTTCTCTGAATTTGTATCTATAGTTTTAACCTCAGCGAAGGAGGCTTGAGGTTTTGTTCTATCAGGGCACTTCATCGCAAGATGACCATATTTATCACATCTAAAGCATTGAACTTTAGATAGGTCTCTTGTTTTCTTAGATGTGTGTTTCCCATTAGTGTTTTTACCTCTTTTCCTTTTATTGAACTTCTTTCCTTTTGTGTGAGATTGAGTGTGAAGGATTTGGATTTCCTCTTTTGGAGCATTCATGTTGATCCCTCTAGATATCAGCCTAGATTCTTCTTGAATACAATTTGTTTTTAGTCTTTCAAATTTAGGAAGTTTAGGTCGAGCACCGATGCCTTGAATGAACGATTCCCAGGAGATAGGTAGTCTGTTTAGGGCTATCATTGATAATTTCTTACTATCATAGTCATGACCAATTGCAGAGAGTTGATTTCTCAAATCAATTATTCTCACAAAATAAGAAGTAATAGTCTCTCCTTGGTTCATCTTCATTTGACAGAATTGATTTTTGAGAGTAAGGACTCTACTAGAATTGTTTATCTCGAACATTTCTTCAAGGGCTTTGAACATAGCATATGTTGACTCTAGTCTGATAATTATAGGTACTAGATGATCCTTCACCCCATCTACTAGCAATTTCATTGCTTTTGTATTATTATTTTCTCATTGAATCTTTTCATATTTCTCACTTTGTTCAGGTTCCTTTTCTTTCACCACTGTGATTAGCTCGTTCTCTTTTAATGTAAGTAACATTCATAATTTCCAAGCTATGAAATTTGAGGTGCCTTCAAGTCTAACTCTGTTCACCATTTTGAAAGGTCTAATTTATCTCAAGTTATTTATATATAATATTTGATATATAAATATGTATATCAATATAAGAATTTGATCTAGATCTTATTCGAAACTTGGCTCTAGTACCATGTTAAGATTCCTATTATAATGTGATTGATATTTTAATTTTTATTTAAATCAGACTATGAACTTTATTATCGATATATTGTACTAAATATATGAATTTGCACTTGGAAATACACTCCTTTTTATTTCTGTGTTTTCCAAATGCAGATTTATTCCATTATAAATGTACAAATGAAGAGGACATGTCTCATGGAGAGACATGCCTCTACAATTGTAGAGACATGTCTCTACATGAGACATGCTTGTTCGTATTTAAAAGTGACACTGTTGATACACGGCGACAAATGATAATCACTAAAGTTTTGTTTGTTGTGATTAATGGTTGTATTACAATACGTAATATGTATCGTAACACCCAAGTGTTACAGTACGTATTACGTATCGTAACACTTGTGTTACGGTGCATGTTATGTATCGTAACATTGTTGTTACAATACCATAATACATGTCGCACGATGAACGTCATGATCTCCAAATGAATATTTGATCATCGGTTGATAACTCAATTAATATTAAGAATTATCATGATGATATATATATATATATATATATATATATATATATATATATATATATATATATATATATATATATATATATATATATATATATATATATATATATATATATATATATATATATATATATATATATATATATATATATATATATATATATATATATATATATATATATATATATATATATATATATATATATATAAGTCTCATATATATATATATATATAACAAATGCAGAATCTGGGTTGAAATCCAGTCAAGAGAAAGTGACTGATGATACCATGGAGCCTGAGAATAAGGAGACCCTGAATAGGGCTTTGCCTGAAAATGAAACTAAGGCGGCTGACGACACCCATGAGGGCCACTCTGACGAGTCTAACTCTTGAAACCATGCCCTTGAGGAGGAAGAAATGGTCAATCCTGAGGCTGTTATTAAAAACATCATTGATACTATTGAGGGTTATTTCGGGACTGAGCAGGACAATCTCAACACTGGGGAGAAAACCAAACCTGATTTGGCCACTGGTGATGTTTTTATCAATGATACTAAGGGAAAGGTTAACTTTGAACAATGTCAAGGAAAATACTGCTGAAGACTCTGGTAAAGAGAGTCCTAGGGCTATGGATGAGGAAAAGCTAGATTCTACTGATTCCCCCAACTCTGGTAAGGTGAATAAGAAGGATGACAGTGAGAGAAGCTCTGATAGCAAAAGGTCCCGCTCTTTACAAGAAGATCTCAGAGAGATAAATTCTCATGTTAAAAGATCTATTGTGATGACTCCCCTTCAAATTGCCAAGAATAAGTCTATCTATAGCTACAATATGGACAAATGGGTGCAGAATGATCTCGTTGAATTGAAGAACAGGTGTATCAAGCTAGAAACAAAGAATATTATGCTAGAGGAAAATATTGATAATCTCAGGAAGGAGATTGCTTCTAATGCTAAGGGTGATGTTTTTTATTATGGTACTAAGCTGGAGGACAAAATCAAAAAAGTTGTAGAGATAGCCATGGCTCCCATTTATGAGAAGACAAGCAAGAACGAAGCTATGCTAAAGAATCTACTTGGTATGGCTAATTCAAGAATGAAGTCTACTTTGGAGAACATGAATACTTTAAGTAGTGTGCTGGAAGGTAACAAAGATGGTTCCATGACGGATAAAATTGATTTGACAGTTCCCAGTCAACATATGGGGTCAGGAACCAGAACAAGGTCAAATACTAAGAAGAAGATTAAGGTTGAGGACCAGGATATTATGAAGCTGAAAGACTCAATTAAGATTATGCAAAGTCAGTTGGAGGATTCAGAGTACTTCTTGAAGACTTTGACCTGATCTTGGAGCTGGAGGACTTTTTGGTTTCACCTTGCTGATGGTTTTTTGTTGCTTTGTCTAGTTCCACTCTTTTTGCTTTTTGAAGATAGTTTTTATTGAAAATCTGGGAAGTGTCCCACTTTTAGACTGTTCCTTTTTGGGATAAGTTTGTTGTCTTTTCGGTCCTTCATGTCTATCTTTCTATATCTATGTTAAAGGGTTTCGGGGGCCCTTCAAAACTTGCTTTTACCGTAATAAAAAAATAAATGCACTTAATCATTTATTTAGAGATGAATCTTACTTGATTAATTAACTGACCAACACTATAACATTAACTTTGACATCTAAAAGGGATGAGGTCAGGATTGTGCTCTAAGAAAATTTGACGTAATGGATACACCTTAGTCCTTGACTCTTAGCTAAAGAGGTTTAGCCCAAGGTTGATCTCCATTAGAATAAGAAAATATAAAAAATATAAAATTATGAAGATCAATTGAGATACCTTCAATGAAACTTACATTTTAATTAATGGTAACAGATGTCCAACATCAAAACACCATACAAAACTAAATATATAATTAAATAAATTAATATGTAAATTATTAAATATTACTCATGACTAGATTCAACTAATAAAACGTAATTTTTATAAATTTTATTATAATTCTATTACTTAAATGAGTTATACCAAATAATATCTCTCTCTCTCTCTCTCACACACACACAATCTATTATTGGTCTGTTAATGAGCTTCATAGGGCTAATCCTACCAACAATCCATGGGATACAATGGAATGGGAGAAGCCTACAGGATGGTTCGATCAAGAATAAACTTCAACAGGGCATCCCAAGGTAACCTAGGTCCATCAAGGGTTGGGTGTGTAGCCAAAGATGCAACATGAAATATACTAGCTATTGAATCTAAAAAACTATTGGATGACACCAATGTGAAGTAGAGGCCCAAGTGGCCCTTTTGGCAGTGGAAATGGCTAATCATTTCAAAGTGAATCAGTTACATCTTGAAGGGTACTCACAAATAATTGTGAACATCATTGCCAATGGTCAATTCTAGGTTTGGAAAATTAACAAAATCATTACAATAATTTGGAAAAAGCTGGTAACTTTTTGCAACTTCAAAATTTCATGTGTATATAGAGAAGGTAATTCTTTAGTGGATTCACTATCCAAGTTGGTGGTGACTGACATTATGACACGTCGATAGGTATGTTGATGTAACATCATAGGTGATGATGACTATGGTATAGGACATGTTAAGTTGGCAATGTTGGTGTGATATCCAAGTTGATGAATTTCTTAGATTATGATTTGTGTTGGCAACGAGTGATGGCAATGTGAGGTAAATGCATTGATGAGGGATTGAATGCAAGAGATATGAAATGATGCAAAGTACAAGCATTGAATGCTCACATTGTCTACGACCTAGTATTAAAAAAAATAAAAAAATCATATGACATTTTCATATTTTTTTGATGGAGTTGGACGAGAATTGAGAATTTACCAACAAGATGGAGGCAAACTTTAGCATGAAGGCTACAAAATAACAAATGTATTTTTGGGGATGAATTTCAAACAAGTAGTTGAAGATTGTATTCACAAGTAATGACCCCTTATTTTTGGTTATGATGAGAGGGTTGTTTGGAATTGAATACCTACTTGCAGAGTATACATACCACATCAATACAAATATATCATCTATGTTTTGTGCATGGGGATTAGAAGTTGGTGGGTTGGAGGAGGTCAAGAGAGTGGTGCAATGGTGCATGAAACTAGAATGGAGGGTGGGATTGCATGCTCTTGTTCAATTTGTTGAACTAGGTAGGGACTTCATCATAGAAATTGGGGACTGGGTGCATGTTCTAGGTAACCCTAGCCATATCCATTTTCTTATCTTGCGAAAAGTGGGAGAAAATAGAGAAGGAAGAAGGGGAGAAGCAAGAAGAATGTGGCAAGAGTTGTGCAACTATGCCATAAACTGGGAGTTGGTTATTCGGTTTGGGTTGAGTAAGGAGGAACTTGACAAAGTAAATCTCTAGTTCCAAAAATTATTGGAGAGATGTTGGCTTTGCCAATGTAGAGAACTCGGTGCTTGATGGGCAAGGAAATGGGGCCAATGGTAGAGCAAGGAGGGTTCGAGGTTGAGGGTGTGGATGAGGGCAAGGGGCCATAAACAATGTGGAGCAAGTTTGCAGTTGTGGGAGAGGCATTGTCAAGGGAGGTCGAGGAAGAGCTCAAGAAGAGAGGCAAGTTTGAAGTCGATGATGGCTTGGTCGTTCTCTCAATTTGGAATTCCATGTTTGCATGGGTTATTACATTTTCATTTTCCCTTGGTACAGACATTGGTTTTTTGGGTGGTACAAGGGAAAATGCCTTGGTTGACGCTTTATTGAGTCAAAAGGATTTGTTATTTGTTTTGGTTTCTATTTAGAACACAAACTATGTTGTATGTATATAATGTAAAGGTGGCTACATGCACAAATGTATAGTTGTAGGTGAAGAGCTAGGGTTTGATATAATGAACAATATGGACTACATGGATGGTATTTGTCAAAGGGCAAGAATTTTTTACTATCTTTTACTATATTTTCATATAAAGTTTTAATAAAAAAATAAATATTTACCAAGAAAAAAGATCTATTATTTTTGTACTAAAAAGAATTTCATACCATTTTATTGAACCTAACATTTTAAAAGTATATAGGGTCCAAGCATACCAGCAATCATTATAGCTAACTTCACACATCCACATATATTAAATGATACATCAAATTTTGACAATTTTTTTATTGTCTCCATATGCTATTGTTTTGGCTTCTGGGTAGTCAGACATGCGTTGTGATATCTATATGCACACAAAGGTCAAAAAGTGATCATTTCAAATTTTTGCTTGATACCTACTTTAAGATGCCCCAATAACTATGCACTATAACCACCTCAAAAATTTCCAATACTTAAGTACAACTGTCCCAATAGTCATTCAAAAATTATCAATGCTTATGCACAAATGTCCTAATAGTCGTTCAAAAATTGCCAATACTCATGCACAAATGTCCCAATAGTGATTTAAAAATTTCTACTACTAAAATACAAGTGAGTGGCTAGTAGTACATGATATATTTATAAATAGACTTTTAGTTATCATTATTTTTGTTTATTTAAGATTAATAATTTAAGAATTGGATGAGCAAGGAGTGAATAGCAATTGGAACATAAGAAATAATTCATATTCTTCTACAATTAAATTTTTTTTTATAAAAAAGTTCAACATTAGGGGAATCTAGCACTAGTAACTGAAAGCGCTCCAATAAGTATACACTTCGCACTCACTTGACCCCCCAATTACTAATTTAAAAGGAGTCTCATAAATGATAAACGTGTACCAATAGTCGATCATTTTTTAGCTTTTTTGGTTGGTAAATGGCCCATTTGTCCACAACTACTAGGACATTGTGCACAACTACTAGGACATTTGTTCACAAGTACTGACAATTTTGAGTGAACAATTATTTGTGCATCTTTGAGTGGGTATCGAGCGACACATTGAAATGACCACTTTTTGACCCTTTGACACTTGACGATCTCTACAGAGAGTTTCTTTAACAACCAAAAGCCAATAAATATTTTTTAAGGTGTCAACTCACATACAAAAGCAACTAAAAAAAAATCATCAAAATCTAAGGTATAATTTAAGCTCTACAAGTGCACGAAGTTAGAATGTGTAAATATTAGTACTCTTCCGTTAATGATACTCTTCCCTTATTAAAAAAAAAAGTTTATAAGAAAGTTCACCATTGATCATGCTCTTCTCCTATTAAAAAAGAGTTTATAAGAAAGTTTACCATTAGACATGCTTTTCTCCTTAAAAAAAAGTTTATAAGAAAGTTTACCATTGGTAATATTCTTCTTCTATAAAGAGAGTTTATAAAAAAGTTCACCATTGGTCACAAACAAAAACTAATAACATAAAAGCCAAAGATACCAAATTAATCGACGGCACGGTCGTCGATGCGTATAGTTTTGTTCTGTTCTTAGGTAAAGAAAAAGACAGTCGCATCAGCAACATTTATATAAAACCTTCGACCATAAACAATTTAAACGTTTTTGAGCTTCATTCGAATGTCCACATCCAAATTTCAAACCCCAGCAAGGAAATAGTCTACTTTTCATGTTATTCTCTTACAATGTTATTCTCAGATTCCAATTTTCAAGTTTGTACTTAATGAGATATACCTGGTTTGTCTCTTTAGTCGCTATCTGTTCCCAAAAAAACAAAAATGGTTATTGAAACTATTTAGGTTTTTCTTTTTTTTCTCTGGTGAGAAAATTCAAATCTTTTTTGAGTCAAAAGTTTTGGTATTATAAGGGATGAGGTTAGCCTTATGTTCCGATGATTTCGATCGAATAGATATCCCTCAATCTTCAACTCTCAATCGAAAAGATTTTAATCTAAAACTCGTGTTTAATAACAAGTTAAATGATAAGAAGGAGGTTTTTCCCTGAATTCACAGGTGGTCAAATGATTACGAAGGTTGATAAAGATTGTCTTCTGTGGTCAAATGGATTTTGAACCAGTAGGCCCAAGAAATTCCAGAGAAAAGCTTAAAAATTGCATTTTATTCCACTCTACTCTGCCTCTGATTCCATCTTCAAAAGGATAAAATTGTCGTTACAATGGGGTTGTTAAACAAAGCTATCAGTAGGGCCACTGTGGGACTGCTGAGAAATGGTGAACAGAGCCTTTCTAGATTATATATAGCTTATTCTAGTCCTAGTAATATCATCAATGTTTTAAGCATTGGGTGGCAGAGTCCAAGATTTTTGGACATCAGGATGGTAAGACTTTGAATAGTTTTCTTATGGCCTACCTTTTGGGAATTTTTAGAGCTCTCAAACTGATTCATTCTAATTGTGTGTCCATATATCAGGCTGATAATAAAGGACTCGTCAAGTTTCAACATCAGTCATTAAAAAATGTTGATAATACAGTGGTAGACTTTGTGGATTGTAAGGGGAGACCTGCTCACAAAGACCAGCATGGCGGAGTTCGAGCAACCATCTTTGTATATGGTAAATCAGTGTTCGAATGTATTTTATAGTTTACTGTTTAGTTTTTGGATTTTATTATATAGATTTTTGTTTGTGTCAATGTTTCAGATCACATTCTATAAACTATGATCATTTTTTTCTCATTTTGATGATGGATTATAGAGTAATCCAAACCTCATTTCAAAAATAGATTATGAAGTATAATCTGAAATGTTGATGCAAACAAAAGTCTACAAAGTAAAATTCCGAAATTAAAAAGTAAATAAACTGTAGAAATCTGATCTCTCTTATTTAATAGCTGTTTTTGTTATGACTAAAAGCACTGGTTTGATGAGCTTCTAATCACTTCATTGTTGCAGTTATGGAGGGTTTTGAGAATATGGCATTCGTTGCTAATGCGATCAATCTCTTCACATATTTTCATGGTGTTATGTACTACAACTTGGCCGATTCTTCGACCACGCTCACAAATTTAATGGGAACTTCCTTCTTACTTGCATTGTTTGGAGCCTTTATATCCGATTCATACATTAACAGATTCAACACCAACATTATTTTTGGTTCAATAGAAGTAGTGGTAAGCAAATAAACCTCTCGGATTGATTAGCTCTTTTTCTTGGTTTACAAGTTCCATTTTTTTCAAAATTACCACCATTAATGACAGGAATAAATACCTTCAATGCCATTTTGAGCAAATTAGTATTTTGGGATGATTATAGATATCTCCTCTAAATTTGGGTCATACCCACTTGCAGGGTTATATATTGCTAACTATTCAAGCACACTTCCCCTCATTGAGGCCCAGTACTTGTGATATATTGAATCCTGCCATGAATTGTAAGCATGTTGGAGGAGGGAAAGCTGCCCTGCTTTACATGGGATTGTATCTAATTGCTCTTGGGACTGGTGGAGTGAAAGCTGCTCTTCCATCCTTGGGGGCAAACCAGTTTGATGAGAAGGATCCCAAAGAGAGTAGGCTCATGTCCAGTTTTTTCAACTGGTTCTTTTTCAGCCTTTCAGTGGGGGCAAGCTTGGGAGTGACATTCATTGTTTGGGTTCAGAACAACAAAGGATGGGATTGGGGGTTTGGTATATGTACCCTGGCAGTTGCCCTTGGTATTTTTAGCCTGCTATTTGGTATATCCACATACAGGAACCAAGTGCCTAGTGGCAGTCCTCTCACTCGCATTCTGCAGGTGGGTTGGGAGCTCTCATGACAGATCATAAAAATTTCAGTGCAGCTTTCATCAATTTAATCTAATCATGAAAGTTCTAATATGACTTGCTAGAAAATAATGTTTCAAATTTAGTTATATTCAATCATTTCTTCCATAATTTATAATTGTCAAAGCAAGCATACATGTTTATAGAATAATCTTTATGCATAGATCAAATAGATACATGATAAAAGCATGAAAATTCAGTATTCCCTAAACCTGGCCAAGCCTTCTTATTGTTCTTGTTGTTGTTAACTATTTGCTTGATGTTGCTTCTCAGGTGTTTGTGGCTGCAATTCGGAAGAGAAACCTTACTCTTCCAGAGGAGGCAACAGAGTTGTATGAGGTGAACGATAAAGAAGCAGCTTTAGATAAAGAACTCTCACACACCCAACAGTTTCGGTAATTTTGTATACCTTAATTTGAATTTCATAAAACTTATGAATCAGTTCATTCCTAAATGGTTAAATTTGATCCTTGATTAAGAAAGATTGGCTTATCCCATTGAACTAGTTGGTATTGTTTTTCTCTGTCTGATCTTTGTCATAAATTTGTCGGTTCTAAGGGCAAACTCAAAGACACCCCTCGGTTTCTGAATAATGAAAAGCCATTTGAGTTTTTGTTTACTTTTTCAACTGGTAAGAATCTTTTGGTGGGGATGTCTGGGGATGGGCCCATATGCAACCAATAGCTCTGTAAATACAACAATAACCAGCTTTGATATAATCACTCTTATAGACAGTGAGGCTGCAGCACAACAGTTTCATGGGCTTACCAGTCGCTTCTCTCACAAACAGGACTTTTGAAACCCAACAATCCAATTGTAGCAAGTTCTAGTTTTTCTTTCTGGGTCATTATGTTCTATTGGATCTTGGTACAAAAGCACCCTGCTGTGATGTTGAACATCTGCCATGGCCTTGAATATAATTTCCACTTTCTACTTTTTGCAATTTTTAATTTAATTCCTTTATTAATTAATTGGCCTAATTATATAACGGTACTATTGTTCTTATCCATGTCATAAAAGGATAAAGGTTGTTGTTTTCTTCTCTATCCAATCAGAAATGTCAGCTTTCCTTTTATTTTAGACTGTTGTTTTTGTGATTATAATTGCTTTCTGAATTAAATTATATAAGAATTTTTAAAATGACATATTAAGTCACACTCAGTAAACCATCATCAGAATGAGAGAACAGTTGAAAAATAGAAAATGAATGATGGTTTACCAAATCTAAACTACAATGTTAATACAAAAACTCTTACACAATTTAATTCAAAAATAATTACAATTATTAATATGGATATGCTAGTTTACAAATAGTACTAATAATAGTACCCGTTGACCATGGTTAATGGCAGATTTCTGGACAGGGCTGCAATAGTACAGGAGAGGTCAGAGAAACCAGAGAGCCCATGGCAACTCTGCACTGTGACACAAGTGGAAGAAGCAAAAATCTTGGTCCGCATGCTCCCAATATTTGCCAGCACCATTCTGGTAGCCACTTGCCTGGCCCAACTCCAAACATTCTCAGTGCAACAGGGGATGACCATGGACACCCACATAGGCTCAAGCTTTCACATTCCTCCAGCTTCTCTGGCCATAATTCCCCTGGCAATTTTGTTGATTCTCACCCCACTCTATGACCTCATCTTCGTCCCCTTTGCCCGCCGCATAACAGGGAATGAGACTGGCATAACCCATCTCCAGAGAATTGGGGTGGGACTGTTGCTCTCTGCATTGTCAATGGCGATTGCTGGAATAGTGGAAGTGAAGAGAAAACATGTAGCTCGAGAGCACAAAATGTTAGATTCCAGAGAGCCTCTGCCATTAAGTGTGTTCTGGTTAGGGTTCCAGTATTTGGTCTTTGGAGTTGCAGATCTCTTCACTGTGGTGGGTCTTATGCACTTTTTCTACAGCCAAGCGCCTTCTGGCATGAAATCCTTGGCTACAGCTTTTTCATGGTGTTGTTTGGCTTTTGGCTACTTCCTCAGCACAGTTGTGGTGAATGTAGTGAACAAAGTCACAAGTAAGGTTACAGACGGTGGGGGTTGGCTTCATGGAAACAATCTGAATCGGAACAATCTTAATCTCTTCTACTGGACTCTCGCCATTCTCAGCATTCTCAACTTCTTCAACTACCTCTATTGGTCTCGATGGTACAAATACAAGCCAATTCATCAACATCCAGACATTAAATCTTCTACCCAGAAGACTGGCATGTAAGATGACTTGCAGGTTCTCCTTGAAAACAAGATTTACAACGGCTCTCTTTCTCATGGTCGTTTTGTTAGTTAAATTTGTTTTAAATTTCTCTGTGATGTGGTGAGCTACAGATTCAGCCCCTGAGAAATTTGGATGGATTGAGTCCTCCTATTTGTAATAGTTTAGTCTTCTTTAAAATATATTTGTTTATGCTCATATTTTATACAATCTCATTATTTTAATTTAAAAATTAAATTAAATTTGTTTCAACCATATCAGTTGTTTATTATATTCATTTAATTTATACAAATATAATAAAAAATTTATAATTTAATTTTCTAATATTTAGTATTTTTTTTAGGAAAATATGTAAGCATACCTAGATGTCATCTCCTTTCTTGGTGGATTACAATGATTTGAGCAAGCATGCATCTAAACTACAAGCCTCCTTCGGCTAAGTAGCCAAATGCAGGCTCTAGTTTGTGAAATTCATCCAGGGTTGAACCCAACCACAATGCACCTCCGAACTTGAATCTTGACGGATGGCATCTATATCTCATAACATCATCCTCCTTTTTAAATTTAAAAATATATGATTTTTTCTTATTGAAGGAGGTAATTATATTTTGTTTATAAATCTTTAAAATAGATTTAATTTTTAAATATTTTTTAAAAAAAATCAAATAGAAGTGAATCTTATCTTTTTCATCTCGTTGTAGGTACTTCTCAAAGAAAAAAATTAAATTGCATTTGCTAAAAGCAATAAAAATCATATATAATACTAAATCAAGGCGACCTAAAAAAGTATATTGATTTGTAAAGTTTTTCAATTTATTTTGAATTGCATAATGTATTTTCTACACATATTTTATGATATTCCAATGCATCTTTGGACACAATGGAATTTACTTATATATTGATTATCATTATTTTTCTTTTAATGTGTTGTGTCATTCTTCACTTGATATTTGAAGACATTGTGATAAGTTTCGTATTACATTATGAATCAAACAAACTTCACAATAGTCTAAGATATGAACCATTCTTGTAAGATGTTGAGATAAAAAAAAAAAATTACAAAAAAATCATAGAATGATTGATTTCAATAGAAAGGAAATGGTTGTATTGGGGTTTTAATATTATGTTGGATGTGATCACCTCTTCATTCATTTTGGTAGCTTATAGGTCTTAAACTTTTCTTTCCTTTTTCTGTTTTCTTTTTTTCCTTTTTTTTTTTTTTTTTTTGGCGGGGGGGGGGGGGGGGGGGGGCGGCAATCATTAGCTTTAGAGACACAAAACTAAGTTGCAGGTAACTGCAACCATGCTACAAATAAACATGAATGTTTATAGACAAACAATTTGTTGCTACAAGAATTTAAACTATGCTACAAGCACAATGGTTAGATGTTGCTAGAACAACAAAAATATATGCTAGAGGAACAAAAACCTATGTTTTAAGGATTGGACAATGCAATAACCACTCACAAATACCCAAATATTGACTAACATAAATTAACCCACTTTTTAGAGCAACAAACTCATAAAACTTATCATTCACAAGAACACATATAGTCCAAGAAAGAATAATTTTAAAATTAACATAAATATTTAACCTAGAAGCAACACCATTTATAGTCATTTGTACACCCTTTACATTCCTTCCAAGTATTGGGCCAAAATATGAGATTCCCCTAGTCTCCTCTATTTATCTTAATCTTCCTCTTTATTTTTTTGGGTTTCTTCCTTCCTATTATTGACCATTGTTCTCTTCATCTTCTATATTCTCTATCTTTTTCATTGTTTTTCCTTTTTCCTTAACAAAAATGCTTCCAAAATCAGCAAAATTTCCCAAGACCCTATCTAAATTAGGGACAATACTAAAAATTTGCTAAAAATGTTTGTCAAACCAATTTTGAATTCAAAAATCCCACTCAGATTTATTCTCCTCCAATTTTTCATGTTGTTGTTCATAAATGAGTATGCACGTAGGTAGTTGCTACACGAAACAACAACAACAACAAAAAAAATAAATCACAATGAATATGCATAGTGAAAGGTAGAATATATAATTTAAAATAAGATTAAAAAAGAAGTGCTCAAAATAAATGATACCTTATCACTTTTTATAAAGGCTCAAAAACTAGGTATAATTCTGAACTCAGGGATTGGACATCTAACCGAGCAATTTATCCTCCTTATAAAAACTCATTTAATATGTCAACCCAAGGACATGTTACTTGAAACGGGCCACCAAGATATATGCACCAAGTTCTACTCAGTCACTCATTCTACAGTTGTTGCAGGAAAGAAATGCTTAAAAGGAAACTATCTTATGATTGCAGGAAACAAATACTAGAATGAAACTTAGACTAAAGCTGCAGAAAAGTAAGTACTGGAATGGAAATTACAGAAGTGAAGGTGCTAATAAAACATGAAGACTCTTGCAAACTATGCTATAATGCTTCAATTGTTCCACTACTTTGGTTGTAGGAAGCATTAGCTATCCTATGGCTTTGGCTGCAGGAGTAGTTTGACACTTAACACTGAAATAGCAAAAATGCAGGAAAGTGAGTTTAACTAAAATGAATCTAACTAACTATGGATCTCTCAACAAGTGGGCCCCCTTGGATGAGTATCCCAAACACAATTACATAAAGTTAAATCTCAACATTTCATTTGTTCATTGATTGAATAACTGAGTACATAGATGTATAAATTAGAAACAACAGAAAACTATATTGCCAATGAAACTGATGATGCCCCTCCTTCTCACGTAGGAGTGGGGCTTTATTTAAAAGGAAAACTTCTAACAACTAACAAATCACGCCACACAAATAGGTGGAACTTTTATTACAACACAACTAACAGAAAAGGAGGAAAGCTATAAAATTGGAACAAATTCAATCTAGAAAAGAGGAAAGAGTTGTTGCGACAGCAAATCTAACTTCCCACTCTCTCCTAGATTTCCTCAAAGAATTTATCACATTGCCTTGGTCTTTTCTTGGCGACTGCCACCTTGATCATTAGAAACCTTTCACTGGTGTTACATTAATGTTTCTCCGCTGGAGTTTGCTAAAAGACCGAGTCGAGCATCCAGTATATGAGTGCGCTTCACCTGGTCAAGCCAACGGTTGCTATTTCGATGCGCTGCACTTCAAAGGTTAGGATAAAGACATTCATGGTAATAAACACCAAAATACGCATGCATCATTTATATTCAAACAACTATTTTACTTATAAAAACATAATCATAACTTCAAAGAAAGTAATATAGTATATTCATCCAAGTGTAGCATTTTAAGTAGGTTTAAACCATGGTAGCAGTCAAGTGGCAGCATGTCATAAAATAACAGAACTAAGTATAAAAGTCTTTGAGAAAATATAACATAACAAGGAAAAAGACCTAGCAAAGACTATCCTAGGGTGTCTAAAGTATGGCATTAATATGCCTCATCAATACCCCTACATTAAACTATCATGGTACATAAATTCATAAGCCCCTCCTCGCTAGGTAAAGTTTAGAGTTGCTACAAGGTTAAAATTTGGTTGTTGTAGTAACAATATTGCTATTGCAAGTTAATTACTTTGTTGTTGTGAGTAGCTCAACTTTGTTGATATGGGCTAACTAGAATGACTTAAGCTTTCTTGGGTTCAACCAAATGGCATACTCCACTAGTATATTCTTCCATTTACCAAATACTCATTGTATTATGTCCCTAATATTTTTAACCACTTTAGATTTACTAGTATGATTCACTTAAGGTATTGTGTGTTTATGGTGCACCATTTTTTATTGGTTTAGTACATATATAGATAAAAGGATGGAGTTTGTATGTTCCCTCGTAATGTTGAGTATTCTAGTTCCAAATTTACCAGAGTGCTACATATGAAGTTCGATAACGTAGTGATTGGAGAGTTTAGCGAAGCTTTATAGGAGGATATTGATGTAAGTTAAGTAGCAGAACAACTTCCTACACTAACCTTGAGGGGAGATTAATGTAAAATCTTTCTTAGATCTTTTCAATAGTTACAAAAAATTAATAGAAATAACATAAATAAGATGAATACCACAACACAACGATTTGCATGGGGAAAATCTTTTTGGGAGAAAAACCCCACACTCCAAAATTTGACCAATATATTATTTAGAAATCAATAACAAATTACAATATGCTTGTAGCTCAAGCTTCTCACATGAGTATCACAAACAAAGATCTAGAGGCAACTCAACAATTATCACTCTTAGAGTACATAACAATACCTCTCACGTGCCTAATATATAGGAGATACAAAACATGAAATCATTAAATGGTTTTACAAAACCATGGGCTAAATCACCCATAAAAGGCACACGAACTATCCACTCTTGGAACTTGCAATCCCCACATCGGGGTGAAGCCCCCAAACCCCCGTGGTTGGGGGTGCTACCCCTAAACCCCAATTGTTCATATATCAACAATAACCTTTTATCATTGCAAGGTTGACACACCATTTTTCTAATAATTGATTAATTTGAGAGTTGGGGAAGGGTAGAACATTTTGACCTTTCATTAATTAAGGACAAGTAATTTTTGGAAGTGAAGACTTATCATTCCCATTTTGAATTAATTTGATTTCATAGAAAATTTTCGCATTCCAACATTTTGTATGAGTTAAGGAAGGAGATCGAAAATAAATTATCTAATATTTATTTTTTGGACCCATAACTAATTTATATTTCAAAGCAGTTGAAATTGGGTCAATTAAATATTCAACTAGATATTTTAATATCTTGTAGTGTTGGAAACCAAAAATGGAGTATGGGGTTTATTATGGCGCTATTAGTAAATTCCAAAATCATGTTACACATATTTCTAGAATATTCTCTAATAATGTTAACTTAGTGACAAGTCATAGTGGGAGATATTTTTTAATTTTAATCAAGAATCTTGTATGAATTTCAATAAAAATTAATGTTTTTTAAGATTAATCCATTTGGATTTACTCATCTATTTATTTGCAAGCAATTTCACACTCTATACATTTCAATCTGTAATGCCAAAACTCTACTAAAATTTGTTTGGACATTGGTGTTCATACAAATATCTTTTGTGGATACAAATCCACTAAAGATTAGTGATCAGTGGATAAAAATTCATTAGCTATAGGTATCAAGGGATGAAACCCCTTTGGTACATGAGGGAAATCTCATTCAGAGGTTGCATTGAAGCTTCAAGATTTGTTTGTTTCACTTATTTCTAGTTTGTGTTATGTGCAATTTTGGGTTGCAGTTTGAGTGTAGTGTTTGATTTTAGTGTTGGTGTGGGTTTTGTTTCTATTGTAGAATGGTTTTGATTTGATTATTCTATGTATATATCATTCCTAGAGATGGATAATTCATCTTTCTAGTTTGATAGTGTTTGGAAATGATGTGAATATAGGGTTTTAGATAGTGTTGTATGAGCATATTTCAATGCAACATTTCTGCATTGGTTTAAGTGTAGTTTTTTGCTATTGTGGAGACTATATATCAATGTTTGTGTGTGTGTGTGTGCACGTACACACACACACACACACACACATGTATGTAGATATATATGTATTGTGGATAGAAAAAATTAAGAATTTAGAAATAAAACATGATTAAGCCAACCATGAAAGCCATAAAAACCTTGTTAGTAAAATCCTAATCACAACCAATAAGGCTATTGAAATGAAATGTACAAACAAAGAATTCAAATCAAAATACCTAATTATTTCATTGGTGCCTTATTGTTTTTTCTTTCTCCTCTAATGTGATATGTTTCTCTTTGTTTACATGTGCACAAATAATAGCCAAAAAGAAAGGATTAATTTCAACAATGTGTAGGCGTGGATACTAGAAATCATGGTCACTAAAAATAAGAGAAAAGGGTTCAATTTATAGACTCCCAATTTGAAATGAAAGTAAATAATAAAAAGGAAACAAATGGACAAGGGCAATGGAAATGAAAAGCCAAGTGAAAAAGGAAAGGTTAAAGGTCAATAATAAAAAGAAAAGAGGGAATTAATAAAAACTCATTCATTAATTCCCTCAAAAAGTGACAAAAGGACAAGGAAGGCGAAAAGACAAAATAAAAAGAAAATAAAATAAAGCAAGAGGAAAGGTCAAGTGCAAAATGGAAGGTCAAACTAAAAGATAAGATAAAATAAAGGAAAATAAGGCAAATGGAATGAGAAAATGAAAAGGAAAGTGGAGTGAAAATAAATTTTCATTTAGTAATTCCTTCTTGCATTATAATTAGCCAAAAGAACTAAAGGGATAAATTAATGACATATTTATTTATTTATCCTAAGGATGACATGTTAGGATAAGAGGGGGAGGAATAATTAAAATATTATTCCCCTAAGATAAATTAATGTCATAGATTAAATAATTGTCAAAATTATTTAATCAAACTAAATGACAAATATCGACAAGGGATTAAATAATTGATAAAATCAATTAATCAAACTAGTGATTGAGGACAAAATCAAAAGGAAATGACGAGATCAAAGGACCAGATTAAAAATTAATTAAATTATTGAAATTATTTAAATAATGGACAAAAGACACAAAATCAATAAATGATGAAGACCTAATGTGCAATATAAAGATGTGCTAAAAAGGGGAGCTAGCGACAATTACTATTTTTAGGTGTCAACATTTTACCCCTCTTTAAGATAATGTGATTTTGAGTGATGTTTCAAAGAAAAATTGAAAACAATGCATTAAAAGGATGACTTGGACACAATAGGGTATAAGGGTGCCCTCTTGAAAAATTGGATGAAAAACCTGATGAAGAGGCCAATTTGTCAAAAATGATATCAAGAACACAAGACCAAAAGAAGCACAAGACTAACCAAAGAACAAGATGAACCAAGAAATAAAACAAAAACCAACTCGAAAAAGGACACAATCCAAATAAAAAGGAAAAAACACAATTAATCTTTGCTTTTTAATAAGTGCGTTATTTTTCTTTTGTAGATTTTTTTTTCTATAGAAAATCAAATGTGTCACATCGTGACATATAGGAAGTTAGAGTGATCATGTGATCCCTTTTTCATAAAAATAGACATGTCGTGGACAAGGAATGCCCCAATCCATCCTAGAAACATATGCATATCAAAGCTCAAGGTATCTGTGATAGTCATTGAGTGAATGTGCCAACAGAGACACCCAAGAGTTACATGCCCCAAAATTTCATGGAAATATCCCACAAAGAGAAGACAAAGCATAAATAAAATGCCACGAACCATCCTAGCCACTCTCAACACTCAGTGATATCCTTGTGTAGTATAGGAACATGGAAAAAGATGAAATCAATAAAAGATAAGACGAAGAAAAATAAAAGACCATGAACCATCTCGGCCACTCTCATCACTCAGTGATATCCTTAAGTAGCATAAGAACATGGTGTCAAAATGAAAACAATAAAAGATAAGACTTACTAAACCAAGAAAGCCAATGACCAATCATATCTAATTGCCAAAGTTTGATATTTTAATGCTAATGATGATAATAACAATGATCAATGTGTCTAGTTTTAGGAAGGACTCAACCTGTATAAGGCACATGATGGATCATGATAATGTATGGTTTCAGGAAAGACACATCCCATATAAGAAAATAATGGCTGAAAAGGCAAAAAATGACAAAGACCGAATAATGATGATTGATTGAAGTGACAAGTTTAACCAAACTGGTTGTTGACTCAATTAGATAGGTTTGTCTATTGATGCATGATTCGATGAGCACAAGGTTATGTCTCTTGATTACATCTGTTGAAATGTCTACCTTTTTGGAAGCAACAATTTATGGATGAAAAATGATGATGAAAAGAAAAAGAAAAAGAAATGATATTGGTGTTGAAAACCAACACATTATTGCTTTAGATTTTTAAAAGTTATTTCATTTCTTGAATTTTTAAGATTTTCTATTTTTTTGTTCTTTTTTTAGGACTTTATTTGATTTTTAAATTTTTACAAGATTTTAAACTATTTACATGTGGTACCCTCTATTTCATTAACAAAAAGTAACCTCATATGCTAACCATATTTTAGGAATTTGCCCCAATCTCCAAATTCTATGTTAGGGTTTCTAACATATGTGACACTTGATTGGAAAATGAATGATGTTGTATATTGACCAGCCATAGGCCACAAAAGGGCAACCTAGACAAGGAAATAGATGTCATGAATGATAGGTCTATGCATAAGGGTCAAGTAATAGGCAGATGAAATATAGGTGCTATCATAGGTGAAGATCATTCAAATACGTTGTCAAGCCAGATAGAGCAAAAATAGATAATGGAATAGTGATTGTTACGTGTGGTGCATGTTTGCTAGGTTTTTACCATGGTACTTACCCCAAGCGCTTGTATGTCACATTTTCACTAGTGGAATATTTTTTCTTCTTTCTTTCTTTATTTTTTTCTTTTTCTCTTTTTCTTTTTTCCTTTTTTTTCTTTTGACGTTTTGACCTTTTTGAAAAACATTGGACTCATATAGACAAATGACTCAAGCATCTTATTCTTTGGATGATACTCTTAAATGATATGGAATAATGGACCCATGGATATGAAAGGTATGTTCAAAGACAGTGGTATGGTAATGAAATTGATGGTTGGATGGAGCATGACAAATTTATCGAAAAGATTGGATAGGATGAATGAAAGGATGGAAAGTAGGTGTTGGATAACATGGTTATGTATTGAACACTAATTTTTGATGGTGTATTTATAGGAGATGTTTGTAGAGTTTATATTTTGATTTGATTTAAAGGATTTTCCTTTGTTATGTTTAGGCAATAAACACAATGACCTCGTGGTAAATATTTTAAGCATAATGTGAGTCAAAGTTTTCAACTAGTTTATTTTACAGGCATAACTTTAATTAGGGTTAACATTGTTAGAATGATTTTAAGATAACTGAGAGGGGGGTGAGTCAGTTATCCTCAGGTCCTGATGTAGGAGCATCCTAGGATTCTTGGCAATCTTGTATCAACCAAAAATATGTTTTTCTTTGAAGGTAGATTGTTAGTTTTGATCTTGGTTTGGTGGAGTTCTTGCTCGGTTTGAGAGACTGGTTGCTCGGTTTATGTGGTT
Organism: Chamaecyparis obtusa; assembly: GCA_027943335.1. Taxonomy (NCBI): domain Eukaryota; kingdom Viridiplantae; phylum Streptophyta; class Pinopsida; order Cupressales; family Cupressaceae; genus Chamaecyparis; species Chamaecyparis obtusa. The sequence goes on along the minus strand of BSBK01004155.1, from coordinate 290,737 downwards.
ACCAGGGTGCTCGGTCTCTGAAGAATGCTCGGTGACTGATGTATGCACCCTAAAATGGTCGCCTAGACTTTGGGCCCCCATTCAGCAATTTATCAAATCCCTGAATCAATATTTTCAAAAATCAACATTTTTCAAATTATATCAATTTCCTTGATCAAATCCTATTTTTATCATTGATTCGATTATTTTCTATGGGCTAACCATTTTATCCTAAGTCTTTATTTAATTAAAAAGAATTCCCTCCCCTTTTATTAAATAAAAAGCCCCCACTTTTCCTCTTATCCTAAGTTGTACAAATAAAGCATTATTCTTATTTTTATAAAAAGAAGAAAAGGCCTTTTTTGTCTCATATGGGGCACAAAAGTCAACTCTTATTTTCTCATTGGAGGAGATTTGTGCACATGGATTGCTCCTCTTTCAAGCTCCACCCTTGATTAAAACTTTTGCCTCTTAATCTCCATGGTCCATTCCTTTTCAATTCCTTTAAAAGGAGAGCTCTTTTATCATTCTTAGATCCCAACTTTGAATACTAATCTTATGTTGCAGGATTTCTTGGAGACTTTGGAGCTTTGGAGATCTTCATGCATTTAGATTTCATTCTTGCATTCTTAGCTTAAGCTTCCGTGGCATCTAGCTTAGTTTTCTTTATGCTCTAGATTAGCTCACATAGATTAATTAGTAAGGCTTGTAATACTTTCATTTCCATAGCTTAGCTTGCATCTTCATTCTTAGCATAGTTGCATTGCATTTCCATTGTTGATTTTTGAAGATATTGGCATTCTTGCCCTTGTCTCTTTGAATCTCCCATTGTGTGGTTTACTAGCAAGGTTGCATGCTTCAATAGCTCTAACTGAGAGCACTATCAAACATCCTTGTGACTCTGTGCCTAGGGAGCTCTAGGTCACTTTCTCAAGGTTTCCCATTCATAGATTCCCTTGGAAGTAATGACTTAGAGAAGTGCACAATTTGAATGGATTCTCATTCAATAGCTCTTAGCTAGAGCTATTGAAGCATGCAACCTTGCTAGTAAACCACACAATGGGAGATTCAAAGAGACAAGGGCAAGAATGTCAATATCTTCAAGAATCAACAATGGAAATGCAATGCAACTATGCTAAGAATGAAGATGCAAGCTAAGCTTTGGAAATGAAAGTATTACAAGCCTTACTAATTAATCTATGTGAGCTAATCTAGAGCATAAAGGAAACTAAGCTAGATGCCATGAAAGCTTAAGCTAAGAATGCAAGAATGAAAGCTAAATGCATGAAGATCTCCAAAGCTCCAAAGTCTCCAAGAAATCCTGCAGCATAAGATTAGTATTCAAAGTTGGGATCCTAGAATGAGATCCTAGATGGGTTGAACACCAATACAGACCACAAGGCATTCAAGGAGCCTTTGCCCAAATATGAAAAGGGGGAAACCTCTAAACCCAAGAATGGCAAGGCCGAAATCAACTATACCTACACAGGTGCAGAAAATGTGGTCAATATGCTTGAGATTGTGGAGAAAAGTGTCAACATGATGAGAGACAAAGATCCTTATGGTTATGATGTGGGCTCTCCTCCTATATTTGATGAAGAACCTGTGGTGGTGCTTAGGGGTCCTCACTCTCAAAGGTCATCCCAAGCTCTTAACGCTGTTACAAGAAGCCAAATCCAAGGTCTCGTGGTTATTAGAGGTCCTAATTCTAACCAGTCTAGCAAACCCAAGCAAGTGGCATCTAAGAATGTCACCACCAAATCAGCAGTCAACCCTGAAATGAGCTATAATCTTGTTGACCAGTTACAAAGAATGCCATCTCAAATCTCAATCTTTGAACTTTTAGAATTGTCTCCAAGACATAAGTGTATCCTTGAGGATGCTTTGCGTGCAGCAAATGTTCCTAACAACATAGATGTTGACCAATTCCAAAACATGGTTAACCACCTTGCCAGCCCTCATTACCTAACATTCTCAAAAGAAGATGACAAAGCTTTGAGCCATCTGCATAATCTTTCCCTTCATATCGAAGTCATGATTCACAAGACCCGTGTTAGGCGTGTGTTGATTGATGGGGGTGTTGGGCTCAAAATTTGTTCTTTGAGTCTATTGAAGATACTGGGTTATTCTGAGCAAGTTATTGATACTCGGAAGAAAATTACCATTAAAGCCTATGATGAGGCCGAGAGGAGTTCTAAAGGGTTGGTCGTCCTCCTGTCAAAATTGGCCCTGTTGAAAAGGACATTTTGTTCCAAATTGTTGATGCTGGTCCTCTAGCATATAATATCCTACTTGGTAGACCGTGGATCCATGACATGCAAGCGGTGCCATCCACCTAGCACCAATGTGTTAAGTTCCCCTATAATGGAGTAGAAGTTTGTATACCAAGGGATAGCACATTATCTGTAAATGCAATTTCAGCAGGGACACATGTTCCTCTCAATAGGGAAGAAGAGGATTTTGATACAACCCTAGCACAATGCAAGAATAAGTTCAAGTCCATAGACCTTGGTATGGGGGGATATCAACTTGACTCCTTTACAAAACTGCCAGTCTCACCTAGATCCTATGGAAAACCTTCACAAGAGATGCGACCTTCATCTTCTGCCATGACCTTGTTTGGCACATTTGGGGAGTCCTCAGTGCCTATCCAGGATGAAAAAGAAGAGGTAGTTGTCAAGGTATGGATCTATAGAGAAGACAAATACATGCATAATGAGAACTTCTCTCCCTCTCCTAAGGCCTGTGGAAGGGGGTACACTCTTGTCAATAGTATGGGTTATCCAAGTCATGGTCCTCTCAGTCACAAATTAGATGCTAGAGCTAAACCACTTGATCATGCTCTTTTTGGATGCAGGTCTAAAAAAATAGTTGGCCTAGGTTTTGAAAATCAGAACAAGAAGCATGTTCCTATCCTTGTTGTGACAGATAGTGATGATGAATCAAACTACATACCCAATTTGACAAACCAGCAGGGCATGTGTGAAGATTGGGTCCCTTCCACCAATCTCCTTTGGGGAGATTCAGATACTCTAGTTACCCATACAATAGTTTTAGGCCTAGAACAAGAAGAATTTGTTGTTGAAGATTATGTTGAGGATCCTATTCAGTACATGAATGGAATTCAAGAAGGTGTTACCCTTGGTGACATTAGAGCTTCCACATCTAGATGTCGTAAATATACTTGGTGTAAACATCCCAGTCGGGATTCAGATACGGACTCACATGAGTATGAGTGGGAATCTCTCTCTGATTCTTCTATAGTTGACATGGACGTTGATGTTATCCATACATATGGTTCCCAACCTGAGGTAGCTAACGAGTCTATTGTAGGATTAGTGGATTTGAATCCGTAAGTCGCTTTAGTGGATGATGCTTCACTTGGTAGGATAAATCCTGATTTAGGTACCTTAGAGGGATACTTGACAGATCCTAACTCTGCGATCACCAGAGCTGATACCATTCGTATCCACAATATTGAACCCGTCATTAACCTACCCCTTGCCAATCCTCACCTAATTGATTGGCCTCAATGCTATGAAGAGCCTCAGCTTTTAACTTTCCAAAATGACTATGAGATAGCATGTTACCTAAACGCCCTTGAGCCCGTAGTCTCTTCTACCAACAAACCAACTACAAGCATGACGAAACTAGATATCAAGTACCTTAGTCACAAAATGAAAAGAAAAGAAAAAAATAATAAGAGTTATGATGGCGAAAACCATTATGTGGCAGTGTTAGAACCTTAAAAAGTAAAAATAAAGGACATATCCAAGGGTGAAAACCTCTCCGAGGCACCTAAGGATGAGGTACTTGATCATCTCCCAAGTTACTTTCAAGACAGGTCTTCAGTGCTTGTTGAGCCTGCACAACCAGTTAATTTGGGTACAGAAGAGGCTCCACAAATAGTGCATTTCGCTCAGTCTCTATCAACATAGGAAAAAGAAGCATATACCAAGTTCCTATAGAGCATGATGATTAATTTTTCTTGGACTTACTCAAACATGCCAGGGTTGGACACTAATCTCATTATGCATCACTTGTCCATAGCTCCAGGTATAAAACCAGTGAAACAGAAATTGAGGAAAATACATCCTCACATAGCTCTTCTCGTCAAAGCTGAATTAGAAAAACTCCTCAGTGCAGGATTTATAAGAGCCATTGATTATGCCAAATGGATATCCAATATTGTACCAATTTCAAAACATGACAAGTCCATTTGCGTCTGCACAGATTTTAGAGATCTTAATAAGGCATGCCCAAAGGATGATTTTCCACTTCCAAACATAGACATGATAGTGGACATGACCGCTGTATGCACCCAAAAATGGTCGCCTAGACTTTGGGCCCCATTTATTCAATTTATCAATCCTGAATCATTTTTATCAATAATCAATATTTTCAACATTATCAATTTCTTGATTAAATCTTAAATTCGATCATATATTGGATTTTTATCCTTGGGCTAAACATTTATCCTAAGTCTTTATTTCATTAAAAGGAATATTTCCTCCCCTTTTAATTAAATAAAAAGCCCCACTTTTCCTCTTATCCTAAGTTGCACAAATAAAGCATTATTCTTATTTTATAAAAAGGAGAAAAACACTTTTTGTCTCATATGGACATAAAGTCAACTCTTATTTTTCTATTGGAGGATACTTGTGCACATGGATTGCTCCTCTTTCAAGCTCCACCATTGATTGAGACTTTTGCCTCTTAATCTCAATGGTCCATTTCTTGGCACTTCTTATAAAAGGAAAGCTCTCTCCTCCATTTGCATACCATGTTTTTATGCTAATGTTATGCTGCAGGTTTTAGGTGCATTTGGAGCTTTTGAAGATATTGGAGACTTGCTTCATTTCATTACATCATTTAGTTGCATATTTCCTTTGCTTAGTTTGCATGGTCATGGCATGTTAGCTTAGTTTCCTTTTATGCAATAGATTTAACTCACATAGTCTAAATAGGAGGATTTGTAACACTTGTTATTTCCTTTCATAGATTAGTTGCATTGTACTTTCCTTTCATAGCTTAGATTGCATTCTCATTTAGATTTGCATTGCATTGCATATTTGATTCTTGGAGATATTGGCATTGTTGCCCTTGTCTTCACTTGAATCTCTCATTGTATGGTTGACTAGCAAGGTCACAAGTTTGTAACTCTAGCTGAGAGCAAATTTATCATAGTCCCTTGCAACTCCATGCATAGAGAGCTATGAGCCGCTTTGTGAGGCCTCATTCTTGAGCACCCTTGCATGTAATGGTTCATAGAAGTGCACCATTTTAGTGTGTACATTTCTGGCGCCCACCGTGGGGCAGAGTAGATAGGCTTTGTCCTTTGTTTCATTTGCATTTTCGTCATTTTTTGGATTATTTTTCAAAAATTTTGCAGTTCTGGTTTTCTGTCTCAGAGTATCGCGCGATACTTCTCAGAAATATCACATGATATACCTTTGTATAGTGGTTTGACACTTCGCGTCAGAGAAGAATCATCCGCCAGTACTGAGGTATATCGCCTGGCATCATGCGAAGTATCGCCCGCCCATAGTGAAGAGTATCGCCCAGACTGAGGTATATCGCGCGACTATAGGAAACTGTGTCGCGCGATACTGGTGAAGTCTGAAGTATATCGCCTTATCTGACAGAGAATCGCATTTCCAGTTTTATCATCTGAATTTGATCATTTTAGTTTGCTATTTTATTTTACTGTATTTAGATAGGTCTAACCTGCATCTTTTAGCTTGAATCTATCAGTTTATTGCATATTTACATTTGGATTTTAATTTTGCTAACCTTGTTGGTCTAACAAGTTGTGTTTGTAGGTGCTCTCATTGCTTGAAATTTGCTAAAAATGCATGTCAAAGAGGGCTACTAACAGTTTTTGCAGGGCTGCCCAAGCATAAAAACAAAAAAAAATAAAAATCTTGCTTGTTTATTTGCCTTCCTTTCAAGTGTGGCATTCACTAATTGTATTAGAAATCTTTAAAAACTTGTGAAAGAGATTTTGAGGTGGTAGGAGAAGTATGCTCTTCACCTTTAGGTGAATCAGAAAATCTTGACCCATCTTAAAGTTTTGGAAGCAAGGGAGTAATTGAATCTCTTTGCTTGGTGTGTTTGGGAGAAGTTTTTGAGATAGGGGAGTATGCTCTTCACCCTTGAGGTGAACCAAAAACCTTGAACCTCAGAAATTATCCATTCTGTTTAGTTTAGGAATCCTTTAGTGGGCCTGCTCTTGAGCAATCAAGAGGAACGACTCAAGTGGGGACAACCTTGTCATCATTTTCCTTGGTGGCAAGTGATTCCAACTCACTATAATCTCAAGGCTATCAAGGACACCAAAAACCTTGGTAGACATAACACTTATCTTCGTTTGATGTGAGTAGCTCATGGGATTACGACCATGGGGAAAACATTGAAAAAGAATGCTTAAGGTACTCTTGAGGCCGCAAGGTCCTAGTCCTTTATGAGGAGCAAGAGGGGTGTTGTGAACAAAAATCTTTATTAAGAACCATTAGATAGAAGCCACCTTGTTCAATCGCTTATCTTCTTAGTGCAAGGATTGATCCAAGTGGTTTACCCGGATCACCTTAAGATACTCACCATATGTGTCCCTTTGGTTGTGTCATTTGACATTTCCACGACAAAGCCAACATCTCTTGTGGGTAACCACTTGGTGTGAGGCGAGGGGGCATCAAGTTGTGGGCTAAGTTGGTAAGTATTGAGCCTTGACTTTTTAGGATAGACTTGCTTGAATTATCTTTGGTTGTGTGATGCCAGTGTAAACGTTCTCACATATAAACAATCGGTAGCATTCATAGGGTGCTTTCTCAATTCTGATATCACAAGTGTTTATCTTGGCAAGGTTGCTTTTGCCCTTGTTTCAAGTGCTTGAGACATGTTTGATCCCTCACTGTTTGCAAACCTACCAAAATTCTGCTAATATTATGACTGAAATCGAAAACATCAACCCTCAGACTAAAAATTTTGACCAAGCAGACCCAAAAATGCAAATTTTACACAATTCTGGTCAAGAGTTGAACAATTCTGCAATAGTATCACACTCTATAAAGAGAAATATCATGCGATACTTCGCGCTTGCTAAAAATATCGCCTGCTTTGAAGAGAAATATCGTGCGATAGTTCGCCCTTGACGAACTATCACCCGACCTACCTGGAGTATATCGCCCGCCAGTACTGAGGTATATTGCCTAGCTTCGTGTGAAGTATCACGCGGTTATAAGTATATTGCCCCAATAGCTTGGAGTATATCGCCTGGTTAATTTCTGTCATGCTTACAATTTGGTCAGTTTCAGTCGCTGTTAACTAGGTTAGGTCTTAGAGTAGGCTTCTTGCCCTGACATTTGAGACCTATCTTGACTCTAAATTTTTGGTTTTTAGTCCTCCGAGATAGCATCATTTGATTTACGAAATCACTTTGGAATAATTGTCAAATTAGAAGATCATTCTTGGTGCCAAGGTTCATCTCTAAGATTGTTAGCTACATTCTTGGAAAATTTTAGTGCTCTTATTGTCCAAATCACTTTTATTTAAATCTCAATTTCAATTATATTTTGGCCTAGTCCAACCTCCTGGTTCAAAAGTGCAAGGGTAGTCACCCTTTGATTTGAAGCACCTCTTTGACAGTGTTGGTAAAAGCCCCTTTTTTTTATCTTCTTATTTCTTTTTGGACAATAGAGGACTTTGATTATCCTATTTTGGCGTTGACACTTTGAGAGGTCACCTTATCATTGAGAGTATCTTTCTTTCATGTCAGTTACGACAAGTTACCAAGTCAATCAAGGGAAGCGACCCCCTGTTGCCTTTAGCCAGTTACCACCCGTCAAGACTCGTCGACAACATAAGGGAAAAGGACCCCTTTTTTATCAATCTCCTAAGAGTGAATCTGAGGTTTGTTTTAATCCGGGAACTAATCCTAGTGAAGTGAGCACCTCTTTTGTACCACTTTCATCAAGTATGGACATGAGTTACACTTTCACCCGACAACAAAGAGAAGCCATGAATCAAACTCTCGAGGATATCTTCCAATGACATAGAAGAGAGTACGGTGGTTCTTCTCATGCTAGTCCACCTGGGTCACCTCCCAACAATGCAAGGTATTTTGATGCTCACCAATGAGCCAAGAGACATCATAAGCAAGCTCACTCAGATTCAGGGTCACAACACGAAGACCAGAACAACGAATCTAGTGATCACCACATAAACACAGCTAATGCTATAAGGCATTCGAGGCCATCCTCCCCACTTAAAGACACCTCTCGATATGCAAATACAAGATTGAGAAGCATTGAGAGAGAGAGAAACAAGCCTATTTGGATGAACAAGCTGCTAAAAAGGAAAAATTCAGACAACTAGAAGAAGAGGAACGTGCGTTGTTGGATATAAAGAAAAGAGTCACCCAAGAAGAAGAAGATAGACTCTACGCACAAAAACTCCAAAGCTGATTTAACGGGAGGGGAACCAATAGTGGGACCAACTCACCCCCATCTACCCCTTCACCAAGTCCTAGAAGGAGATCAAGGACACCCTCACGATCCCCAAGTCCTAGAGGAAGAAGGGTTTCAAGATATGACCATCATAGGAGACAGTCGTCTCATAGACATTCAAAGCAACCCTCCCAATGAGCACATCATGGCTCACAACATGGAGGAAGTTATGCTAAATTTGATCACATGGATTTCATGACTATGCAACAAGAACCATCCTTTCAAGCATATGTGGAGCAATATGTGGAACAAAACAAAGATCAATTCTTGGAAAGTCTTATTAACAAAGGTGCTAAAGTTCCATATAATTTTGATATTCACCAAAAGATCAAGAAATAGAGCCCTTCAACTGATGAGGTGATCTTACAAATGCAAAAGGATATAGACAGGATGAAGGCTCCCAAGAGCACGTTTCATTTGGACTCCATATGTCCTAACCCCATTGACAAAAGTGTGGTGATGGTAGAATTCCCTAAGAAAGTTGAGTTCCCAACATATGACAAATATGATGGCACTGGTGACCCTCACGACCATGTTCGACAGTTCTACATAATGAGCTTTTCCTTTCACCATGAAGACTCCTACTTGATGAGATTATTCCCAAGGAGTTTAAAAGGTCAAGCCATGGAGTGGTTCACCAACCTTTCCCCTCCAGTAAAGACATTTAAAGAACTTGTCCAAAGGTTTGTTCAGCATTTTGCTTACAACTTATCGAGGTCGGTCACAATGCTTGATTTGTGCAAACTCAAGCAAAATCAAGGAGAATCTTTTGTCACATTTTTACAACGATGGAGGCGATTGTGTTCAAAATACCCAAGGACAATTCCTGAGGAGGAGAGAATTGATATCATTGTGAGCAATCTAATACCAGAACTAAGATATGAAGTCAAGAAAATCCTGTTTAATTCCTTTGATACTATGGTAGAGGTGGCATGTCGCATTGAGGATGTCCTAAAAGAACAAGGAATTTTGGCTAAACCAACAAATAACAACAATAGCCAAAATAACAATACTAATGGTAACAAGGACAAAAAGAACTCCTATTGGAACAAAAACAAGCAAGTGGTCAACGACGGAGTTGTTGACTCATCTCAACCCAAAAATGAAGGAGTTCTTAACCTCTCTCATGCAGTTCAAGCTATGAAGTTGCAAACGTCTTCAACACAACAAGACAAACCTAAGTATCAAATGAGACCTAAAATGGAGAAAAGACAATTTACCAAATTGGGAGAATCTTATGCAGATGTTTTTAAGACATTAGTTGCTCATAATTTGGCACACCCACAGGATCCTACAAAACATCGTATACCGGATCCTTTACCTCATTGGTGGGATGCGAAGGCTTTTTGCGTTTTCCATAATGGGATTGGACATGACATAGAAAATTGTTTTAAACTCAAGCATCTTGTCCATGACCTTATTGAAAAATGACAATTACAGGTTGATGGTTTAACCACTAATGCGGATCATAAAGCCTTCAAAGAACCCTTGCCTAAATATGAAAAAGGGGAAAATTCTAACAACAAGCATGGTAAGGCTGCTATATATTATACATACACAAATGCTGAAAATGTGATTAACATGCTTGAAGTGGCTGACGATAACATCAACATGATGAGAGGAAAATATCCTTGTGGATATGATGTGGACTCAACTCCTATGACTGATGAAAGACCCGCTGTGGTGATAAGAGGTCCTCACTCGCGAACAATGCCCCAGTCCCTCAATGTTGTCACTAGAGGCCAGGCCCAAGCGCCCATTATTATCAGAGGTCCTAGCACTAGCAAGTCTAAACAGCCCATGTCTAAGGGCGTTCCTCCTAAATTTTCCGTTGGTCCTGATTCCAATTATAATCTTATTGACCAATTACAACGTACACCCGCGCAGATATCCATTTTTGAGCTTTTAGAATTGTCCCCTAAGCATAAGCGTGTCCTTGAAGATGCTTTGCGAGCAGCCAATGTCCCTAACATTTTAGATATTGATCAATTCCAGAATATGGTCAACCATTTGGCTAGCCCTCATTACCTCACCTTCTCAGAAGAAGATGACAAATCCATCAGTCACCCACATAACTTGGCCTTACACATCAAAGTCATGATTCATAAAACCTGTGTCAGGCGTGTACTGATAGATGGGGGTGCGGGGCTCAATATTTGTACCATGAGTTTATTGTTGGCTCTAGGATATTTTGAGAACGTCATTGACACAAGGAAAAAGATCACAATCAAGGCATATGATGAAGCAGAAAGAAGTTCTAAGGGATTGGTCATTTTGCCTATTCGCATTGGTCCAGTAGAAAAGGATATCTTATTTCAAATTGTTGATGTTGGACCTTTAGCCTACAACATTTTGCTAGGTAGGCCATGGATTCACGAAATGCAAGCAGTCCCATCAACGTATCACCAGTGTGTTAAGTTTCCCCATAACGGTGTAGAAATTTGCATCCCTGGAGATAGTGCTTTGTCAGTTAATAACATTTCTGCTAGATCACATGTACCTTTGAATAGGGAAGTTGACAGTCCTAGTAGTTCACTTGAACAATGCAAGCAGAAGTTTAGGACCATAGATCTTGGGATGGGAGATTATAAAATTGATTCTTTTACAAACATGCCAATCTCTCCTAGGTCTTATGGGAGACCATCACCAAATATGAAGCCTTCGTCATCAGCAATGACATTATTTGGAAAATTTGTTGAGTCTTCGGTTCCTATTCAGGAAGAAAAGGAGGAAGTTGTCGTAAGGGACTGGATCTATCACGAGGAAAAATATAAACACAACGAGAACTTTGCTCCTTCACCTGAAGCTTATGGGAGAGGGTATACAATGGTTAAGAATATGGGTTATCCTGGATATGGTCCCCTTAATCATAGGCTGGATGCTAAAGTTGAACCTCTTGATCATGCTCTTTTCGGATGAAAGAATAAGTCCACGGTTGGCTTAGGTTTTGAGAATAAGAAGAAGAAAGTTGTCCCTGTCCCAGCTACGACAGACAGTGACAGTGGCTCAGACTATACGCCTGATCTTTCTAAGCAACAAGATGTGTCTGATGATTGGGTGCCCTCAACAAATCTCCTTTGGGGAGATTCCACAGATTTGATACTTAACAGTCCTACTATCCCAGCTGCGACGGATAGTGACTGTATGACTGCTAGATCGATAATGGAAAGTGTTGCTATCCTAGCTACGACGGATAGTACCAATGCTAGCACTAGAGAGGGGGAAACCCTTCCTAACCTTGAGGCTTCTACATCACGAGGCCCAAATGATGACTTAGACACAGACTCCCATGAATATGAATGGGACTCACTTTCAGATGCAACAGTTGATTTGGACATAGATATTGTCCATGCTTATAGTACCCAACTTGATGCGGCCAATGAGCTTAGTATAGGACTAGAGGATTGCACTCCTCAAATTGCCTTAGTGGACGACGCTTCGTTTGGTAGGACGAATCCTAGTTCAGGTATCTTAGGAGAAGACTTGATGAATCCTGATTGTATGGTCACCAGAGATGACACCTTTCACATAAATAACATTGAACTAGTTATTGACCTACCCCTTGTTCACTTTGACCTAATTGACTAGTCTCAGCGCCATCAAGAGCCTATATTCCTCACTTTTTAGAACGATTAAGAAATTGCCTGCTATCTGAATGCTCTTGAACCCGTGGCTTCTTCCACCAGTGAACCAACAACCAGCATGACAGAGCCTGATATTAAGTACCTCAGTCTAAAAATAAAAGAGAAAGAAAAAAAGAAAAATAGGTCTGATTGTGAAAACCACTTTGTGGCGGTATTAGAGCCAAAAATAGTAAAAAGAAATGACGTATCCAAGGGTGAAAACCTCCTTAAGGCACCTAAGGATGGGGTACTTAATAACTTGCCAAGTTATTTCCAGGATAAATCATTAGTATTGATTGAGCCAACAAAGCCAGTCAATTTGAACACAGAAGAAACTCCTCAAATAGTCCATCTTGCTCAGTCTTTATCAGAAGAAGAGACCAAGGCATATGTACAGTTCTTACAAAAGAAGAAAATTAATTTTGCATGGACCTATTCAAACATGCTAGGGCTTGACACAAATCTTATAATGCATCACTTATCCATAGCTCCAAGCGTCAAACCAGTGAAACAGAGACTCAAAAAAATGCATCCACATGTAGCTCTCCTTGTCAAAGCGGAATTAGAAAAACTTTTGAGAGTTGGATTCATTAGAGCCATCGATTATGCAGAATGGATCTCAAACATAGTACTAGTTTCCAAACATGATGGGTCCATTCGTGTATGCACAAATTTTAGAGATTTAAACAAAGCATGCCCAAAGGATGATTTTCCACTTCCAAACATTGACATGATAGTGGACATGACAGCGGGCTATGACATATACTCTCTAATGTATGGTTTCTCAGGATATAATCAAATCAAAATAGCTCCTGAAGACCAAGAGAAAATAGCGTTCACATGTGCATGGGGAACCTATTGCTGGAACGTCATGCCATTTGGATTAAAGAATGCAGGAGCAACCTACCAAAGAGCTATGACCACTATCTTTCATGATATGATGCACAAAAACATGGAAGATTATGTGGATGATACCTTGGCAAAATCAAGAAAATGGGACACACACCTCGATGATCTGCAAGTAATTCTAGATTGCATGGAACAGTTTCAACTCAGATTGAATCCAAAGAAGTGTGCATTTGGTGTCACCTCAGGCAAACTTTTAGGATTCATAATATCAACAAAAGGTATCGAGGTTGATCCCGAAAAGGTCCAAGCAATTCTAGATATGCCACCTCCTCAAAATATCAGCCAAATGAGAAGTCTTCAGGGACGTCTTCAATCGATTAGGAGGTTTATTTCTCAGCTTGCAGATAGAGCGTAACCCTTTAACAAGACATTACATAAGGGTGCTTCTTGTGTTTGGAACGAGGATTGTCAAAAGAGCCTAGATCAGATCAAACAATACTTGGCTAATCCTCCGATCCTAATGCCTCCTATTCCAAGGAAACCATTGATCATATATATTTCAGCTACAGACACTTCCCTGGGAGCATTGTTGGCTCAATTAGATGATACTGGGAAAGAACGGGCCATATACTATATCAGTCATACTCTAGTCTCCTATGAGATCAATTACAATAACATTGAGAAGTCTTGTCTTGCAGTGGTGTTTGCTTCTCAAAAGTTGCGCCACTACATGCTTGCTCATACCATACATTTGGTTGCCAAAATTGATCCTCTTAAATACTTGCTTAGTAAGGTTGCCCTCACGGGTAGACTTGCTAAATGGATGATGATCCTAACTGAATTTGACATAGAGTACGTTGAAAGGAAGGCCATAAAAGGACAAGCTATTGCTGACCAATTAGCTGATTTCCCAATTCGGGATAGTATGCCGGTCCAAGTGGAATTCTCAGATGAACACATCTTGTATAGGACTACTCACACTTGGACAATGTTCTTTGATGGTTCTCGCATGCAAAATGGATCAGGTGTTGGAGTATTATTTGTTTCTCCACATGGGTACAATATTCCAAAGTCTTACAAACTTTTATTCCCATGTACGAATAATATTGCAGAATATGAAGCTTTAACCAATAGCTTGAGAATGGCTATAGAATGGAACATCACAGAGTTACATGTCTTTGGGGATTCCCAGTTAATCATCAACCAGGTCAATGAGGAGTATCAAACCAAGGATGATAAATTGATACCCTACAAAAAGATGGTTGATTCTTTGAGATGCTATTTCACCTTTGTGACGTTTCAACAGATCCCTAGGATAGAGAAAAAAGCTTCAGATGCCATGGCCACATTAGCTTCCCTTCTTCAGTTGGAGACACATGAATCCAGATTTGAATTCCTGGTGGAAGAGCTACACCATCGCATCTTTGACTCGTCTAAAAGCCATGTCATTTGTACCATTGTCACACACGAGTCTTCCCGATATGGTGCTATCTATTCATATCTTCGTGATGGCATCATCCCGACACATTCAACCGCTCTGAACGCCGAAACCTCATCTGTAACACCTCTCACCACACCCTCATCTCTGGTGATTTATATAGGAGGGTTTTAGATAGGACGCTCCTTAGGTGCTTGGAAAAGGAGGAATCCAACCAAGCGTTAGTTGACATCCACGAGGGCATTTGCGGTGGACATTCTAACGATTTTTCCATGGCCCAAAGGTTACTTAGGGTGGGATATTATTGGCCCATAATGCAGATAGACGCAGTCGCTTTTGCTAAGTCATGTAAAAAATGTCAGAAACATGGAAACCTGATTCATGCTCCAGGTAGGGAGCTGATCCCTTCTGTTTCTCATTGGCCATTTTAGCGCTGGGCCTTTGATCTAGTTGGGCAGATTCATCCCAACTCATTAGGTGGACATAAGTTCATTATTACTACCACTGACTACTTCACAAAATGGGTGGAAGTTGTGCCACTTTCTATTGCTTCAGGGAAGATTATCTCTTTGTTCATCTTGAATCATATTATTTGTCGATTTGGAGTGCCTTCTGAGATTATCACTGATAACGGAGGTCAATTCAAGAATAAGGACCTAAAGCATTTATGCAAAAAGTTTAAAATCAAGCAACATTGGTCCTCCATCTATTTTCCACAAGGAAACGGACAGGCAGAAGCCTCTAACAAAACCATTCTTAAGATTCTTCATAGGATAGTGCATAAGAATGGTAGGGATTGGCACTTACAAATCAATCCAACACTATGGGCTTATAGAACAAGCATTCGCACACCTACAAGAGCCACTCCTTTTTCTCTCACCTATGGCGCTGAAGCGGTATTTCCTTTAGAAGTCGAGATACCATCACTTAGAATCTCACTCAAAGGTTTGATTACAGATAAGGATTACCGCGCCATGAGGTTACAGGAACTAGAACTTCTAGATGAGAAGCGTAAGGCTTCCTTTGATCATATGAGAGTGTATCAGAAGCGTATGTCCAAAGCATTTAACAAGAAGGTTCACCCTAGAGAATTTCAAATAGGTGATTTTGTTTTACGAGAGAACCCTAAGAACCAACAGAACAGAGAACAAAAGGGCAAGTTTGAACCTAACTGGCTTGGACCATATGTCATCACAGCTGCTTTTGGTACCAGTGCGTATTTACTGTCAAATCTCGATGGAGAACAGCTCCCTGATCCGATCAACATTGTGCACCTCAAGAAGTTCTATCCTTGATGCCCATCCTGTCTAGGGGCATCCCTTGTACATATTTATGGATCCTGAAAAAAATACCAAAAAAATTGATATATGATGCTGAAAAAATTCTAAAAAGTATAAAAAGTCCTGAAAAAATACAAAAAATTCAAAAAAATTCAAAAATTTAAAAAAAATAGAAAAAGTGCCTTGGTGAAAACCTGGAAACAGGCGCCTTGGTAGCAAAAAAAATAAAAAAAAAAAAAAAGAATCCAAGTGGTGAAAACCTGGAAACAGGCGCTACTTGAGGCCTTTGCACCCCTATTTCTTAGCATGCATCCTTGACACTGAGCCTTTCCATCATGCCTTGACCTTATTTGGCTTAGTCTGGAATTGGTCTTTATCTTTGTCTAGGGGGCATAACTATTAGCATTGGTCTTTTAGGTGCGTTTGTCTCTTGGGGCATTTCCTAACAGGTGTTTTTCAACACCACCCCAAACAGTGTTTTTCAACACTACCCTTGCGTCGAGTGTTTCTTAACACTTATCAGATGTCTTACCCAACAGTCTAGTATGATGCGACGTTGCTCATTTGCAAATGTGATACGTAGAGTCTGACTCTATGACCAACACACATGCACTTAAACAATCAACTTGTTGAGATATGTTGACTTTATTTTTCTTTGTGTGCTATTTATGAGGATTTATTTGATGAGTGGTCTCTCCCTGAGAAGTTTTCGATGATGCATAGCTAGAAGACTGAGGGAATGAGAACATGTTTTCTTTCTTTATCTGCTTGTGGGTATATTTTGTTGATCCTAACTGTCATGAGCATTTATGCTGGTCTTACTTAACCCTATGGATTGACAAGGTATTATCCTTGACTATTTTGTGAGTGCATGCTTATAGCTATCCTGACTTTCATGTGTCTTGATACAAGCATAATCTCACCATAACAAACTTAGGTAATCTCACTGCACTAGTCATCTTGACCTACATGTCTTTGATGCCTAGGTGGGATTTCCACATTTCTATCTGATAAAGATCATATTCATATCCACATAGTTATGCTAGTGTGTATTGTATGATCTTACGACGCTACCAATAATGCTCGATGATGATAATTAGATGTCTATAAGCGTTGTGACCTTGCAAGTCAACCACTTTCATAGTAGCTTACATTTTTAGGGTCATGATAGTCTAGTTTTGCATTTCTTGCATATGGAGAGAGCTCTCCTTTTCATCTTACATGGACCTGTCAGTCAACTGCGCTCACCTTTCCTTCTTTTTGATCATGTCTTTCACCCCTTGTTCTTTTCATCTCAAACCTATTCCTGTTCATCACAAGGGGTTAATCATATCATCATATCTATATCAAAACTGTCATTTTCAAGAAACATGAGTCTATATCATACACATGAGAATTAAACATACATCTATGAGAGAGAACATACATAAGCATGTACATAAGCATTTTTGAGCAAAATGATAAGACAATATACATAAACTGATACATCCATCACAAGAGAGACATAAACACATGATACAATCAAACATCTAGTAATCTCATATATACATCAATGTCATAATACAATATACAAATGGGATCCCATAATTTGGATCAATGTCTCAAGATATGTATAAAACATCTATCAACCTAAGACCTAACCTTAGGACTCGCTACCACCCTCGTGAGGAGCTCGTGGTGGTGGAGGAGGCATGGCTCTCCTATCAAGTACCACATCTGATACCCCTGCCCTCTGAGAATATGATGGTGCTCTCTCACCCTCTGGAACGGCCTATAAATAGAGTCTGTGATAATATGTTACTCTCGCTGACTCCCGTCGGAGCTCTAGCGCATCTGCCTATGCCATCGCCTCACGGCGTGCTATCTCTACCCTGAGATCGGCTATTTGCTGATCTCACTCCGCTCTTAGATCTAGTAACTACTGATCTCGCACTGCTATAGTAATCTAGAGCTACTGTATCTCTGCCTCCTGAGCATGTATCTGGGCTCTCAGATCATCCCCACCCGCAGGCTGCTCCTGCTGTGCCTCTGCCTGCCGGCAAGCTGGTCTCACCTCATCCTCGGGCGTCGACAATCTCTGTCCCCGTGACCATTTTTGGCCACCTGATCTCGATCCCTCTCCTCTCCCCATCCTCCTCCCTCTCCCCCTCTCGCCATCTCCTCCATCCCCTCCATCCCCTCCGTCCCCTCCGTCTCCTCCGTCTCCCCCGTCGTCCCCTCCGTCTCCTCCCTGTGCTGGTACCTGTGCATCTGGTATCGTAAACTGAGGGAATGGCACCCTCCACCGCTCTACCCTGTATGCCACATCGACCCCCGCATCTACCACATCTGGGAAATACTCCCAGGGCTCGCTCCTGATACTCGCTGTCTCTGTGACAGCCTGCTGATAATCTAACATGGGTAGCCACCCATGACCCTCCTCATCCCTAGCCCTGGCATATGTAGTAGTCTCTGTCAAGACTCGTTGCTGCCTCCCAAACTGCCGCCACACCTGAGTGATACAAAATCTCTCCACTATCTCAGCATATCGACCTACCAGTGGCCGAGTGCACATCATGTAGCTTAGCTCATCGGCTGCATCTCCCTAGACCTCCACCTCCTTGTATGGCCTCCATGTGAAAGAGGCTATCTCATCCAAAATCCTTCTGTAATATGTCACATCCC
Source organism: Chamaecyparis obtusa (assembly GCA_027943335.1). Classification (NCBI taxonomy): domain Eukaryota; kingdom Viridiplantae; phylum Streptophyta; class Pinopsida; order Cupressales; family Cupressaceae; genus Chamaecyparis; species Chamaecyparis obtusa. Next base: position 272,400 of record BSBK01004155.1, on the reverse strand, counting down.
TAGTATGGGCATGTGATATGAATCCTAGGTACCTGTAGATAAAGGGGTACCTCCTCTCCTTCGGCTGAACTCTGGGGTGCACCACAGCGATGTGCTCCCAAGCCCACACCTGTGCCAGGATGGCACCACATGCCCAGGTCTGACCGTCCCTGTAGATGATCTCATGCAACTCGTGATACATCTCTGCCAATATGGTAGGACCCCATGCCATCCGACGAGGCCTACCTACCAAATCCACCAGTAGTCTCGCCCATCCAAGCAGGAAACCCTTCTGACTGCGGTCAGTCATCAGGATCTGAGAGATGATAGATGCCACTATGCATGGCACTGGATAATCTTTGCCGAAGTCATCTATCAGCCTCTCCCAACTGACATGCCTGTCCAGAATAGTCACATCATGGAACATCTCCTAGATCAGTCGACGCCCCTCAATGACATCTTGATCATAGTACACCTGTGCCAACAAACAAATCATGTCAGTTTTCATCATATGAAAATATTACATTTATGATTATATCTCAAAACATGATTATACTCATAGGCTCACCATGGCATGGCACTCATAGGATCTTGTAGACATCCTCCAGAGTAATGGATGCCTCTCCGGTCGGCAGGTGGAAGGTGTTGTGCTCACTATGCCATCTCTCGGCAAGAGCAGTCAACAACCCAGGGTCAGCCCTGATATATGGGAACCTCAACAAATACCAGAATCCCATGGCCCTGATATCGGCATTGCCTGGATCATCCAGATCTCAGACACACCACAACCCAGTCATCTTCGGCGCTCTGATGATTAGCGCCGGAAAGACCTCCTGCAAGCCAAAAACCAAGGTAGTTGTTAGCACATATCATGATGGATGTCTAAAAATCAGTATAAAACATCTCTAAAACATAACATTATCTAGACCCATGTCATTTTTTCTCAAAAATATGTCAAAAATCAAATTTTTAACTTTGGCGATATTATTTTTTAGAGAAGTATCGCGTGATACTTCTCCCTATATCGGGGTGATATACCTTATGCCGCGCGATACTTCACCCGATATCGTGCGATCTTTCGCCTAGTATCGTGTGATACTAGTGTCTTAGGTCACGCGATACTTTGGGGACCCATGAAGTATCGCGCAACACTTCTCCCCAAAGGGCGCGATACTTCTAAAGTATCGCGCGATAGTTCGCCCAACTTCAAAAATTTGAAATTTTAAAAAAATTTGAAAAATGTGTTAAAAAGGTATTAAATGCGCAAAATGACTCAACACGCTTGAGTTTTTCGAAAACATACCGGGGCAGGATAGTGTGGTGGCCGGTTGTGCAACTGGGCGCGCTTGAATCGATGCCTGTGGACGGGAACTCCTGCTTGCTGGGCCATTTTCTCTCTCTAAAGCTCTCAAGATTCTCAAATCGCTAAAAGACAAATGATCTTGAAAATGACATTTTGACCCCTTTTATAGCCTTTTGACTTTTTGACTTCATTTTCAAAACACCCCAGAATTGCGTGAAAATTGCACCCCTAGCTAATTTTGACGTCCTGGATCTATTTTCAGACTCAAAATTGAAATCTGAGGTCATCTTGATAGTCAAAATCACATTTCAAAAATATTCCTTCTACGCAGTTGATTGACCTTTTGAGGCATAATTCTTCGATCTTTGATGGAATTTCTTCCTTCCATGTCTCTCAAATTTTCTAGTCTTTCATTCGCTCTATTTCTAGTCTTCTATTTCTATTCTTCTACTTCCTCACTGGGGCATGTTTTCATTGCCTAATGGTTAACCTATTGACCCTTACATTTGATTATGATTTCATTCTGATTTGATCAAATCCTTATCAATTCGTTGTTCTCCTCTCTACCTGATTTCGATTTCGATTCCGAGGGGGTAGTACCTATGGGATTCTCATCCCCAATTGTTTGATTTTTCTGATTCAAAAATCTTTTGTGAGCTTTTGCTCAAAATTGAGATGCTTATCTCTTACTTTGAATGTGATCCCGAATTGACCTCATGTTCAAAGACCTTAGTTTATGCTTTGTCTGGGTGTGATCCTGAATCGACCTCACATCTGAGTTGTTTTGTGATCCCAGATCGATCTCACATTTCAACTTCATTCTTTGACTACATGTGTTTCCAAATCGATCACACATTAGTCAAAGAGGGGAAAATGTATGCACCCAAAAATGGTCGCCTAGACTTTGGGCCCCATTTATTCAATTTATCAATCCTGAATCATTTTTATCAATAATCAATATTTTCAACATTATCAATTTCTTGATTAAATCTTAAATTCGATCATATATTAGATTTTTATCCTTGGGCTAACCATTTATCCTAAGTCTTTATTTCATTAAAAGGAATATTTCCTCCCCTTTTAATTAAATAAAAAGCCCCACTTTTCCTCTTATCCTAAGTTGCACAAATAAAGCATTATTCTTATTTTATAAAAAGGAGAAAAACACTTTTTGTCTCATATGGACATAAAGTCAACTCTTATTTTCCTATTGGAGGATACTTGTGCACATGGATTGCTCCTCTTTCAAGCTCCACCGTTGATTGAGACTTTTGCCTCTTAATCTCAATGGTCCATTTCTTGGCACTTCTTATAAAAGGAAAGCTCTCTCCTCCATTTGCATACCATGTTTTTATGCTAATGTTATGCTGCAGGTTTTAGGTGCATTTGGAGCTTTTGAAGATATTGGAGACTTGCTTCATTTCATTACATCATTTAGTTGCATATTTCCTTTGCTTATTTTGCATGATCATGGCATGTTAGCTTAGTTTCCTTTTATGCAATAGATTTAACTCACATAGTCTAAATAGGAGGATTTGTAACACTTGTTATTTCTTTCATAGATTAGTTGCATTGTACTTTCCTTTCATAAATTAGATTTCATTCTCATTTAGATTTGCATTGCATTGCATATTTGATTCTTGGAGATATTGGCATTGTTGCCCTTGTCTTCACTTGAATCTCTCATTATACGGTTGACTAGCAAGGTCACAAGTTTGTAACTTTAGCTGAGAGCAAATTTATCATAGTCCCTTGCAACTCCATGCATAGAGAGCTATGAGCCACTTTGTGAGGCCTCATTCTTGAGCACCCTTGCATGTAATGGTTCATAGAAGTGCACCATTTTAGTGTGTACAACCACGGGTTATGAGATCTATTCATTGATGGATGGTTTTTCTGGGTATAATTGAATCAAGATAGCTCTTGAAAACTAAGAAAAGACTATATTCACTTGCGCATGGGGAACCTATTGCTGGAACGGCATGCCATTTAGATTAAAAAATGCAGGAGCTACTTATCAAAGAGCTATGATAACTATCTTTCATGACATGATGCATAAGAATATGGAAGATTATGTAGATGACACCTTGGAAAAATCTTAAAAAAGGGATACACACTTAGGAGATTTAGAGGTCATCCTAGATCATATGGAACAGTTTCAATTAAGATTAAATCCCAAAAAGTGTGCATTTTGAGTCAACTCTAGAAAACTTCTAGGGTTTATCATTTTAGCCAAAGGAATAGAGGTGGACCCAGAGAAAGTTCAAACAATCTTGGATATGCCACCTCCCAAAAACATCAACCAAATGAGGAGTCTCTAGGGACGCCTTCAATCTATAAGGAGGTTCATTTCACAACTGGCTGATAGAGCTCAACCCTTCAATAATACTCTGCATAAGGGGGTTAAATGTGTTTGGAATGAGGATTGTCAGAAAAGCATGGACCAAATCAAATAATACTTGGCCAATCCTCCAATCTTAATGCCTCCTATCCCAAGGAAACCACTCATATTGTATGTTTCAGCAACAGAATCTTCCCTGGGGGCATTATTGGCTCAACTTGATGACATTGGAAAAGAAAGAGCTATATATTACATCAGTCATACTCTTGTGTCATATGAGGTTAATTACACTAGTATTGAAAAATCTTGCCTTGCGGTGGTGTTTGCTTCCCAAAATTTGTGACATTACATGCTTGCACATACAATACACCTCATTGCAAAGATTGATCCTCTCAAATATTTGCTTGGTAAGGCTTCTCTCACAGGTAGACTTGCTAAGTGGATGATGATATTATCATAATTTGACATAGAGTATGTTGAGCGTAAAGCTATAAAAGGACAAGACATTGCAAATCAATTGGCTGATTTTCCAATTCAAGACAGCATGCCTATTCAAGTTAAATTTCCAGATGAGCACATAATGTACATGACTACAAGAACATGGAAGATGTTCTTTGATGGCTCTTTCATGCAAAATGGTTCAGGAGCTGGAGTTTTATTTGTTTCTCCTCATAGGTACACAATCCCTAAGTCCTACAAACTATTGTTCCCATGTACAAATAACATTGCTGAGTATGAGGCTTTGACAAATGGACTAAAAATGGCAATAGAATGGAGAATCACAGAGCTGCATATCTATGGGGATTTGTAATTAATAGTCAACCAAGTTAATGAAATACCAAACAAAGGATGAAAAATTGGAACCCTACAAGAAAATGGTTGATTCATTGAGACGATATTTCACTTTTGTTACATTTCAACAAATCCCTAGAGTAGAGAATAAAGCAGTTAATGCTATGGCTACATTGGCTTCACTTCTTCAGCTAGAGCAGCATGAGTCCAAATTTGAATTCCTGGTGGAAGAGCTGCGCTATCCTATATATGACTCCCAAGAAAGCCAAGTTGTTTGTACCCTTGTTGGCCATGAGTCATCTGGCTATGGTGCCATTTACTCATACCTCTGTGATGGCATTATTCTCGAAACCTTCAACCATTCTGAATGAAGAAACTTAACCCGAAATGCCTCTCGCCACACCCTTATCTCTGGTGATCTATATAGGAGGGGTTTAAATGGGACACTTCTTAGGTGCTTGGAAAAGGATAAGTCTGATCAAGCGTAAGCTGACATTCACGAGGGCATTTGTGGAGGACATTCCAATGGTCTTTCCATGGCCCGTGGGTTGCTTAGGGCTGGGTACTATTGGCCTACCATGAAGATAGATGCAGTAGATTTTGCTAAATCATGCGAAAAGTGTCAAAAACATGGTAGCCTGATACATGCTCTAGGCAGGGAGCTTATTCTGTCTATATCTCATTGGCCATTTCAGCGCTGGGCCTTTGACCTTGTTGGTCAGATTCATCCCAACTCATTAGGTGGACACAAATTCATCATCACTACTACTGATTACTTTACCAAACGGGTAGAAGTTGTCCCACTTTTTGTTGCCTCAGACGAAACAATTTCTCTGTTCATTTTAAACCATATCATCTGTCGATATGGAGTGCCTTCTGAAATAATGACTGACAATGGAGGTCAGTTCAAAAACAAGGACCTTAAACAACTTTGCAAGAAGTTCAAGATAAAACAACATTGGTCCTCCATTTACTTCCCACAAGGAAATGGACAAGCAGAGGCTTCAAATAAAACCATTCTTAAGATTCTCCATAGAATAGTTCACAAGAATGGTAGAGATTGGAATCTACAGATAAATCTAGCCTTGTGGGCTTATAGAATGAGTATTCGTACTCCAACTGGGGCTACTCCTTTTTCCCTCACTTATGGTGCTGAAGCAGTGTTACCTTTAGAGGTGGAGATTCCTTCCCTTAGAGTTTCTGTCAAAGGTCTAGTGACGAATGAAGACTACCACACCATGAGACTCCAAGAATTAGAAGTTCTAGATGAAAAGTGTAAAGCATCATTTGACCATATGAGGGTCTACCAAAAGCGTATGTCAAAAGCATTCAACAAGAAGGTTCACCCTAGAGAATTTCAAGTGGGAAATCTTGTCTTACAAGAAAACCCTAAGAACCAACAACATAGAGAGCAAAAGGGAAAATTCAAACCTAATTGGTTGGGACCATACATCATTATTGTTGCTTTTGGGACAGGTGCTTATTTGTTGTCTACTGAAAATGGAGAGCAACTCCTTGATCCTATTAATGTTTTGCACCTCAAGAAGTTCTATCCATGATGCATGTTCTGTCTGGAGGCATCCTTTGTACATATTTATTGATTCTGAAAAAATTCCAAAAAAAATCATATATGATGCTGAAAAATTCTAAAAAGCATATAGGTCCTGAAAAAAATACAAAAAAATCAAAAAAATTCAAAAAAAAAATAGAAAAAGTGCCTTGGTGAAAACCTGGAAACAGACGCCTTGGTAGCAAAAATATAAAAAAATTGAAAAAATTAAAAAATCTCCAAGTGGTGAAAACCTGGAAACAGACACTACTTGAGGCCTTTGCACCCTTGTTTCTTAGCATGCATACTCGACACTTAGCCTTTCTCCATCATGCCTTGACCTTGTTGCCTTGGTTTGGAATTGGTCTTTGTCTTTGTCTAGGGGGCATAACTGTGTTAGCTTTGATCTCTAGGATGCATTGGTCTTTAGGACTTCTTGCAAATGGTGTTTTTCAACACCACCCCAACTGTGTTTTTCAACACTACCCCAACGTCAAGTGTTTCTCAACACTTATCAGATATCTTACCCACAGTCTAGCATGATATGATATTTTCCACTGGCAGATGCGATACTCAAAGTTTTACTCTATGACCTACACACACGCACTTAAACACTCAACTCACCGAGACTTGTTTGACTTTATTTCTTTGTGTTCTATCTATGATGATTTCTTTGATGAGTGTTCTCTCCCTAATAGTTTTCGATGATGCTGAGCTAGAAGACTGGGGGCACAAGGACATGTTTTATTTGTTTTTTGCTTGTGGGTATATTTTGTTGATCTTAACTGTCATTAGCATTTATGCTTGTTCCACTTGACACTAGGATCTACAATGTATTATCCTTGACTATTTTTTTGCAAGTGCATACTTATAGCCATCCTTGTGTCTCGATGCAAGTGCCATATTAAACTTAGGCAATCTCATTGCACTAATCATCTTGACCTATATGTCTTTGATGCTTAGGTGGGATTCCCACATACCTATCTGATATAGATCATATTCAGATTCACATAGTTATACTAATGTGTATTGTATGATCTTGCGATGCTACCAATAAAGCTCGATGATTATTATTAGAGTCTAACGACTTTTTAACCTTGCAAGTAAACCACTTTTCATGTAGCTTGCATTTTTAGACTTCATGTTAATTTGCATTTTTAGGCTGCATTATGAGTTTGAGAGGATTTTCCTTCATCTTTATTTTGTACTTTTAAACAACTGTGATCACGTTTTGATCTTCATTTCCTTATCTTCTTTCGTGATCTCAATCAAAATTTCCTATCTTAAACAGTTGATCGATTTTGAGGCATCCTCTTTCTTGAGGCAAATTCTCTTTGTTCTCTCCATTCTTTTTCACCTCTTCCAAATTTCTATCTTCCATTCGCTTTCACCCCACTTCTTTTCTTCTAATTCAACCTTGGGGCATAGCCTTTCATGCTTAATGATCTACCTTGGTTCTGTGATCCTTATATATTTCATCTTACATCAGGAACCTTATCTTTAGTTTGATTTGATCATATTTATCAATTTATTGTTTCTCCTCTACTTGATTTCGATTTCAATTCTGAGGGGGCAATACCTATCAACTCCAATCCTTTGATTCAACTTTATCAATCAAACCTTGCTGAAATTCTTATCTCCTATTTGAGACTTGACAATTTCCTATTTACAGGTATGTTAGTCTTATCTTTCAGCTTATCTTTGTCAGCTTATGCTTATCTTTGTCCTGATGTGTTCCCATCCATCGAACACACATCTGGGTTGTTTTGTGATCCCAAATCGATCTCACATTTCAATTCCATTCTTTGACCACATGTGATCCCAAATCAATTTCACATTAGTCAAAGAGGGGCAAATGTATGCAGCCTAACATGGTCACCTAGACTTTGGGCCCCCATTCAGCAATTTATCAAATCCCTGAATCAATATTTTCAAAAATCAACATTTTTCAAATTATATCAATTTCCTTGATCAAATCTTATTTTTATCATTTATTCAATTATTTTCTATGTGCTAACTATTTTATCCTACGTCTTTATTTAAGTAAAAAGAATTCCCTCCCCTTTTATTAAATAAAAAGCCCCCACTTTTCCTCTTATCCTAAGTTGTACAAATAAAGTATTATTCTTATTTTTATAAAAAGAAGAAAAGGCCTTTTTTGTCTCATATGGGGCACAAAAGTCAACTCTTATTTTCTCATTGGAGGAGATTTGTGCACATGGATTTCTCCTCTTTCAAGCTCCACCTTTGATTAAAACTTTTGCCTCTTAATCTCCATGGTCCATTCCTTTTCAATTCCTTTAAAAGGAGAGCTCTTTTCTCATTCTTAGATCCCAACTTTGAATACTAATCTTATGCTGTAGGATTTCTTGGAGACTTTTGAGATTTGGAGATCTTCATGCATTTAGCTTTCATTCTTGCATTCTTAGCTTAAGCTTTCATGGCATCTAGCTTAGTTTCCTTTATGCTCTAGATTAGCTCACATAGATTAATTAGTAAGGCTTGTAATACTTTCATTTCCATAGCTTAGCTTGCATCTTCATTCTTAGCATAGTTGCATTGCATTTCTATTGTTGATTCTTGAAGATATTGGCATTCTTGCCCTTGTCTCTTTGAATCTCCCATTTTGTGGTTTATTAGCAAGGTTGCATGCTTCAATAGCTCAAGCTGAGAGCACTATCAAACATCTTTGTGACTCTATGCCTAGGGAGCTCTAGGTCGCTTTCTCAAGGTTTCCCATTCATGGATTCCCTTGGAAGTAATTGTACACACTAAAATGGTGCACTTCTATGAACCATTACATGCAAGATTACTCAAGAATGAGGCCTCACAAAGCGGCTCATAGCTCTCTATGCATGGAGTTGCAAGGGACTACGATGTGTTTGCTCTCAGCTAGAGCTACAAGCTTGTGACCTTGCTAGTCAACCATACAATGAGAGATTCTAAATGAATGCAATGCTATGCAAATCTATATGAGAATGCAAATATGCAAAGTATTCTATGAAAAGGAAAGAACAAGTGTTACAAATCCTTCCTATTTAGACTATGTGAGCTTATTCTATTGCATAAAAGGAAATCTACACTAAGAATGCCATTATCATGCAACTAAGAAAGGAAATATGCAACTACAATGAAATGCAACAAGTCTTCAATATCCTCAAAAGCTCCAAATGCACCTAAAACCTGCAGCATAACATTAGCATAAAATAAGGTGGATATGCAAATGGAGGAGAGAGCTCTCCTTTTATAAGAAATGCAAAGAAATGGACCATTGAGATTAAGAGGCAAAAAGTCTTAATTAGCGGTGGAGCTTGAAAGAGGAGCAATCCATGTGCACAAATATCCTCCAATAGGAAAATAAGAGTTGACTTTATGTCCATATGAGACAAAAAGTGTTTTTTTCCTTTTTATAAAATAGGAATAATGCTTTATTTGTGTAACTTAGGATAAGAGGAAAAGTAGGGCTTTTTATTTAATCAAAAGGGGAGGAAATATTCCTTTTAATCAAATAAAGACTTAGGATAAATGGTTAGCCCAAGGATAAAAATCCAATATATGATCGAATTTAAGATTTAATCAAGAAATTGATGATGTTGAAAATATTGATTATTGATAAAATTGATTCAGGGTTTATAAATCAAATAAATGGGGCCCAAAGTCTAGGTGACCATTTTAGGGTGCATACATTTGCCCCTCTTTGACTAATGTGTGATCGATTTGGGAACACATGTAGTCAAAGAATGAAGTTGAAATATGAGATCGATCTGGGATCACAAAACAACTCAAATATGAGGTCGATTCGGGATCATATCCAGACAAACATAGACAAAGGCCTTTGAACATGAGGTCAGTTTGGGATCACATTCAAAGTAAGAGATAAGAATCTCAAATTTGAGCAAAAGCTCACAAAAGATGTCTGAATCAGGAAAATCAAGAGAATCAGGGATGAGAATCCCATAAATACTGCCCCCTCGGAATCGAAATCGAAATCAGGTAGAGGAGAGACAGCAAATCGATAAAGATTTGATCAAATCAGAAGGAAGTCATAATCAAATGTAAAGGTCAAGAGGTTAACCATCAGGAAATGAAAACATGCCCCAGTGAGGAAGTAGAAGAATAGAAATAGAAGACTAGAAATAGAGTGAATGAAAGACTAGAAAATTTGAGAGACATGGAAGGAAGAAATTCCATTGAAAATCAAATTATGCCTCAAAAGGTCAGTCAACTGCGTAGAAGAATGAGAAAATTTGAAAACGTGACTCAGATTTCGATTTCGAGTCCGAAAATAGATAGAAAATGATGTGATATGAAAGACTAGAAATGAAAGATATGATCAAGAAGAATCAGAAAATGAGCATAGTTGACCAACAGGTCCACGTAAGATGAAGAAAGGAGAGCTCTCTCCATATGCAAGGTGCAGAAACTAAACTAACATGAACCTAGAAATGCAAGCTACTATGAAAGTGGTTGACTTGCAAGGTCACAACGCTTATAGACATCTAATTATCATCATCGAGCGTTATTGGTAGCGTCATAAGATCATACAATGCATACTAGCATAACTATGTGGATATGAATATGATCTTTATCAAATAGAAATGTGGAAATCTCACCTAGGCATCAAAGACATATAGGTCAAGATGACTAGTGCAGTGAGATGACCTAAGTTTGATATGGCGAGATTATGTTTGTATCAAGACACATGAAAGTCAGGATAGCTATAAGCATGCACTCACAAAACAGTCAAGGATAATACCTTGTCAATCCATAGTGTCAAGTAAGACCAGCATAAATGCTCATGACAATTAGGACCAACAAAATATACTCACAAGCAGATAAAGAAATAAAACATGTTCTCATACCCTCAGTCTTCTAGCTATGCATCATCGAAAACTTCTCAGGGAGAGACCACTCATCAAAGAAATCCTCATAGACAGCACACAAAGAAAAAGAAAGTCATCATATCGTCAGCGAGTTGATTGTTTAAGTGCGTGTGTGTTGGTCATAGAGTCAAACTCTGATTATCATATCTGCTTAGTGAGAAATATCGCATCATACTTAGACTATTGGGAAAGACATCTGATAAGTGTTAAGAAACACTTGACGCAAGGGTAGTGTTGAAAAACACTGTTTGGGGTGGTGTTGAAAAACACCTATTGTGAAATGCCCCAAGAGACAAACGCACCTAAAAGACCAATACTAACAGTTATGCCCCCTAGGCAAAGACATAGACCAATTCCAGACTAAGCCAAGTAGGGTCAGGGTATGATGGAGAAAGGGTCAGTGTCGAGGACGCATGCTAACAAATAGGAGTGCAAAGGCCTCAAGTAGCGCCTGTTTCCAGGTTTTCACCACTTGGAATCTTTTTTTCATTTTTTCATTTTTTTTGGATTTTTGAACTTTTTCTTATTTTTTTGTATTTTTTTAGGACATTTTATGCTTTTAAAGATTTTTTTCAGCATCATATATCAATTTTTTTGGTATTTTTTCAAGATCATAAAATATGTACAAAGAATGCCCCTAGACAGAATGGGCATCAAATTCCCAAGCAAGATCACATCGTGTATTCCCAATGTCTAGGAAGGTGAGGGACAAGATGGATTAGCAAGCTGGTGAACGAAATGGAAGACATGAGAATGAAGGAGAGTGAAGGGAAGACATCCTCAAAGGAAAACTCCTCAAGAGTACCCAAGCTAGGGAAAAAAATGTTGTTATGTAAAGCGCATTTGGACAAGCAATGAGAGGCTAGCATAGGATAAGTCATAAAAGCAGATTGCAAAAGAAGGAAGGATGCAGTCCAAAGGAGTAGACATGTCAAGAGGTTTCATAGCATCGTGTTTTACTTTTTTTTTTTTTTTTATTAGATCAGGACCAGAGGGGAAAAGGATAGCGAAAGGCTAGAATGAATGAAGGAAAATGAATATGAAGGTTAAACATGAATGGAATGAAAGCAAGACCATCATACGATAGCTCACAAGATAGCCAAATGTTCGTGTATAGATCAACATTGTCAAGATCAAAGAGAGAAGATGGAATGGATGAAATATGTAGAAGAACTACGCATGATGCCTGATTGCCAGGTTTTCATCACGGTACTTACCCAAGGTGACACAAGGGAGTGGTTTTCACCATAGGATGAATTTATTTCTTTTTACTTTTGCTACCAAGGTGCCTGTCTCCAAGTTTTCACCATGGCACATTTTTAATTTTTTCTTTTTTTGTTCTTTTTGAATTTTTCTATTTTTTTGAATTTTCTTTTTTGGAAGAAGGCAAGCTGTTCAGATAATGCTCCTTGAATGGATAAACCATAATATGCCAAGGATTCAAAATGATATGCTCAAAGATGTTGAAGGGGAAAGGAAGACGCATGAGGAATAGACAAATGAGGAAAAATGACAGAAGGTAGAAGGATAATGAATGGAAGGAATGTGAAAAGGTAGATGGAAAGCAAGGTAAGATCAACGTCAATACACACCTTGAAGGGTGACGGAAAAAATGGAGGAAACGTAAACCATATTCTAGTCCAAATGTGAACCATATTCTGGTTTATTATTGTTATTTGACTCCTCGAAGAGAGGATTGGTGTGATTGTTATAATTCTCAAATGTGAATGGAGGAATATGAGAAGGAATATGGAAAATGTTTAGCAGAGGTTGTGGTTCAGGCGCATGGAATGGAAGAATGTTTTTAGAAGAAGATGAAGTGGAAGCCTTTGGAAGCTTGAATGTCAACTTCACTTGTTGTTCAGCATAAGACTCTCTTAAGAGTGACTTTTGAATCCATATAGCCTTAGGATTTTCATTTCCTTTTGATGATTTAGAGAGAATATCTTGAATGATGGATTTTGGAACCCATACTTGTCTTGTAGTTTTCTTCTTAGATATCTCTTTTGACTTTATTCCCCCATGTCGATTAGAGGAGACATGGTGATCTTTTCTTGATGGATTCTTGTATTTCTTCTTTTTCTTGTATTGAACATTCAAGTTACTTCCAAAAGACTTGGGACTTGTGGAAGAAGAAGGAAGATATGACTGGTTTAGATGGGTGGGTGGATGAAAAGGATTCAAGGGTATGCATCTATGTTGATCTTGAGGAAAGATAGGAGATGGAGGGACGTAAGGACCCAAAATGGATGATGAATTAGAAGAATTAGGAGGGGAAAGTGAAGGGACATAAAGACCCAAAATGGAAGGAAGACGTGAAGCACTTAGTATTGGTGGAGGAGGTCCAAGGATGGATGCGGAAGATGCAAAAGGATAATCAATAAGTTCATCAGCGTCTATATGACAACTGGGGATATCAGCATCTTTAGAGTGAGCATTAAGATTTACAATAGGATCATGAACATCTTGAATAGGAGCAACTTCTTTGATAGGATTGTTCAGAGCTTGCATATCTAAGAAAAAAGAAAAAAGAAAAAATTGCAATAAATCCAAGTGGTGAAAACCTAGAAACAGGCGCTACTTGAGGCCTTTGCACCCCTATTTGTTAGCATGCGCTCTTGACACTTAGCCACTTCCCATCATGCCTTGACCTTAGTTGGCTTAGTCTAGAATTGGTCTTTGTCTTTGTCTAGGGGGCATAACTGTTAGCATTGGTCTTTTAGGTACGTTTGTCTCTTGGGGCATTTCACAACAGGTGTTTTTCAACACCACCCCAAACAGTGTTTTTCAACACTACCCTTGTGTCGAGTGTTTCTTAACACTTATCAGATGTCTTACCCAATAGTCTAAGTATGATGCAATATTACTCATTTGCAGATGCGATACTCAGAGTTTGACTCTATGACCAACACACACGCACTTAAACAATCAACTCGTTGACGATATGATGACTTTCTTTTTCTTTGTGTGCTGTCTATGAGGATTTCTTTGATGAGTGGTCTCTCCCTGAGAAATTTTCGATGATGCATAGCTAGAAGACTGAGGGTATGAGAACATGTTTTATTTTTTTATCTGCTTGTGGGTATATTTTGTTGGTCCTAATTGTCATGAGCATTTATGCTGGTCTTACTTGACACTATGGATTGACAAGGTATTATCCTTGACTGTTTTGCGAGTGCATGCTTCAATTCCAAGAATGTACACACTAAAATGTACACACTAAAAATGTACACACTAAAATGGTGCACTTCTATGAACCATTACATGCAAGATTACTCAAGAATGAGGCCTCACAAAGCGGCTCATAGCTCTCTATGCATGGAGTTGCAAGGGACTATGATGTGTTTTCTCTCAGCTAGAGCTACAAGCTTGTGACCTTGCTAGTCAACCATACAATGAGAGATTCCAAATGAATGCAATGCTATGCAAATCTATATGAGAATGCAAATATGCAAAGTATTCTATGAAAAGGAAAGAACAAGTGTTACAAATCCTTCCTATTTAGACTATGTGAGCTTATTCTATTGCATAAAAGGAAATCTACACTAAGAATGCCATTATCATGCAACTAAGAAAGGAAATATGCAACTACAATGATGAAAGAAACAAGTCTTCAATATCTTCAAACTCCAAATGCACCTAAAACCTGCAGCATAACAATAGCATAAAACAAGTGGATATGCAAATGAAGGAGAGAGCTCTCCTTTTATAAGAAATGAGGTGAAATGGACCATGGAGATTAAGAGGCAAAAAGTCTTAATCAGCGGTGGAGCTTGAAAGAGGAGCAATCCATGTGCACACATATCCTCCAATAGGAAAATAAGAATTGACTTTATGTCCATATGAGACAAAAAGTGCTTTTCTCCTTTTTATAAAATATGAATAATACTTTATTTGTGCAACTTAGGATAAGAGGAAAGTGGGGGCTTTTTTATTTAATCAAAAGGGGAGGAAATATTCCTTTTAATCAAATAAAGACTTAGGATAAATGGTTAGCCCAAGGATAAAAATTCAATATATGATCGAAATTAAGATTTGATCAAGAAATTAATAATGTTGAAAATATTGATTATTGATAAAAATGATTCAGGGTTGATAAATCAAATAAATGGGGCCCAAAGTCTAGGCGACCATTTTAGGGTGCATACATTTGCCCCTCTTTGACTAATGTGTGATCGATTTGGGAACACATGCAGTCAAAGAATGAAGTTGAAATGTGAGATCGATTTGGGATCACAAAACAACTCAGATATGAGGTCGATTCGGGATCATATCCGGACAAAGCATAAACAAAAGGCTTTTGAACATGAGGTCGATTCAGGATCACATTCAAAGTAAGAGATAAGAATCTCAAATTTGAGCAAAAGCTCACAAAAGATGTCTGAATCAGGAAAATCAAGGAATCGGGGATGAGAATCCCATAAATACTGCCCCCTCGGAATTGAAATCAAAATCAAGTAGAGGAGAGACAGAAAATTGATAAGGTTGATCAAATCATAATAAAATCACAATCGAAGGTAAGGGTCAATAGGTTAACCATTAGGCAATGAAACATGTCCCAGTGAGGAAGTAGAAGAATAAAAATAGAAGACTAGAAATAGAGTGGATGAAAGACTAGAAAATTTGAGAGACATGGAAGGAAGAAATTCCACCGAAAATCAAATTATGCCTCAAAAGGTCAGTCAACTGCTCAGAAGAAGGGAAAAAAAAAATTTGAAACGCAACTTGGATTTCGATTTTGAGTCTGAAAATGGATAGAAAATGATGTGATATGAAAGATCAGAAATTAAAGATATGATCAAGAAGAATCAGAAAATGAGCACAGTTGACCAACAGGTCCACGTAAGATGAAAAAAGGAGAGCTCTTTCCATATGCAAGGTGAAAAACTAATCTAACATGACCCTAAAAATGTAAGCTACTATGAAAGTGGTTGACTAGCAAGGTCACAAGCTTGTAGCTCTAGCTGAGAGCAAACACATCATAGTCCCTTGCAACTCCATGCATAAAGAGCTATGAGCCGCTTTGTGAGGCCTCATTCTTGAGTAATCTTGCATGTAATGGTTCATAGAAGTGCACTATTTTAGTGTGTACATTTCTGGTGCCCACCGTGGGCGCCAGAAATATACACACTAAAATGGTGCACTTCTATGAACCATTACATGCAAGATTACTCAAGAATGAGGCCTCACAAAGCGGCTCATAGCTCTCTATGCATGGAGTTGCAAGGGACTATGATGTGTTTGCTCTCAGCTAGAGCTACAAGCTTGTGACCTTGCTAGTCAACCATACAATGAGAGATTTCAAATGAATGCAATGCTATGAAAATCTATATGAGAATGCAAATATGCAAAGTATTCTATGAAAAGGAAAGAACAAGTGTTACAAATCCTTCCTATTTAGACTATGTGAGCTTATTCTATTGCATAAAAGGAAATCTACACTAAGAATGCCATTATCATGCAACTAAGAAAGGAAATATGCAACTACAATGAAATGCAACAAGTCTTCAATATCCTCAAAAGCTCCAAATGCACCTAAAACCTGTAGCATAACATTAGCATAAAACAAGGTGGATATGCAAATGGAGGAGAGAGCTCTCCTTTTATAAGAAATGCAAAGAAATGGACCATTGAGATTAAGAGGCAAAAAGTCTTAATCAGCGGTGGAGCTTGAAAGAGGAGCAATCCATGTGCACAAGTATCCTCCAATAGGAAAATAAGAGTTGACTTTATGTCCATATGAGACAAAAAGTGTTTTTTTTCCTTTTTATAAAATAGGAATAATGCTTTATTTGTGTAACTTAGGATAAGAGGAAAAGTGGGGCTTTTTATTTAATCAAAAGGGGAGGAAATATTCATTTTAATTAAATAAAGACTTAGGATAAATGGTTAGCCCAAGGATAAAAATCTAATATATGATCGAATTTAAGATTTAATCAAGAAATTGATGATGTTGAAAATATTGATTATTGATAAAATTGATTCAGGGTTTATAAATCAAATAAATGGGGCCCAAAGTCTAGGCGACCATTTTAGGGTGCATACAGTAATGACTTAGAGAAGTGCACAATTTGAGTGTACAATTGAAGGCATCAATTCATTGGTGCTTGGCAATAACTGTATTCCTTGGTCATGCCTAGAATGGTCGGTTGACTGGTGCTCGGTTATTTCTTCTGTTTCTCAGTGTTCTTGCTTACCAACTGGATTGTTTTGTTAGATCGGCTTGGCCGAATGGTGCATTTAATTTGGGTCATGCTCCTCATGTTATGGATTGATTGTTGGATGTGTGGGGACCTAGATCTGGTGTGTTGCATTCTTCTATGTGGATTTGATGACCGTTTGGGGCCATCTTTGAGAGTTTATTTATTTTGTAAGGCTATGTGACCGTCGACTGATGTTTTAGCATTTAATATTTATTATAAAGATTTAGTGTTTCATCAGCTGAATTGTGGCTGAGAATTAGTATTTATAGGATGCTTGGGTAGTTGTTTAGGGTAGAAGATGGTTGGTTGGAAGGTTAGTAGCCTGCGAGCTTATGAGCAGGAAGATTGCTTGGAAGTTTGAGTACAAGTTTAGATCTTTCCTAGGTGCCTACTAGTGTGCTAGGTGTTATAGACCTGGGCTAGCTGAATGTTGTTGTTGCGGAAAAGATTTGGATCCTACGAGATCTTGTAGATTATTACTTGATTTGTAATTGGATGTAATCAGGAAGGCCTTATAGCCTGACACATTGCATGTAATCAGTGTTTTCATGAATATAGACTTCTGTTTCATTGCAGATCTGTTGTTGTTACTGTGTATTTCCATTGCATATTAGTTTGGCTACAAGGTCGGTTAGTCCTTAATTGGATCCACCCACCTTGACTACATTAAGTGGTATCAGAGTGAAGTCTGTTCCTATTTGGGCAAAGTATTTTCATGTTGGAGCCGAGTGGATCTTGTGTATCTAGATCTTGATTTGAAGATGCCTCCAAGGAGAAATCGAGAGATCCTTGAAGAAGAAGCTACTGGTGAATTATGTCTTGATGATTTTAGGGCTTTGCAGAAACAAGTGCAAGACCTACAAGAAGAATTGAGAAAGAAGAAACCTACCTTGAAAGAGGATAGCGATGATGAATTTGAGAAAGATCATCTTGAAGAAGCTGTAGAAGAAGCTAGACATTCTGAAGAGAATCAGATTCTGAAAGCTATGTCTAAGATTGGAAAGAGACCTAAGATTGAAGTTTCTGCATTTGCTGGAAGCCTTAGGCCAAAAGAATTGATTGATTGGATCAATGAGATTGATGAGTCTTTGAGTATGAAGAAATAGAAGATCATGATAGGGTTAGATTTGCAAAGACTAAGTTGAAAGGTCATGCAAATATCTGGTGGAGAGCAGTTAAATTGGAAAGAGGTAGAAGAGGAAAAGAGAAGATCACTAAGTGGAACCAAATGGTTGACAAGTTGAAGAAGCAATTCATTCCGGTGGATTATGAATTGGACATGTTTAAGAAGATGTAAGCTTTAAAGGAGACTAACAAATCGGTACAGGAGTATATCGAGGAGTTTTATAGAATCCTGATTAGGACTGGTCATTTTGAAGCTGATAAAGAGAAGGTTGCTAGGTATGTCTATGGTTTGAGACCTAGTATTCAGGAAGAATTACTTACTATGCGGATGACAACAATCGGTGATGCTTATTAGATGGCATTGAAGATTGAAGAGAAGCTAAATAGGAAGTATGAAGGAAAATAGAATAGTAGGAACTGAGGTGGTAAAACTAGTGAGACAGTTGCTGAGAGTAATGTGATAGAGAATCCTAAGCTTGATGTTGGATCTGGTAGTGGTCAAGTTACTAAGAATACTAGACAAAGAGGGAGGTGGAAGAATAAGTTCACCGGCACTTGTTATAACTGTGGTGAAGCTAGTCATAGAAGTTGGCAGTGTCCTAAGAAAAGAGTTGCATTAGCGGCTGAAGAAGACATTGAGAATGTTCCAGAGAAAGGTGAGACACTTATCACTAGGATATTAGCTGCATGTGTTCATGAACCAGTGCAAAGAAGGGATTTGTTCAGAACCAGATGTAAATGCAAGGAGAAGGTATGTAATGTCATAGTTGATGGTGGCAGTTCTGAAAACTTTGTTTCAGATGAAATGGTTAGTAAGTTGAATTTGGAAAGGAGGAAACATCCTAATCCTTATCAGATTAGTTGGATACAAGATGTTTCTAAGGTTAGAATTGAAGAACAATGCTTGGTTAAGTTTCAAATTGGATCTTACCATGATGAGATATTGTGTGATATATTGTCTATGGATGCTTGTCATCTGTTGCTCAGTAGACCCTGGCAGTTTGACAGAAATGTTTTGTTTGATGGTCGTGCTAACACCTATGTGGTTAGGCATGAAGGAACTTGACATAAGCTGATACCTTTACAGGAGATAGGATTTAAGGGATGTGGAGTTGTCAGGTGTTGTCCTTATGACAAACCTCAGGAGTAGAAGGTTGATGAACCTTTTCCTGTTAAGTCTAGTTTGAAGTAAAAGGAGAATGATATCTCTAAAGAGTTTGTTGAGATTAAGAGACAAATGGTTTTGCTGGTAGAGATGGTTCAACAGATGGTTACATTTGTGACCCAGAGAGATGTAGATGATATTGAGTTGATTGAGGAGTCTAGAGAAGGTGAACCTTATCGAGGCACTGAGGTGATTGGTAGTGGTCAGAGTCAGTTGCTATCAGTTGCTGATCAGAGGAGTAAACAAAGTGGAAGACCAAAGGACTTTCTACATGAGATAATGAATGAAGTGAAGACTCCTTGGGATGAAGGACAAGAAGAGATATGGGTTAAGAATAGATTCGGCATACCTATTCTGATTCTCTTGAGGCATTCCTGATTTCCTTATGAGAAAATATTTCTTACCTAGGGTGTCTAATGCAGGAGCATCCTAGGATTCTTGGCAATCATGTATCAACCAAAAATATGTTTTTCTTTGAAGGTAGATTGTTAGTTTTGATCTTGGTTTGGTGGAGTTCTTGCTCGGTTTATGTGGTTACCAGGGTGCTCGGTCTCTGAAGAATGCTCAGTGATTGAAGGTGTCGGTTCACTGGCACTTGGCAATACTGTGTTCCTCGATCATGCCTGGCATGGTCGGTCAACTGGTGCTCAATTATTTCTTCTGTTGCTCGGTGTTCTTGCTTACTGACTGGATTGTTTTGTTAGATCGGCTTGGCCAACTGGTGCATTTAATTTGGGTCATGCTCCTTGTGTTATGGATTGACCGTTGGATGTGTGGGGACCTAGATCTGGCATGTTGCATTCTTCTATTCGGATCTAATGACTGTTTGGGGCCATCTTTGAGAGTTTATTTATTTTGTAAGGCTATGTGAGAGTTGACTGATGTTTTACCATTTAATATTTGTTATAAAGATTTATTATTTCATCATCTGACTTGTGGCTAGGAATCAGTATTTATAAGATGCTTGGGTAGTTGTTTAGGGCAGAAGATGGTTGGTTGGAAGGTTAGTAGCCTACGAGCTTAGGAGCAGGAAGATTTCTTGGAAGTTTGAGTACAAGTTTAGATCTTTCCTGGGTGCCTACCAGTGTGCTAGGTGTTACACACCTGGGCTAGCTAAATGCTGTTGTTGGGGAAAAGATTTGGATCCTGCGAGATCTTGTAGACTGTTACTTGCTTTGTAATTAGTCGTAACCGGGAAGGCCTTACAACCCGGCACACTGCATGTAATCGGTGTTTTCATGAATATAGACTTCTGTTTCATTGTAGATCTATTGTTGTTACTGTGTATTTCCACTGCATATTGGTTTGGTTGCAAGGTTGATCAGTCCTTAATTAGATCCACCCAACTTGACTGCATTAGGTCCAGATGTACCAATTCAACTTTCTAGCTCTTCAACAAACTTAGATCTAATCAACAATTCACTTGATCTTTATAGAATATATCAATAAAATAAAACTTTCAGTCCACTGTCCAAATGTAATTAACTTGTAGAATATAAAAATTTCAACAACATTCACATCAAATAACATTCACACAAGTATAACACTAGGATTTATAGTGGAAACCCAATTTGGGAAAAACCACTTGTAACATACTACTGATTTTCACTCTTCTGAAGTGAGCTTTGTGAGAAGCCAACCCTGTTAAAGGTTTACAATACACACTGTTAGGTGTGACCCTGTTAAAGGATTTAATCACCTTTTTAAGAGTGGCCTGGTTAGAGGGCTTAAGAACATTTTATCAGAATGTCACCTTGATTAAAGGGTTTACACAATGACTATTAGGTCAACCTTGATTAAAGGATTTAGACTAATACAATGGTTAGAAAGTAACAGTAGGTTCTTATTTCAAATACACAACTCACTTTGAAAATATAGATCCACTTTGCACATATGTTGATTTACTAACTAACCTTCATTTCCATCTCCATCTCTTATCTACTCAGAATTCTCTTCATATAATCACCACAACTCTGTTTAGCTCTTCACAACTTCACCTTCAACCTTCTGCTTAGATTCATCAGTAAATAACATCAACCTCTTCCACTCATACTATAACCTCAAGATTAGGGACCACCCTTATACTTCCTTAATCAAGTAGATTAATCTTTTTCCGCTAAATCTCTTTCGTAGATCTTAGGTTTAGGTCAGATTCATCGAATCCTTCCATCATTTTTTATCCTTCTTTTCCTTCTAGATACATCTCCAAAATTCTCTTTAAATCCATAAGAAAATGTTTTACCATGCATTAGATGCTCCATACCATTCATTAATAATGCCAACACATTTTACATATCCCAAGAATTCAACTATGTCGGTTGGAATTCTCAATTCTTTCTCAAACTATAAATTACTGACACTCGGTCAATATTGTGTTCATATCCTTGGTCATTACTAGATATCTCGGTCATCGCTAAAACTTTCCTTTTCAGTAAACACTATCTTTTCTCAGCAATTATCTATTACTTGGAAATTACCGATGCTCGATTGGTCGATACTAGATTTGCTCAGCTTATATTGCCACTTGTTCGACACTAGCATCACTCAGCTTAAACTAAATTTCTTTACTTTTTCTCTATTAAGCCTATGTTTCTAGTCTTTCTTCTTCACTAAATTTGAACAATTCACTATTGTTGCTACATACTCAACTTCTGCTGTAGATTGGGAAATGCAGTTCTATTTCTTGCTTATCCAAGAGACTAATCTCTTTCCTAGAAAGAATGCGCTACCACTTGTACTCTTTCTATCATCCACATTTCCTACCCAATCTGCATAACTATAAACTTTTAGCTCAAAATTATCATTCTTCTTGTAATACAATCCATAGTCCTTTGTTCCTTTTAGATATCTCAATATCCTTTTCACTGCCATCATGTGACTCTCTTTAGGATTTGCAGAAAATCTTGCAACAATCCCAATAGCTAGGGCAATATCTGATCTACTATGGACAACATATTGTAGCTTTCCAATCATAAATCTATATGAGGTTTGATTCACTTCAGTTGTATCATCAATTTTTGATAATTTATGTCCAGTAGCCATAGGTGTACTTACTGGTCTGGAATATTCCATACCAAAAGTTTTCAATATCTCCTTGACATACTTAGATTGAGTAATATAGATACCTTTCTTCATTTGATAAACTTGCAAACCAACAAAGAATTTGATCTCACAAAACATAGACATTTTAAATTCAGTTTGCATCTCATTTGAAAAGGTTTGACATAGGGCATTTTGTCCTCCAAATATGATATCATCAACAAAGATTTCGGCTAACAAAATCCCTTTACCTTTTTTAGTCTTCAAATATAGATTTTTGTTGTCATTTTTCCTTACAAATCCAATCTTTATCAGATAATTATGCAGTCTCTCATACCATGCTTTGGGGGCTTGTTTCAATCCATACAATGCCTTGTGTAGCTTGCAAACCAAATTCTTCTTGCTTGGGTCAACAAATCCTTTTGGTTGTTCAATGTATACTTCTTCTTCTAGTATCCCATTCAGAAATGCAGACTTGACATCCATTTGATATACTTTGAATCTTTTATAAGTTGCATATGCAAGTAGAGTCCTTACTCCTTCCAAGCTTGCAACTGGGGAAAATGTCTCCCCATAGTCAATGCCTTCTTCTTGTGCATATCCTTTGCATACCAATCTAGCTTTGTTTCTAGTGACTTCTCCATGTTCATTTAACTTATTTATGAATACCCATTTTTTTCCAATAACATTCTTGTCTTCTGGTCTCGGCACTAGTGTCCAAGTTTTGTTTTTCTCTATCTTCTCTATTTCTTCATTCATTGCTTGTATCCAATCCTCATTCTCTAAAACATATTTTACTGTCTTAGACTCAAACTCACATAGTAAGCATGTATGATCTTTCAACTTACTTCTTGTCGTAACTCCAGATTCTTTATCTCCAATGATTTGTTATGGCTTATGATGTCTTCTTACATACTGTGCCAATGTAGGTTCATATTTCCTTTCTCGATCTTCAGGTTCATCTTGTAGATTCTCTTAATCTTCTTCTAATTGCTTGGAAACATCCTCCTAATGCTCAAAATTTTATTGATTTGGCTCCGTAAGCTCATGTAGTTCCTCAGCATCTGGTTTAGGTGCATTACTAGCCTCTCCTTCTTCCATGTACACAAAAGATTTGTAATCTTCAGGTTCTTTCTTGCACTCAACTTCATTCTTTTCTGTATATTC
Source organism: Chamaecyparis obtusa (assembly GCA_027943335.1). Taxonomy (NCBI): domain Eukaryota; kingdom Viridiplantae; phylum Streptophyta; class Pinopsida; order Cupressales; family Cupressaceae; genus Chamaecyparis; species Chamaecyparis obtusa. Next base: position 248,854 of record BSBK01004155.1, on the reverse strand, counting down.
ATCAACTCTAACATTTTCACTTTCCACAATTTTGTTAGTGTTAGAATTCAAACACTTATAAGCTTTGCTCTTAGTGGAATATCCTAGGTATATGCCTTCATCACTTTTAGTATCAAGCTTTTCATTCTTAGTCTTTTAGTATATAGCATTTACTCCCAAAGATTTTAAAATACTTCACATTAGGTGCATATCCATACCATAACTCAAAAGGTGTATCATTTGTACCTTTCTTGATTTGTACTTGATTCAAGGTATAAATAGTTGTACTTAAAGCTTCTCTCCAGTACTTTTGTGCAACATTCTTCTCAATCATCAGTGTTCTAACACAATCCATAATTGATTTGTTTCTCATTTCTTCTATACCATTTTGTGGAGGTTTCTTAAGTGCAGACATTTGTCTCTTTATTCCTCTAACATTGCAAAATACATTGAACTCATTTGATATAAACTCTCCTCTGTCAGATCTCAAACATTTTAAGCTTTTACCTATTTCTTTTTTAACTTTTGCTAGATACCACTTGAACAACTAAAATGCATCATATTTCTCTTTTAAAAACATTACAGTCATCATTCTAGAATATTCATCAACAAATAGAATGAAATACTTATCACCACAATAACTTTATACACCCACAGGTCCACAAAGGTCAGTATGAACCAATTTCAAAATATTGTTAGAAGTATATGTCTTGCTCTTAAAACTAGACTTTGTCATTTTTCCCAATTGACATTGTTTACACATCACAAATTATCAATTTTCTTCAATCTTGGCAAACGTCTAACTTTCTTCATCTTACTAATATTTACCAAATTGTCAAAGTTCACATGACACAACCTTTTATTCCATAACCATACATCATCAAATTGTGCAAAAAAACATGTTTCTTCATATAGGTCTAGATAGAATAAATTACCTCTTGTCTGCTCTCCACTTCCAATTAGTTCACCAGTGGCATCAAATATTTTAGCCTTTATGTGATGAAATTCAACTCGGTAACTAGTATTGTTCAATTGTGCAACACTCAAAAAATTATAGTTAAGACCTTCAACCCAATAAGCATTATCACATATGATCTTATCACTCAATCTTATTGATCCTTTTCCTTTCATAGGACATGGTGCATCATTACCAAACTTAACACTTCTAGCTTTGTAATGATCTAAGGTTTCAAACTTACTTTTATCACCAGTCATGTGATGTGAGCAACCACTATCAATAATCCATTTATCATCTTTACTCACATATGAAATAAGTGTAGTTTTCTCATCTTCATCAGAATCATCTTTCATAGCAACATAAACAACTTCTATATCACATTCATCAGATTCACTAGTTTCACTGTCAGTTTCCTCTTCAACAATATAACAAGATTTCTTACCTTTGTCTTTGTAGTTTTTGTACCTTCTGTGATCTCTATCATTTATCTTATCTTTGTACTTGCTTTCCCTTCTCTCATCTTTGCCAGTCCTGTCAGGGCATCTTGCTGTAATATGACCAACTTTGTTGCATGAAAAACAAATTATAGGAAGTTTACCTTTGAATTTTCCTTTCCTCTCGGTAGCCTTCTAGCCATAAGTGACTCAAGATCATCTAGATCATCATCAAAAGTGTCACTATCACTGATGTTGTTACTGTCACTACTCACACATATTTCTTTTCCTTTCTTAGACTTATGAAGAACCATTTGGGACTTCAATGCAGATTCAATATTATGAATAGTGAAATTATCACAATTAGACAGCTCAAAAGCAGTAAGCTTACCAACAAGACTTTCCAAAGTTAGGACATTACCAGGGTTACATCTTGATTCTTGTATTGCAGAAACTCTAATAGCATAGATAGGAAGCAAAGTTCTCAATACTTTAATGATAATGGGTTCATCATCAATGTTTCCATTAGCTCCTCTGATAGCATTTACTACCTCCTTAATTCTACCACAATAGTGAACCATATTTTCACCTTCTTGCATTTTCATTTCATCAAACTTTCAGATTTGGCTCTTAGTACATTTGAGTCCCCACCATAGATAGTTGCTAAGAGTGTCCCACATTTATTTTGCACTAGTACAGTCCTTAATGTCTTTAAATTCGGGATAGCTTAGGGTAGATGCAATCTCCAATGTTGCCTGATTGTGTTCTTGTTTTTTTTCATCTCCTCGGCAATCAAAGGTGCAACATGTGTTGTATAGGCATTTTCCACATAGTATTTTGTTGAATCACCAATACCAGCTAGATGCAATTTCATCAAACTCTATCATGCAGGGAAGTTCTCCTTATTCAACTTCGGAACCTCCTTTTTGTGCTTCTTGATCATTAGCTTCAAGTACCTTTAAAATTTTTCTCTACAAGCACCAACAACTCTAATACCAATTGTTAGAATGATTTTAGAATAGCTAATAGGGGGGTGAATCAGTTATCCTTAGGTCCAGATGTACTAATTCAACTTTTTAGCTCTTCAAAAAACTTAGATCTAATCAACAATTCACTCGGTCTCTATAGCATATATCAATAACATAAAACTTGTAGTCCACTGTCCAAAAGTAATTAACTTGCAGAATATAAAACTTTTAACAACATTCACACAAGTATAACATCAGGATTTATAGTGGAAACCCAATTTGGGAAAAACCACTTGTAACATGCTACTGATTTTCACTCTTCTGAAGTGAGCTATGTGAGAAGCCAACACTATTAAAGGTTTACAATACACACTATTAGGTGTGATCCTATTAAAGGATTTAATCACCCTATTAAGAGTGGCCTGGTTAGAGGGCTTAAGAACATTCCATTAGAATATCACCTTGATTAAAGGGTTTACACAATGATCATTAGGTCAACCTTGATTAAAGGATTTAGACTAATATAATGGTTAGAAAGTAATAGTAGGTTTTGATCTGAAATATACAACTCACTTTGCAAATACAGATCCACTTTGCACATATGTTGATTTACTAACTGACCTTCATTTCCATCTCCATCTCTGATCTACTTAGAATTCTCGTCAAGCAATCACCACAACTCTATTCAGCTCTTCACAACTTCACCTTCAGCCTTCTGCTTAGATTCATCAGTCAATAACATCAACCTCTTCCACTCATATTGTAACCTCAAGATTAGGTCACCCTTATACTTCCTTGATCAGGTAGATTAATCTTTTGCCACTTAATCTCTTCTGTATATCTTAGGTTTAGGTCAGATTCATCGAATCCGTCCATCATTTTGTTCTCCTTCTTTTCCTTCTAGATACATCTCCAAACTTCTCTTTAAATCCATAAGAAAATGATTTACCATGCATTAAATGCTCCATATCATTCATTAATAATGTCAACACATTTTACATATCCCAAGAATTCAACTATGTCGGTTGGGATTCTCAATTCTTTCTCAAACTATAAATTATTGACACTTGGTCAATACTGTGTTCATCTCCTCGGTCATTATTGGATATCTCGGTCATCGCTAAAACTTTCCTTCTCAGAAAACACTATCTTTTCTCAGTAATTATCTATCGATCAACAAGTACTGATGCTCGATCAATACTAGATTTTCTCAGCGTATACAGGTGCTCGATCGACACTAGCATCACTCGGCTTAAACTAAATTTATTTACTTTTGCTCGGTTAAGCCTATGTTTCCAGTCTCACTTCTTCACTTGGTAAACAACACATTACCTTGTTAATGTGCCAACTAATCAAGTACTCATTGAAGTATCACATAACTCAACCTTTCCTTAGGTCCTCTTGTTATCTCCTCTTTTCAAATCCTCTTCATCAATCAAAAGATATGGTACTGTCCTAGATAGCAAATGTCTTACCAGTTAAGGTGTGACATCAATGACAATATAACAATTATTTCAATTGTAGTTTCCAACAAATGTAAGGTTATGGTTAATGTTCTAGAGTTCATTTAATATTAGGGATTAGTTTAGGTATGAATGTCCTAAATGTCTTAATGATTATAATGTCTTGAATGTTGTGTATAAATGTTCATATGTATTGTTATTTTTATTTTTCTACTATTTTTGTAATATTTTCTAACATTTTTCTAATGTTTTCTATTGTTTTAAAATAGATTAACTAAAATTACAATCTAAACTAACTAAATTACAAAAAAAAAATTTGCATTACAATTACACAATAACTAAAAATTACAATGATTTTTCTATAATGTAAGCTAACTAAATTACAAAAAAAAACATTACTTAAAACACATAAAACTATCATAAAAATGTAAAAAGAAAATTAAAAACACACAAAAAAAATTAAAAATTAAAAAACTTACCATTTTCAGCCAAAGATCTCCTAAGCTCCTCTCCTTGTCCACGAAATCTGGAAGCGCTACAATGCAAATGAGCCGTTGGAGGCCTTTTTTTGGCCTATATAGTTTTTCTAGGTTATGGTCGAAACTAGTTTGGTCAGATATGGTTATGTCAGACCAATTTTAGTCGAACATACATCGACGTCGTGTGGATGCCACGCATGTTCGGCCCGACATGTTTTGGTTGAACCATGTCCATTTGAAACCTGTTTCAATCGAAACTGCTTGGTTAGCCTTTAGTGTGACACAACTTTGTGCTTTTATTTCTCCTTTTTTCATTTTTAGTTTTTTTTTTTCCTTTTTCTTGTTTTGACATTTTGAACCTTTTGAAAAATATTGGATTCATATAGACAAGTGACTCAAGCATCTTATTATCTGGATGACATTCTTAAATGACATGCAATAATGACCATGGATATGAAAGGTACGCTCAAAGACGGTGGTAGGGTAATGAAGTGGATGGTTGGATAGAACATGACAAATTTATAGAAAAGATTGGATAGGATGGATGAAAGGATGGAAAGTAGGTGTTGGATAATAGAGGGGGTGTAAGAAGACTTGAGTTTGAATGGATGGGAACGTGAGCAAGAACAACATTGGCACACATCTTGAGGGGTAGTGAAATGATGGAGGAAAACAAAATTTGGAATTTGGAGGAATGGAAATGGATTTTGGGACATAAGGACCCAAAATGGATTTGGATGGTGGGAGACATTTAGATGGAGGGATAGTAATTTTGGATTCCATCTTTGATTTTTCTTTGGGAAGTTATGCTTCAAGGAGCTATTTGGGAATCCACATGGAGTTTGATTTTTCATTCTTTTGTGGTTTTTTGAATGCATTGCTTGTATAAGAGACTTAGGAACCCATATGGATTTTGACTTTTATTTTTGTTTAGCGGGCCTTTGTGGCCTTTTGGATATATCTTTTGTTTCTTTTTGGATCATACTTCTCTTTATTTTTACACGTCGATTAGGTGAGACATGTTGATCCTTGACTACAAGTGGATTGCTAGACTTATGGGTTTTATGCTTGGCATCCAAATTGCTTGGAAAAGGAATGAGATTCACAAATGAATAGGAATGACATGAAGGCCTTTTGGATGGATGAGAGTGATGTGGAGGTATTTTGGATGAAGGGTTAATGTAGGTGGGTGGTTGGAAGTCTCTCAAATATGTGTGCCTCTTTTGATCTTGATTTATGAAAGGGTAAATGGATTGTGAGCTAATGGATGGAGGGATACGTGGAGTTAATATAGATAGAAGGGTTGAATGGAGAGGTGTACGTTTAAATTTAGATTTTGTAGGGATAACAATGTCTTGAGAATGTGGTATGTAAATAAGGCCATGACCATTAGGATTTTCTTTGATATGGAATGTTTCTAATATGTCTTTCTCATGGAGACCTAACCCTTTGCCTTGATAATGCATGCTAATACATGCCAAAATACTCCTAATAAAGGAAACCTATTCAACCTAGGGTTTTCCAAAACTCATGCAAAACCAAAAAAGAACTCAACCTTAGATTGAGTAAAAATAATTAATTTAATAAATAATTCTTGTTTTGGTCAATTCACTCAACTTTGAATTTATTTTTATTCTTTAATTTAATTTAATTGGTTGTGCAACTAATTGCATATCATTAATAACTAAAAAGTAATATTCTTTTAACATATTATTAATTATGTAATTAACAATTGATTTTTTTATCTTTAATTATTATTTTGGATTTAATATAAATTAAATCTTTTATTTTCTTGATTAGACTTTTTAATTAAGTCTTTTAATTAATACATGTATTTAATTAATTTTTATTAATTAAATACCCTCACTTTTAATATTTCTATATTTAATAAAATGTAATTATTAAACCACATAATTAATCTCAATAAATTTCTTAACCATACAAACATCACACCAACATGACTAGCCATTGAAGCAAAATCAACTAAACCAAAATGCAACAATCAAGCCTAAAGGAAGGGCTCGTGAATTTATGTCACCTTGACGAATCTAGATAGGTAGAAAATCAAATACTTGTCCACTATTTCAAGACAATTTATGGCTTAGGTTGGGATTGGACCTACATTTTATCTCCCCTCTCTTACCATTGAGATATTGTGATAAGGCACTCTCATCCTAGTAATTTAGGGAAGTCGGTACCCGATACCTGAAATCCTACATAAAAGATTAGCATGTACATACATGTACATAAATATAGAACAAACAATGGTGGGGATTGTATACACCCTAAAATGGTCGCCTAGACTTTGGGCCCTCATTCAACAATTTATCAAATCCCTGAATCAATATTTTCAAATATCAACAATATCAATTATATCAATTTCCTTGATCAAATCATAATCAATTTAATATTTCCTAAGGTTTGAGCCTTATTTAATTTAAAAGAGAAAAATAAAATAAAATTATTTAATTTTAAGAGAACATGCTCGCTTTCAATTAATTAAAAATCTCTTTTAATTAAATAATAAAATCACTTTATCCTAAGCCTTTATTTATTTAAAAAGAATTTCCTCCCCTTTTATTTAAATAAAAAATCCTCACTTTTCTTCTTATCCTATGTTGCACAAATAAAGCATTATTCTTATTTTATAAAAAGGGAAAAAGCACTTTTTGTCTTATGTGGGACACAAAAGTCAACTCTTATTTTCTCATTGGAGGATATTTGTGCACAAAGATCAAGCTTCTATTTTTCTCCATCGTTGATTAAGTCTTTTGCCTCTTAATCTCAATGGTCCATTTTTTCCTCATTTTCTATAAAAGGAGAGCTCTCTTCCTCATTCATATCTTAGGTTTTTATGCTAATGTTATGCTGTAGGTTTTCTAGGTCATTTGGAGCTCTTTGAAGACATTCTTGCATTCAAGCTTTGAAGACATTGTTGTTGCTTTTGATTAGCTTATTTTCTTACATCATAGTTGCATAATCATGGCATTTTTAGTATAGATTTTCTTTATGCAATAGATTAATCTCACATAGCTTAATAGGAGGATTTGTAACACTTGTATTTTCCTTTCATAGCATAGCTTGCATCTTTCATTCTCACAGATTAGTTTGCATTGTATTGCATCCATATTGATTTCATTGGAGATATTGGCATTGTTGCCCTTGTCTTTGATTTGGAATCTCTCATTGTGTGGTTGACTAGCAAGGCCATGAGTTTATAGCTCTAGCTGAGAGTAATTTTACAAATCTTGCAACTCCATGCATAGAGAGCTATGGATCGATTTGTGAGGGCTCATTGTTGAGTTTTCTTGCATGTAAGGATTCATAGAAGTGTGGTCACATTTTCACCATACAAGGATCGACCGATTGTGTGGATCTTGCAAGCAAGTAAATACGACTTCGTCCCTCAACCATATCATACACATCAAATAGAAATATAAAACATACCCGCCAACCATACACATGCAAGTATGGGGTCAGTAAAACCATAAATATGCATAATATAAAATCTATCTGAGGATTTAATACACAAATGAAAAGTGGCCTAAACGAAAAATAAGGATACTAGCTCTCAAGGCATGGGCGAGGAACACATTATCTTATTGATTCATTTAAAACCCCATTTAATGTATTATGTTATCACTTATTAAGTAACTTGCAAGGGATACCTAGGTAGCCACTTCTGGGTTGGGGCGCCTCCAAAGCAAGACACTTCCCCTCTAACACTTAAATAACCTACGCTGAGCTCGTAAAATAAAATAAAAAATAGTGATCACAATTCCAGTTCCATGCAAACATAAGGAATGTACTCTGGTTCTCAAAACCATGATATCACAAAAGCACTCTCAAGGTGACTTCAAAATACGAGCTTAAGATGGTAAGATTAGGTAAAGGAATCTGAAGCAATACAACATCACATAGAACAAAAATAAACACATAAGTATCAACAAAAAAACACCCCAAAGCCTTCGGTACCATTTCCCTAAAAGCCAATGTAGATTTTCCAATTACCACTATAAGCAAGACACGAAAATATAGTTGCAACCAAGTCAACTCAAAAACTTAAATTATTCAAATCAAGTTCCAGTCTAATTTGACTATAGTTGTATACTCATAAATTTTCGTGCCTATATTATACAAGTAAAACATTTACAATGAGAAAACTACAATACATCAGTATCCAAATTTAAAATAAAAAAATTCGTAACTATTAATTAATAAAACCTATTAATTAATAATTAACCTTATCCCTAAATATTAATTAATAGTAGAAAATATTAATTAATATTAAAACCATATTTAGAAATTAAATATTAAATAAATTAATAATAAAATAAAATTCTATTTAATTAAAAATATATTTAAAACATTATATATATATATATATATATATATATACATTTAAAAAAATAAAAACAATCAAAAGAGTTTGGGAGGGGGGAACACGGGCTCCACCCTCTTGCTAGCACTAGCAGCCTAGCTGCTACAGCAACCTTAGGCTGTCGTTAGTAGTTTATGTTGTCGGGGTGTGGGAGGGGAAGGAAAACCCTAGCCACCCCCACAATATTTATTATATTTATTTTTGTTTCTATCAAAGTTTTTTTTTTCCATACCAAACACAACAAGCTTCTTTTTTTTAAAGGATTTCACACATGTACACACACACATATACATATTATTATTATTATTTTATAAGGATTTATCCAAGAAGGTTGTAAAGACTGATTTCTACCAGGAAGCAAAACCTCCTTAGATCTACAAGGTAATTATAGCCATATACAAAATTATATAAATATTTTAAATTTGATTCAATTTCTAGGGTTTCAACAACAAATTTAAACAAACCCTAACTGATTTAATACAAGCTCTTTATTCAATGTCTTAAAAAAACCAAGTATTCACAATACAAGATTTCTTCAAACAACAGCTTTCAAATCATAAATTTGTGCAAGAGAAGAATTCCAAAATAACCACTAACAAAAATCTGTCAAGCACAAAGAAAATAAATTTTTTAAAAGAGTCAGATTTACGAAGGTTTCAAACCCTACCTTAAACCACCAATTGACAAAACCCACGGAGAAAAATCCAAAACCCTAAAAATTCCAAGCTTTCACAACTTCCTTCAATTCAACCTCAGAGTCAAAAGTTGTAAACTTGTGTATAGAATAATGGCTAAAATAGTCCTAATAAAGGAAACATATTCAACCTAGGGTTTTCCAAGACTCATCCAAAACCAAAAAATAACTCAACCTTAAATTGAGTAAAAATAATTAATTTAATAAATAATTCATGTTTTTGTCAATTCACTCAACTTTGAATTTACTTTTATTCTTTAATTTAATTTAATTGATTGTGCAACTAATTGCATATCAATAATAACTAAAAAGTAATATTCTTTTAACATATTATTAATTATGTAATTAATAATTAATTTTTTTAATCTTTAATTATAATTTTGAATTTAATAATAAATTAAATCTTCTATTTTCTCAATTAGATTTTTTAATTAATTCTTTTAATTAATAAATGTATTTAATTAATTTATATTAATTAAATACCCTCACATTTAATATTTCTATATTTAATAAGATTTAATTATTACATCACATAATTAATCTCGGTAAATTACTTAACCATACAACAATCACACCAACCGCATGACTAGCCATTGAAGCAAAATCGACTAAACCAAAATGCAACAATCAAGCCTAAAGGAAGGGCTAATGAATTTACGTCACCTTAACGAATCCAGATAGGTAGAAAATCAGATACTTGTCTACTATTTTAGGATAATTAATAGATTAGGTTGGGATTGGACCTGTATGTTATCTCCCCTCTCTTACTATTGAGATATTGCGATAAGGCACACTCATCCTAGCAATTCAGGGAAGTCAATGCTCGGTACCTAAAATCTTGCATAAAGAGGATCATGTACATACATGTATAAATATATAATAGACAATGGTGGGGATTAGTTGATCGTGTAGATCTCATAAGAAAATAACTACGACTTTGTCCCTCAACCACATCATACACATCAAATAGAAATATAAAACATGCATGGAAACCATACACATGCAAGTATGGGGTCAGTAAAACCATAAGCATAGATATACATAACATAAATCCATCTGGAGATTTAATACACACATGAAAAGTGGCCTAAAAGAGTTTGACCAATTAAATTAAAAAATAAAACTATGGGAGGGGTATTACATACACACACACACACACACACACACATATATATGTTCAAATTTTAGAAACTTGGGACCATATGAAGTGGGATTTATCATTCGTAATGAAAGAGGAGAATTGGTCTAGGGAGGATCTATTAAACTTCCAGATGGTACAAATAATGATGTGGAATATGTAGGTTTTCTTAGTGGCCACAGATTATACAAAGAAATAAATCTTTGTTCGACAGATACCAAAGGAGATTCACTTAATGTTGTAAGAGCTATTTCAATGAATTTATCCCACAGTTGGTAATCAGAAATGTGGGTTGTAGGCATTAAGAAACTTCTAAGTGACATGGACTATACCATTGGACATGTTTTCAAAGAGATTAATAAAGAAGTAGATCTATTCTCGAATCATGGCATAGATCAAAAGGAATCAGTGGTCATATTAGACCATATTGATAGATGGGAGGATTTGTACCAAATCACCACCAATAGTAGTAGATATTGTATGATGGATGAGGATTCAAATATAGAAAGATAAGCTTGAAATAGAGTTGGACAAAAATATGTGGTTTTAACCTTTCACCGATTTCAAGCAAGGTTTCTTGGAGACTTGGCCTTGAATAGGATGTTGATTTAAATAGAGACAGTACATTCTTAGACCAAAAAAGATGGCTTAACAAATGGTGGAGATTGACAATGTAGTGTGTTATTGTAATGTGGAGGTGGATTCCCAATTGAAGAAGGATTTTATGCTAGATGATGATGTTGTCATGGATGTTGTGAAGATTATCCTCGACAATAATACATTGGCTGGTTTGCACATCCACAATGCAAGGATTCTCAACACATTGGATGGTCATCGAGAAGATGGTGGTGTTGAGTTTTCAAGAGGTTGCCATGGGAGCACTAATGAATCTCACTCCCACAAATTTCACAGGCCTAATTGCTAATGATTTTTGTTTGGAAGATGTGTTGCAAAGTGAATATAAGGTGAACAAAATCAAGGTGATGAGGGATGGTATCAATAAGAACAATATGGATACTTATGCTAGTGTCATGGATGTATACAAGATCTTGTTCTTGAGATAGCAAAGGAGGTCATTAAGGCCATTAGGATCTTGTTGTTCACTCTTTATGCTTGATATGTACTTTATTTTCTAATTAATGGTAGCTACCCCTAGGTAGAAATTTTCTTTAAAAAAATTATGTTCATATTTTGGCATTTTTGTGTTTCTTGATGAAATACAGTACCTTGAATTGACAATTTTGTTTATATATTTGTGTCATTAGTTGGCTATAGGCATTGATATTTTTCATTTAATAGAGATATAGATATTATAAAACCTAACTTTATGTAATTAATTTGATTGTATTAATAAAATATGCATAAGTTTCCATGTAAAAATTGTTAAAATTGGGTACATAGTTTGATGAAGAAAATATTAAATCTATGTGAGTATAGTTGTATGTATAAATTCTGATTGAAGAGGGTTGGAAGTTATATATTTTATCTCATATTTTCTATTTGTGGTTATCATCATTTAAATTGAAAATGATATTTTATATTGGGATACTATAGGATCTCTCATGCTCGAGGTAGTAGGCATCAATGAAAAAGAGTGTATAGATGGGGACAATGGACATTGTAGATTCCATGATTATTGTTGTTAGGGGTTGTTGTCTTTAACGGTATGGGATTTAGATGTTATGGACATTATATTATGTTTCTTACATGTGTTTAAATAGTTACACCTTGGAGATTGTTAATATAATTATACATATCATGTGTTGCTAGTATGATATCATTTAAGACATTGTATGTTTACGGTGCACTAGTTTTCATTGGTTTCATATATACAACTAAAAGGATTGAGTTTTTATATCTCCTCATAACCATGAAAATCCTAAATTTTGGATTTATTGGTGTTATAGAAGAAATTGGATAAAGCATAATTTGAAGAGTGTACAAAATTTCTACAACAAGATGTTGACTAGTTTAAGAGTTGGGAAGAAGTAGAAATATCTGAGCTTGTATTTATTGGGGACAAGCAATTTTGGGAAGAATGAAGTTCTCATGTTCCATTTTTAATTAATTTAGTTTCATGGACAAAATGTTCATTCTAATATTTTAATGGATTAAAGCGAGACTTAATTAATAATTTATTTAATATTTATACTTTTAAAGAATTTTTTATATAGCTAATATTTATACTTTCATAGAATATTAATGGGGGATAAATTAAATATTAAATATATTTTATTATTTTTCAAAAATCCAAATTAGGGCATGAGATTTCTCATGAAGAGGTATGTACTCAATTATTAGATCGATTTTTAAAATAACTTGAATACGAGGCATTATTGTCTAGTTTTAGTCAAAGAATCTAGTAATTACTAGATTAGAAAGAACCCTAAACACAATCAAAACCACATCATTCAATCATCAAGATGATAGGGATTATGTTTACTTTAGTAGCATTATAATTTCAAAGCCAAAAACCCCAAAATACAGTAAATAGCTCAATCTTATGATAATTTTATTCACAATCTAACCTTTTCAATATGCAATTACACCTTACACAATCAACATGAAAATACACAACTGCTCAAATGACAAGACACATATACTTATTTAAATTGCAAATGACAAATATGAGTGGTCTAGATAGAAACAACCCTACAACTATAATTGGTTTCCCCAATGTCATATTCAATTCTAATGGCTTAACCAAAATCCCTATACCCTCCAAGCCAACACTCCTCCACATGACATTACCAAGTTTCCTAAGTTGGTGATTATCTAGATATAAAATGCAAATCATTTTTCCTTTGTTTTTGTTTCTGTCTAAATCTTTATGCATGTCCTTCTTCCTAGCAATAGTTCACATTAGTGATTGGCTTTTTTTCATTATCCACTATGCATCACATAATATGGATGTCCCTTTATCTTCTGCATAACTCTAGTCCCATTTTTTTTTACTAATAAAATAGGTGGTGTTTTATTAATGCCAATGATGATATGGGATATGAGATGAAATCATGTTGTCAAACATTTTACATGTCTACCCTTGAATACAAGACACTAGAGAAAAAAAATAAGAAAACCAAAAGCTCACAAAATTAAAACCAAAATGTCATGCTAGCTTATTCATTCCCAAATTCTCTAGCATCAAATACCATAGGTAAAGAAATCGTTCATGAGTGCAAGACTCATGAATATTTTGACAAATCCGGAAGGTGAATTCTATGTTGTTCCAAATATGAAATGCTAACCCAAGAAGACTCATCTACTAGATGGTTCTTCTAATGAACCGGATACTCCAAATATTCTCTCCTCCTTGTTCTTTTGGCTATACGTGAAAAAATTACTTGATCAACCTATTCAAATTTCTTTTTTGGAAATTGATGTATGCATTCCATGACATCTAAAAAATCTGAAATTTAACTTTGTTTCTCTCTTGATTCACCTTTGTAGTACTTGTACAAATCAACCACATTGAAAATTGGAGAAATGTCAGTTCTAACTGGAAGTTCAACCTCATATGCATTCGATGATAATTTTTGTAAAACTTTACAAGGGCTAATTTTCTTCCACTTCAATTTGGTGTAGGTACCCTAAGGAAATCTTTCCTTCTGCAAATGAACCATTACTAGCTCTCCAACTTCAAACTCCTTCACTCTCCTATGATTATCAACATGTTGTTTATACTTTATAGAAATCTTCTCCAAATTTTCCTTCACTTCTTTGTGTCATTGATATACTCAACAAAATTATTTGCTAAAATAGTTTTCCTATTCAAATCTACACTATCCCTTAATTCATCAAACCCCTATGGATGAAACCATACGCAACTTGGAACGGAATCTTACCCACACTTCTATTGATGGATTTATTATATGAAAATTTTTCTTGAAATCCCATTGATTTGGTTCATCATCAACCAAACACCTCAAAAAATTTCCCAAACTTTGGTTAACAACTTATGTTTGACCATCCATTTGTGGATGATAGGCTGAACTAAAATTCAACTGTGTCCATTTTCTTCCACTATGTACGCCAAAAATGACCAACAAATTTTGTATCTCTATCTGAAATAATGCTTTTAGGCAAGCCATGTAACTGAACAATCTCTTTTAAAAATAATGTAGCTATATGAGAAGCATCACTACACTTACTACATAGTATGAAATGAGTCATTTTTAAAAGTATGTCCTCTATAACAAAAATTAAATCATTACCTCTTTGTATTTGTGGTAGCCTCAAAAAAAAGTACATACTAATGCATTCTCATGGTCTCTCCAGTATTAGAAATGGATGGTATAATCTAATATTTTTCTTCACTCCTTTCACATACTGGCACACTCTACATCCCTATACCATTCTTTTTACATTTGTACTCATTCCCTACCAATATTAACTCTCATTCAATTGTGCTAAGTTTTTTCCCACTCCAACCCCCACTATGTTTTGTGTTCATCAAGTTTCCCCTCACTGAGCTTTGAGGTATGCACAATCTCTTCCCTTTAAACAACAAATCTTCTTGTATAAAATACACTAATCATATGGTTCTATTAATCCCAATGGGATTCTTACAGGTTGCCCATGCTTCTTTAAAAATTGCATATTCTTCATACAACTCACCCAAATAATCAAAACCAACTACATTCACCCTCATCTCATTCAACAACAAACACCTTCTACTTAAAGCATCAACAACTTTATTTGATTTACCACTCTTATGTTTTAGAACAAAAGAGTAACTTTGTAAGAATTCAACCCACTTCATATGCTTTTGATTTAGCTTACCTTGGTTGTTAATGAATTTTAATGCATGATGATCAATGTACAACACAAATACCTTGGGAAAAAATATTGTCTCCGCTTCTTGAGTGCTTGCACAATCACATAAAACTCTTTATCATACATGAAATCCTTTCCTTTTGCTTCATTTAGCTTCTCACTAAAATAAGTTATAGGTATGCCATCTTGACTTAGAACTCCTATCATTTTCCAACATGCATCACAATCAACTTGGAACACTTTATTGAAATTTGGAAGTGCTAACACAAGTTTCTTGGTTACCTTCTCCTTCAAAATGTTAAAACTCCACTCATTTGCTTCTATCCAAACAAATTCCCTCTTGTTTCCCTTCATCGTCTCCATGGTTGGAGCACAAATATTTCTAAAATTTATAATGAACTTCATATAGAAGCTTGATAATCCATGGAAGCTTCTTGCTTCAAACATACTTCTTGGTGAAGGCCAAGCAAGAAGAGATTTGACCTTTTCTAGATCCATTTTTAGACCACTACCGAAAACCACAAAACCCAAATAAACCAACTCTTCTTCATGAAACTACACTTTTTCAAATTCACCATCAAATTTTACTCTTTTATCCTTTGTAGGACTTCCCTTATATTTTGCAAGTGCTCCTCTTTTGACTTACTAAATATCAAAATATCATCTAAATAAAAAATCACAAACTTACCCAGGAAAGGCTTCAAGACTTCGTTCATCAATCTCATTTGGAAACCCAAATGGCATTACCAACCATTAATACAAACCATCCTTCATTTTAAATGTGGTCTTTTATTGATTTTTAATTCTTCCTTTAAGGCATATTGATAAGCCTCCTACACAATATGTATATTCATGAAACTGATTTCATCTTGTATTGATGGACGTAGTCCATTCAAATACCTTTCAACCTACTCAATATCTTCTTCAATTTGAGCAGCTTGAATGCTTAACTATTAAAACTTATATGTATACTCTTCCACACTACTTTCTCTTTGCTTCAAATTTTGAAGCTTCTTTACTAAATTAATTTGGTATTTTTTTTGGCAAAAATCTAGAATTAGTCTTGGTCATCATTTGATCCCATGTTTTGATTTTATCCTTTCCTCTTTATTGTCTATCCAGTTGCAAATGCTTGCACCATAGAGAAGCATTCCCTTGGAACTTTGTGCATGCATATTTCACCTTATAATCTTCTTTTGTATTATCATATTCAAAGTACTTATCAATTTATACAATCTAGCCCAACAATATCTCTACATTCAATCCTCTCTTATAACTTGGTGGTTCAAAATAAGGTTTGGAATTAACTTTTGTAAGTGCATTAATAAATATTTCTTCTCCAAGGATAAGTCCTAGTTGGCTCCCCTCTTCGCATCCTTTGGTATCCTGCACTTCTTCCTCTTCATCATCAGTGGCATCTTCAACATGTACACCGCTTCTTTGGGCCACTTCCACAGTGTCTAGTTGCACAATGATACCCTTCATTACTTCTGCTATACAAGCTCTAATTAATTATGCAATATCTAGTTCTAAACCTTTGGTTGTTCTTCCTCCTTTGTGACCTCATCCTCTATAGGCTATTTTGGCTACTTTCCACACTCCCAAATTGAATCCCAATTGTAATCAATCCTACTCTGATACCTCTTAATGCAATAGAAGGAACCATTAACACAATCAAAAGTAAATCATTCAATCATCAAGTTGACATGGATTATGTTTACTTCAACAGTGATACAATTTCAAAGCCAAAAACCCCAAAATATAGTAAATAGCTCAATTTTATGAAAATTTTATTCACAATCCAATCTTTTCAATCTAAATTACACCTTACGCAATCGACATGAAAATACATAATTGCTCAAATGACTACACACATATACTTATTTTCACAAACAACAAACACGATGGTTCAAAATAGAAACAATCTTACAACTGTAATTGGTTTCCCCAATTTTAGATTCAATTCTCTTGGCTTAACTAAATCTCCTATAATCTCCACGCCAACACTTCTTCTCTATACAACACTACCAAGTTTCCTGAGTTGGTGATTATCTATATACCAAATGCAAGACCTTTTTCCTCTGTTTTTGTTTTCCATCCAAATCCTTCGGTCAGTGCTTCTTCCCATTGATGGTTCACTTTCTTGATTGGATTTTTATTTTTCATTTTCAACTAAACATCCCATAATATGGATGCCCCTTCATCTTCTGTGTAACTCTAGTTTCAAAAAAAATTATTAACAAAATTGATAATGTTTTATTAATGTCAGTGTTGATATGGAATTTGAGATGAAAGAATTTTGTCAAACATTTCATGTGCCTGCCCTTGAATACAAGGCACTAGAGAAACAAAAATAAGAAAACTAAAACTTCACAAAAATAAAACCAGAATGCCATGTTGGCTTATTCATTCCCGGATTCTCTAGCATCAGTAATGGTCAAATGATAAGTTTCTTTAGATGCAAAATGACGAAAAAATATATTTAATTTTCCAAGAGATGAGCATTTGTATTTTATTCTCTATTTATTTATAGAAAAAATCACATTTCAACATCTTTTGCCAATTCTTTTATACAACGTTTCCTTATATGAACCCAATCTTCTATAATATCCTTTTGTTGACAAAAATTCATAGAGGGTTATTTCTTTTTTATGAAAACACATGAATTTAAAGATCAAGGAGATAATAACTCTTTGATTTATTGCATTCTCATCTACAAGTGCAATGGAGCTTCACAGGTTATTGTGGATCAACTAGTCTTAGTGTCATATGCCTATGTATAAGAGTGAGTTTGTAATTTGGTTTTTAGATTTGTTATGAGTCCTTTTTGTTGTTGTGTGGTGTGTTTAGACTCTTAAATTTTTTAATTCCTAACCGTACCTAAGCATAGCCTATCCTAAGCCACCAATTAAATATATATTTATTGTTTATTTATTAATTTGACCTTATCATATCTCATAACTTAAATAAATATCTATTATTTTTAATAAATTTCTAAAATTATGAATTTACCTTTATCCTTGTTCATACAATTTCATCCATCAACATGCTCCCACATATCATAATATAAATTTTTAGCCATGTGACAAGTTTTCCACCTTGTCCCCTTCACATGTCTAACTAAGCCTTGTTGAGATTCATTGAACCTATATATTCACAAAAGTTAAACTAAATTTTTATTTTATCCATCCATTTCAAACTAAACCTCTTAATCCTAGTCATTCACATAAGGATGTTTCCCTAATGCACCTCCCAACCCTATCCCTTACCCCGCGTATGAAACTTGTTGAATGACTCTAACTTTGAGCTTGACCCCTATGTTCATTCACTCCTAGCCATCTATCATCAACATATATTAGACATTGATTTTATCGCTTAGGAATTCTATAAAATAGAGGACTCCTTGCCCCATTTTCACCATCTTCTTCAATCATAATTTTATATTTTCCAATTTTCTATTTAATTATTCTTTCATATCCTGATGTTGTAGAAATTTCTATCTAATATTCATTATCATATCCTCATTGCATGCTTATTCTTTCAATTTTATTATTCATCATACTAATCACATAATCATTCCATTTGTCTCATAAGTTACCACATTTCTACATCAAAGGATCAATTCAAGTGGAGCTAGGGTGCACTCTACTTTAGCTCAATCTAAGGAGAGAGAATTATTTTCAGTGAAGGTATTGCATGTGTTGCATTTATATGCTATTTTATTTACCTTCAATATTTTATTGTTTTCACCCAAAAAAAAAATTAAAAAAACAAAACATTTCAAAAATCAAACAAATCTTTTTTCAGTCTAGGTGTCCTTCAAGTCAATCTTTTCATCCACTAACCC
Organism: Chamaecyparis obtusa; assembly: GCA_027943335.1. NCBI lineage: Eukaryota > Viridiplantae > Streptophyta > Pinopsida > Cupressales > Cupressaceae > Chamaecyparis > Chamaecyparis obtusa. Next base: position 229,737 of record BSBK01004155.1, on the reverse strand, counting down.
CCATCCTACATGCATATCCACTTGTCAACCTAATACCCCATCCATTCTTCCCATCTTGACATAACCCCTAAGTCACATCTAGTCTGTCCTCTCTTAGGATTTATCCAAAGATGTATCCTCTCTTCTAATCAAATTTCATCCCTCTCATCCTAATCAACCATAATTGTTAGGAAACTGTATCTCAACCTTGCATTTACATGTGGTTGCTATTTTTAGTAAGACTTTGTTTGTACATGGATTTCCCCTATTATTTTCCCAAAGGTTTGGATGGGTTAGATACACATGTCAAAAAAAATTCATTGCAAGACCATGTCTAATTTCCAAGATATTAAAGTTTTCATTTTTTGGAAATTACCAACAAACTTACAAATTAAATTTTGAGGACTTTAAATGCTCCAAAACAACCTAAAAGTGTGCGTAAATAATGTATCAATTCAAAAAGTGATACAAAACGTCACAAGCTTTCTAATGCTTCAAATAGTTCATCAATCAAACACCCAATTCAAATATTATGGCCTCAGAAATTTTGGTCTCTTAAAATATAAAATATAAAAATGTGTTGAACATGTAAATGAGTTGTAAAAGTGAGTGACACATGTTGGTGTGTGTATTAAACACATCATAGGACATATTTGATCAAAGATAAGATGGGCACCACTTTATAACTAGATTTTAGCCCATGGTTTTGTGATACTATTTGATAGGTTCATGTATTGTATCTCCTATATATTAGGTGTGTGAGATGGAGGGTATGTGTGAGAGTCTTATAGCTATTTAGTTACCTCTGAGTATTTGGTTGGTGATACTCTACTAAGAAGCTTTCTCTACAATTATATTGTAACATGTTATTGATTTCTAAATAATATATTGGGAAGCTTTTGAATTGTGGGGTTTTTCTCCCAAAATGGTTTTCCCCATGTAAATCACTATGTCGGTAGCATGCATATTATTTATGTCCTTTATTTTATGTTTTTTAACTATTGAAAAGATTTGAATTTTTTTTATATTAATATCCCCTCAAGGTTAGTGTAGGAAGTTGTTTCGATACTTAACTTCCTTACAAGTGGTATCAGAGCCTAATCACCTTTGGTTTCAATTGAGGGTTGTTGGATTTTTTGAGCTAATCTAGATTTGAGTGGGGGCATGTGTAGAAGATACTTTGTGGTCTTTTAGATGTCTAGTTTGTCAGGGAGAATAGAGGTGAATAAATTTTATGTGCAAATAATTTTGAAATGTGGTAGCTAAAGATGAAGGATCTACTATTAGATCAAGTTCTATGAGAGGTTGTTGATGAGAATGTCATAAGAAACATAGATCTAAACGAGGCTACTAATTTTTTTGTTATGGACCATAAAGCAAGGGTATAATTAGATCATGAGCACATAAAGCATGAATCCACTTAAATCATGAGGCATTCATGCTTTATGTGCTTTATTGTATTCATGTATATCCTACATGTACTACATGTATGCATCATAACTTAAAAGTAAATTCATATGTATGCACCATGTATATTTGTGTATATTTGGTGACTTCATTATATTTACATAAACTTCATGCTAGGTGTTTTTACATATATGTCTCCTGACTTGACTAAATTCATGCTTCATGTTCTATGCGCTAAGAATATTTACATCACAAGTGAATTCATGTGTTTCATGTATATTGTTTGATTTAAGTAAATTCACACTTTATGCATTTTTCACATGCATACAATCCATATGTATGTTTTATTTATTCAAATGTGTGATTCATGCTTGAAATGTGTGATCCCTATCTTATGTACATTTGTGAGTATGATTATGCCTTGTGTATTCATATGCTTCTTGCCTTAAGTATATTTTGGTGCATGCTTCATTCTCTATGTGTATTGGTGTCTATGACTTGTGTCTTATGAGTATTTGGGGGAATACTACATAGTTTACATATTTGATTCATGCATGATCTGTTTGTAGTATGATTAATACAAGAGTGTATGTGCCTTACTAAATTATACACTTCATAGTTTTTATGTCTACAAACAAATGTTGTTCTATGCATGTCTCATGAGTACTTATAAGTGTGTCAAGAGATATACTTTTGTATTTGAAGGAGGATGCATGTTTAAGTTTAATCTACAAATGTGATTGATAAGACATTAGTAAAACATTAAAAAAACATAAAGATTGTGTAGCATAACAATGATGGATGATAGGAAGAATGTGTGTAGATGTTCATAATATCATATAGTGATGAAGTAAGAACTCAATGAGTATACACATTGCCTATAATGTGAAAAGAAACTTGAATTAAATTAGAAACTTTACAAATTCTGAATACTTTGATTAATGTCAAATTTGCACAACAAAAGCCACTCACATTGAAGGTTTGTAACTTTGTTAAAAAAAAATTGGTATTGCTTGAGGACAAGCAATTTTGGGGAAGGGTGGACTGTGATGTCCCCTTTACGAATAAGATTTAATAATAAATAAAATAAAAATAAATAAATAAATTACAAGAGACAATACTTTAAAAAAATATTATCCCTTTCTAAAATAAGATTTAATAATAAATGATAATATTATTAAAATATAAAAGAAATATGAATAAAATCTAAAATAAAGTATAAAAGAAATAAATTTAAAATATAATTAAATATAAAAGAATTATAAATAAAATCTAAGTTAAAATATAAAAGAATTAAATTAATATATAAGTAAGTTTAATGAATGGTCAAAAGACATGAAATGAAAAGATGTGACTCCCTCAAATATGAGATATAAAAGGGAGAATAGAATAGAATTTGGAAGGGGGCAGAAAAAAAAGAAGAAAAGCACAATAAGAGAGAGTGACATATAAAGAAAGATTAATTAATTGCTGGCAAAAAGATGTGTCTCTTCCAAATAAGATGTAATCATTAAATCTCATTAATATTTACTTAGCAGTTGCACATTTTTGTGTGTCCAACGGTTAACCAATAGGAGTTTTGATTTTGTACATATAGTGAAATATTTTATACATTGGCAAAAGTAGATCATTAATGTTATATAAAAGGAATTGTAGGCATTGCATGTAACATTCCTAAGAAGAGATATATATGTCCATTTAAATCGCACTAATATTTAATAAGGATTGAAATCATTCCCAAAGGATGAAATAGTAGAAGAATATATATTTGGATACTCTTCATGGGAGGAATGAGAAGAAAATAATAGAGAATAATGTTATAATAAATATATTTATGGTATATATATATATATATATATATATATATATATATATATATATATATATATATATATATATATATATATATATATATATATATATATATATATATATATATATATATATATATATATATATATATATATATATATATATATATATATATATATATATATATATATATATATATATATATATATATATATATATATATATATATTATGGAAGTGGTATATATAAATATATAGTCAATAATAATACTGAGAATTATATATTATATATTTAAATCATATATAAGGAGTATATAATTGGATTATATAACTGGAAGATTTAATATATTTTCTATATAAAAATTAAATTATATGTAATACACGTAATAATTATCTTAATTTGATACTTGAATTATAGATAATAGATATCTACCTCCTATCTCTTACTAAGGCATCCTGGGGTAGGGAGTTTGTGGAAGGGAGAGGCGGGGTAATTGTAGTCACATGATAGTTGTCCCAACACTGGGGTTATGCCTTGAGGGAGCCTCTTGTAGACTGTTTCACGCGCCCTTGGCACAATAAATCTTCCACCTTATGATGTTGTAAGTAAGAAAGAGAAGGGGATTCATATAATCTATAAGAAGAGATCTCTCAAATGTTTAGGCTATAGCCAAGTTCATTAAGTTGTTAATTGTTGGTTTGCAATTCTTTAACATTCATGAATAATGTGATAACCTAAAACTAATTGAATATCTTGATGGAATGAATAGACAAGTAAAAGATAGTGATTGAAGGTCACCGAGCTACTAAAGTGATATGTAAGGCAATTAAATCAGTCAATGTATTGTCATTGATGTTAACTAGTTTTGACTGTACTTATCATGATGGTTACAAACATCTAAAGAAAGAAAATGGTAAAGGAATGAGATATCTACATGAAGATGAGATGGATATGAAAGATATGGCTATGGTATACATTGGGAAACTTATTGATGATTCTATGGCATCATGTTGTTGACTTGATTGTATTACATGATTTTGTTATGTATTGAAGATCAGAACTGAACAAGTTTATGTGGTCGGTAATTAAAGATTTATGTATACACCGAGCTAGTGTAGTGTATACCAAGTATAGTATTAACCGAGCAAGTATTCACTGACACATTCTAGTATTGACTGAGTGAAAGAAACAAATAAAGTTTATAACAACTGACTATTATAGACACAACTACCAAGGAAGGTTAAAGTAGTAAAATGAATGATGAAGATTAAGAGGCAAAATCTAATGGATGAAAAGAAAACAATTTATGTTGTCTATTTAAAGAGACGTGAGATTCATTATTGAGTCTAGGATTATTGATAATGCAGGAGAATTCACATGAAAGGACTATTTTCATGCACCGCTGATCAAACTGGTTGAAGACAAAAGCGAGTTGAACTGCAGACATTATCGAGCGTCAGAGAATTATTCACCGAGTGGAATAAGTTGGAGGATATGAAGGATTGAATTGATTATTGATCAGATGAGGTATTGTGAGCCTAACATAGATATGAAAATCTACAAATATTAGTTGTATTTGAATCAGATCATTTATGTATCAGTTTAACCATTGTCACAACAAAATCTCTTAACCGAGTGGACTTAACAATCTTTTTGTATTTCAATATGACATTCAATGAATGTTGATTATTTTCTTGTTGACCCCATTGTGAATGTTGGTCAAGGGAGAACTGTTAGTGATAAATCCTCTAACCAAGTCACACCTTACAGTGTGCTTTGTAACCTTTGACAGGGTTGGCTCCTAACGGAGCTCACTTCAGAAGAGTGAATTATTTTTGGGTTACCGGTCCCAGGTGGTTTTTCCCCTAACAAGGTTTCCACGTTAAAAATATATGTGTTATGTGTATTTGATGTGATTGAATAGTTATTTTACTTTACACATTTCATAACTAGTCAGATCGGTAAATACAATATTGCATTTACTGTCAATCAGTAGATGAAGAGAAATATATTGTTGATAGCTTACCGAGTTGATTATTTGATTGAAAAGTTTGAATATATACATCTGGGAGATTTGAGACTGTAGGATAACTAGAATTAACTGATTCACCCCCCATCTCAATTACCTAACAATTGGTATCAAAGCATTGGTTTCTTGGAAGGAAAGTTTGAAGGACTTAAGCTAAAGATCACAAGATGTATAAGAGAGAGGTGTCAAAGCTGAACAAAGACAACTTCTCGACATGGAAAAGTAGATGGAAGCTGCATATATCTGAAATTGGAGAATCTACAATATTTTACTTGAGCAATGATTACATCCAACTGAATGGACCTTTGATTGTTGATCAGTTGAGAGATAGACATGAACATAATATAACAATGATAGAGATTGTTGCTTCCTTATCAGAAATTAAATTTGAAGATACCAAGACATGTACTACTGCCAAAGCAATGTAGTACAAACTTACATTAGTTCATGGAGGAGATGATAATGTGTTGAGGGAAAGAGTTGAGAGTCTTAGAGGAAAGTTTGATGACATGTGGATGAAAGAAGGAGAAAACATTTCATAGTACAACAACCGAATCAAGGAGATTGTCAATGCTATCCGAGGAGCAGGAGGTGTTATTGATGAAGACATTGTTGTGAGTAAAATTCTTAGAACCTTACTTCCTATCTATGCTATTAGAATCTCTGCAATCCATAAAATGAGATCAGCCCCAGGTAACACTCTTACACTTGATAGCCTGATCGGTAAATCGACTACTTTTGAGTTGAATAACTATGATAACAATATTTGTTCCAAATGTTGAGTCTGCATTTATGTCATCCTTGAAAATTGGTAAGTCAAGTAGTAAATACATGATAATAAATGAAAGTGACAATGATAGTGATGAGGATGAACTTGCTGAACTTAAAGCATTAATGGCTAGAAGACTGCAGAAAGGTAAAGAAAGATACAAAGGGAAATTACCTTTGGTATGTTTTAACTGTAAATAAATTGGTTACATTGCAACTAGATGTCCTAACTGGAAAGAAGATGACAAAGACAATGAACGATCGGGTGAAAGAAAGTTTGATAGAAGAGATAACCAAGATCACAGAGGCAACCAATAGTATGACATAAGAAGTAACTGAGACTATAAAGATAAAGGAAAGAAATCATGTTACCTTGTTGAAGATGATGATGATGACACAAACACTGACACCGACACTGACACTAATGAAGACATTAAGGTGGTACTCGTAGCTCTGAAAGAAGATTCAAAAGAAGAAGAAAGTATGTTGAAACAACACTTATTTCTAAAGTTAGCAAGAATAATACATGGATTATTGATAGTGGTTGTACACATCATATGATTGGTGATGAAGATAAATTTGAATACCTTGAACATTATAATGGTGGATCTATTAAAATGGGAAATGATACACCTTGTCTAGTAATAGGAAAAAGATCTATCTTGTTGAACAATTAGATTAGATGTGAGAATGCATATTGGGTGAAGGGACTTAACTATAATTTGTTGAGTGTAGCACAACTAAATAACTTAGGTCACCGAGTTGCATTTGAAAATAGAAAAGTTAAAATCTATGATGAGAATGGAAAGTTGGTCGGTACTAGTGAACAATCAAAACGTATTGGTGAACTTCTTATTTATTGGCTAGAACTGAAGATGTGTGGTTATGACACAAAATGTTATGTCATGTGAATTTTGACAACATGGTTAAAATCAGTAAGAAAAGAAAAGTTAGAGGCTTACCGAGCTTATCTAAACCTGACCATGCCATGTGTAAACAATGTCAAATGAGAAAAATGTCAAAATCTAGTTTCAAGAGCAAGAACTATTCATCTAAAGCTATTTTGGAGTTGGTTCATACCAACTTGTGTGGTCCTATGAGAACTTAGAGTTATTATGGTGACATATATTTTATTTTATTTGTTGATGACTACTCTAGGATGATGACTGTTATGTTTTTGAAAGAAAAAATTGAAACTTTCAAGATGTTCAAATTGTATAAAGCTAAAGTGGAAAAAGAAAGTGGAAAGAGTTAAAATGCTTGAGATTAGATAGAGGTGGTGAGTTTATTTATGATGAGTTCACTAATTTTTGTAATGAGCATGGAATTAAAAGACATGTTTCTGCACCGAGAACACCACAACAGAATGGAATTGCTGAAAGGAGGAATAGATCCATAGTTAATTGTGCTAGAACACTGATGATTGAAAAAGATGTAGCACAAATGTACTGGAGAGAAGTTTTTAGTACTGTTGTATACACATTGAACCAAGTACAACTGAAGAAAGATTTAAACAAGACACCCTATGAGTTATGGTATGGGTACACACTGAATGTAAGTTATTTCAGAATATTTGGAAGTAGATGTTATATTCTGAAAGATGGTAGAAATGGGAAATTCGATTCAAAAGGTGATGAAGGAATATTATTAGGATATTCTACTAAAAGAAAATCTTACAAATGTTTGAATAAGGTTTCTAACAAAATGATTGAAAGTGCAAATGTGAGGGTTGATGAGTTTGCTAAAGAAAGAAAGAAAAAAGAAAAAAAAAACAAAAGACTATGGTAGATTCACATACATTGAGAAACCTGACATTCTACCCAAGCAACAAGTTGAAATTACCAAGCAATAGGTTAATGATACCGAGCATCAACCTATAGAGACTGAGAATCAGGAAATAGTTACCGAGGAAGATCTTGATCCTACACCGAATGATGAACAAAGAAGAGAGCAAGTGTTAGAAATTTTTTTGAGGAAACACCATCCACATAATCAGATTATTGGTGACAAGCAAGCTGACATGATGACACAAAGTAAGTTGAGAAACACATGTTTAGTTTGTGAATTTGAAAAATGTTAGGGATGCACATGAGAATGATGAATGTATTAAAGTAATGAATGAGGAAATTGAGAAAATACTGAAGAACAAAATATGGACATTGGACCGAGACTAAATGATAAGAATGTAATTGGAACCAAATGGATATTCAGAAACAAGTTGAATGAAAATGGTGAAGTCACTAGGAATAAGGCAAGATTTGTATGCAAAGGGTATGCACAAGAAGAAGGTATTGATTATGGTGAGACTTTTGCACCAGTTGCAAGACTTGAGGGAGTTAGAATATTGCTTGCATATGCTACATACAAAGGATTCAAAGTATATCAAATGGATGTCAAATCTGCATTTTTTAATAGAATACTTGAGGAGGAAGTATACATTGAACAACCTGAAGGTTTTGTTGACCCAAATCAGAAAAACATGGTATGTAAGTTGCACAAAGCACTGTATGGACTGAAACAAGAACCAAGAGCATGGTATGAGAGACTGCATTCATATCTTATTAGTAATGGATTTTTTAGAACAAGTGACAACATTAATTTATATTTGAAAGGTGAAATTGATGACAAGATTCTTATTGCTGAAATTTTTGTTGATAATATCATATTTGGAGGACATGATAATCTATGCAAATCATTTGTTGATGAAATGAGAAAAGAATTTGAAATGTCAATGTTTGGAGAGATTAAATTATTTCTTGGTTTGCAAATTCTAAAACAAAGTGAAGGTATATTCATTACATAATCAAAGCACATCAAAGCAGTGTTGAAGATCTTTGGAATGAAAGATTCAAAACCGGTTGGAACACTGATGGTCACAAGATGAAAATTAACAAAGGATGATCAGTCAATCGAGGTAAATTAGATACTATACAAATCAATGATTGGAAAACTGATGTATGTTGTGCATAGTAGACCCGATATTGCACATGCAGTTGGGATTGTAGCAAGATTTTCTGCTAATCCTAAAGAATCACATATGACTATTGTTAAGAGGATTCTAAGATACTTGAAAAAAATAGAGAAATATGGTTTATGGTATAAGAAAGAGGGGAATTTTGAACTACAAGTTTACACCAATGTAGATTGGGTTGGAAACATTGATGACCGAAAGAGCACTACTGGTGGAGAATTCTTTTTGGGAGAAAGATTAGTTACTTGGATAAGCAAGAAACAAGGATGCATTTTTCAATCCACTACCGAAGCAGAATATGTTGTTGTTGCTGCTAATTGTTCAACTATTGCATGGATATAACAATTTTTGAAAGGGGATAATGAAGAGATCATTGATCCAGTGATAATATATTGTGACAACACAAGTGCAATAAACATTTCTAAGAATTCAGTGATGCATGCAAAGACCAAGAATATATCCATAAAGTATCACTACTTGAGGGAACAAATACAAGAAAAGCAAGTGAAACTGGAGTTTGTGAAATCAAAAGAACAACTTGTAGATATATTTACCAAACCCTTACCTAAGGATACATTTGAGTACTTGAGGACTAGACTAGGGGTCCATCCCCTGTCTATCGGTCACTAAGGTGATCAGGAGGTTGCATCAACCTATACTTTATCAAAATATCAAATGATGTTGATGCATATTGTTCACACTTTAGGTTTCCTAAGGTTGTGAAAGCTAGAACAAATGACACTGCATATCGGTACATGAAGGTACTTAATTTGAACCGAACACCAGAGATACTATTTTGGCTACTGTAGAGCTATTTATTCTTTTTGGCATTATTGTCAAAGGGAGAGAAGAATCAATGAAATATATATCCAAAGGGAGAGAAGCAAAAAGGGAGAGAATAATCAATGGAATATTAGAGAAGAATCTTAGGAAGAAGAGGAAGAAGATCAAATCCGCAGGGAGAGTCTGCATAGAATGTTGTGTAGTGATTAAATATATTAAATGAACAAGCTATGGAGAGCTTACAGAGCTACAACATTTACTTACAAAGTTGTAGAGAATATGTTTGGTATTCTATGGCATATTTCATATTATGTTGCCATCAATGCTAAAGGGAGAGATTGATAACCTACAACTGATTGAATATCTTGATGGAATGAATAGACAAGTAAAAGATAGTGATTGAAGGTCACCGAGCTACTAAAGTGATATGTAAGATAATTAAATCAGTCAATGTATTGTCATTGATGTCAACTAGTTTTGACTGTACTTATCATGATGGTTCCAAACATCTAAAGAAAGAAAATGGTAAAGGAATGAGATATCTACATGAAGATGAGATGGATATGAAAGATATGGCTATGGTATACATTGGGTAACTTATTGGTGAGTCTATGACATCATATTGTTGAATTGATTGTATTACATGATTTTGTTATGTATTGAAGATCATAAATGAACAAGTTTATGTGGTCGGTAATTGAAGATTTATGTATACACTGAGCTAGTGTAGTGTATACCGAGTATAGTATTAACCGAGTAGGTATTCACTAATACATTCTGGTATAATTGATAGAGTGAAAGAAACAAATAAAGTTTATAATAGCTGACTGAATTGATGAGCTGGACAATTGCTTATGATTCTGAGGTAGAAGATAAAGTTTGTTATGATGATCTAACGACTGAAAAAATTCAAGATTGATTGAATGAAGAAGAGTAAAATATGTTATAGACACAACTACCAAGGAAGGTTAAAGTGGTAAAATGAACGATGAAGATTAAGAGGAAAAATCTAACGGATGAAAAGAAAACGGTTTATGTTGTCTATTTAAAGAGACATGAGATTCATTATTGAGTCTGGGATTATTGATACTATAGGAGAATTCATGTGAAAGGACTATTTTAATGCACCGTTGATCAAACTAGTTGAAGACAAAACCGATTTGAACTGGAGACATTACCTAGCGTAAGGCAATTATTCACCAAGTGGAATAAGTTGGAGGATATGATGGATTAAATTGATTATTGATTAGAGGAGGTATTTTGAGCCTAGCATAGATCTAAAAATCTGTAAATCTTAGTTGTATTTGAATTAGATAATTATTGTATCAGTTTAACCATTGTTACAATAAAATATCTTAACCGAGTGGACTTAACAATCTTTTTGTATTTCAATATAGCATTCAATGAATGTTGATTGTTTTCTTTTTGACCCCATAATGAATGCTGGTCAAGGGAGAACTATTAGTGATAAATCCTCTAACCAGGTCACACCTTACAGTGTGCTTTGTAACCTTTAACAGGGTTGGCTCCTAACCGAGCTCACTTCAGAAGAGTGAATTATTTTTGGGTTACCAGTCCCAGGTGGTTTTTCCCCTAATAGGGTTTCCACGTTAAAAATCTATGTGTTATGTGTATTTGATGTGATTGAATTGTTATTTTACTTTACACATTTCATAACTAGTCAGATCAGTAAATACAATATTGAATTTACAGTCAATCAGTAGATGAAGAGAAAGATATTATTGATAGCTTACCGAGTTGATTATTTGATTGAAAAGTTTGAATATATACATCTGGGAGATTTAGGACTGTAGGATAATTGGAATTAATTGATTCACCCCCCCTCTCAGTTATCTAACATAATGATAGTTAATATGGAGTAATATGCTAACATACTTGGTTAGTAGTAGTGATTCCTTAATTCAGTGTTCCTAACTTGTACTAATTTATGGATTATAGGTCAAGTGATAGGAAAGGGGTCATTACATTATTCTATAATCTACCTTGATCTTCTCTACATCAATTATAATGCATTATATTGAAATGACATGACCTAAGTAATGCATGTTACTTTGGTAAAAGGAATACTTGGACAGTCTACCGATTTTTCTTGATCTTGAGCATTTCAATTTGGAAACAATACAACTCAGAGGCTCAAGATATCATATCTTCTCTCCATAGTCAACTGGGTACCTAATATGACTAGGGTGCCTAGCCATAATGTCCAAACATTTTGGGTTCCACTTTTTGTCACAAGTGCATTTCTATATCACTATTTATAGTTTATACTTTCTTGTAGCTTATTGTTATTTATTTATTAGCTTTTATTAGTTACATGCTCATTAATACATGATTTTGAACCAAGTTAGTTGACATTTGAACCAATCAAGTAATCTCTTAAGCAACAAAGAAATAAAACCCAATGGATTACTTTACCCTCTTTGAGTAAGAGTAAGTCAAGCATAACACCCATTTGTGGTTTGTATTTCAATGTTTAGTGAAAGAGGGTTTGGTCCTATTTGAACTAATATCTAGAGTAATCCATCTCTCTTTTAGCATAAAAAATACATACTTTTGGGTGGACTCAAGATAGAGTGATACATTTATTATATCAAGATTCAAAGCATGGGCATTTCAAAATAAGTAAAAAAATGATCTCGAAGAGAAGTAGAGAGATCAAGTTAATGAAACTAAACTTCAGTTAGAACTTCAAGAGTTAGGGAATAAAATTTCAAAATCTGGAGAAAGTTTGGAAAGTTTTATGTTATCACTTTGCTCAAGGGATGCTTTATGCTTATTTTACATCCTCTTTTATCAAGGGAAAGAATAATATATTTGAAAGATAAAACTAGAGATACCATATTGTTGGGCATCAACATTTGTGGCAAAAGGATCAAATTTTTTTGGTCTTGTTTTGTCATATGAGAGTGGGTTGCTTGAAATTCACTTTGTGGAAAACATGGAAGTTATTGGAGGTGTTTATATAAGTAGTCTTCTACAATGGAAACATCATCCCAACATAGGTAAAACAATGTCATCTTCTACAAAATGGTCATATTGCTCTTGTTCATGATAAGGAAATGTCTTTTCTCTCCATCCTAGCAAATGAAAAGGATCTCAAGATTCCCATTTTTTTAGTATTCCTATATGATAAATATCTTGTAGTAGCTACACATGTTGTGCTTAAGTTTGGTATCCACCAAACAAGAAAGAAAAATAAAATCTAGGGTTTCCTTGGTGGTGTAATTAAGGAAATCAAAGGGGGTGTATTAAGAAATGCATCTCTAGAACACCCTCTAACACCAATTCCAGGCTCATAGATTTTAAATATCTTTGTTTTTTGTCAATTTCCCAATCTCTCTTCAATTAAGACCAATGATAGAACAAAATATATAGCTATCAATGATATCAAAATTGAAGAGGACTCTTTCAATTTCTCCCCATCATCATCTTCTCTAGCTAAGAGTGCACAAGACTTGATACACAAAAACTTGTCAAAAAAGATAAGGGAAGTGAAAGGCAAAAAACTATTGAATTTAAAACATGGTGATGTCAAACCCAAGGTACAAATTTAATAGGATTTTAAGGTCGCTTACAATCATAAGACAACTAGGGATATTTTTGAAGTAGCAAGGTGGCAACAAATAGGCCTCCTAAGCGTGGACACAAGCTTCATAAAACTAGTAAGAAAATAGAAGAACTACAGATGGGATCAAAGAGCTTTGTATCCATGGTAGATGAACTTTGAAGGCAAAGAGAAAAGGGGTTTCTAAAATTTGGCCTAGAGGATTGACATGGTTTGAAAAAGCACAAAAAATTAGCATGTTAAAGTTGATAAATAATATTACAACAATTTTGTTCACACAATGTTCAAGTAATATGGCAAAGATAAATATAGATCATAGTGATTTATGCATGGTGAGATATGAACACAAAGGTCTTAAAATGAGATGGTACATGTGACAGTAACTTAATCCTAAAAGTTCTCCTACACCTTCTTAATGCTTCCAATCACTCTCAAAACATTTGCCACATGGACTTTAAAGGTGGAGAGTAAATCTTGGAGCAATTAGGTAGTTTGAATAGTTGCAAGCATATTGGAGAGTAGTTGGAAAAATATACAAGAGTTATAACATTTAATCAACTTCCCAAAAATATATGCAAGTGGGGCATTAATATGGAGGGATAACAAAGTAGAGGTAGAAAGAAGTGTAATACCCCAAAAATGGGCTATAAGTTCATTAACCTCCTATATTGACACATTGAATGAAATCGACATCAAAGTCCTAACCTAAGGCACATCTGAACATTATCGAATCTTAATTGATTATCTCAAATTCTGCATCAGGGAATATTCCTAGCAATATTCCTATTTATCCTAATTATCTTTAATTTAATGATTATTTGGTGATAAATCCTATTTATCCTAAAGTTTGATTAATTGAATATTCTCAATATTTAATTAATTAGATTTAATACTGCCACTTAATTATTTAATTGGATTTAATTATATTTATTCCTAAATTATATTATTCCATTTTGACAATAAATCAAATATCCCATGACTAATTGATTAAATTCTTATTTAATTAATTAATGTCAATTGTCAAATTTAATAATATAGTTTTTGAATAAAAGTTTGATTTAATAATTGATTGACCCATAAATCAATTATTTTATTTTTAAAAATAGTTAAGTTGAGGATAAATCACTTTATTTATTTATTTAATTCATGATTAATTATGCACATCCAAAAGGCAGTTAAAACTAAATCAGAAAATCAATTCAAGTTGTTTTAAAAATAAACTCAACTCTCTTTTGAGTTAAAAGCTAATCTCAACTTATGATTTAAATCAAAAAGCTATTTTTGCATGATTTTTTGTGAGTTAACTATCTTTAATTCCTTGTTGACTCAAAAATCAACTAAGTGATTTATGGCTTTTCCATGCATCCCCAAAGCCCTGGATTTCTATAAAATCAAGGCTTCAGCTCTTCACAAATCATCTCACAAGTTTGCATACTTACTCTGCCAAAATCAATCCACGAATTTGCACAATCACGCTGGTGAATCGATATCTAAAGAATTGAAGCTTCTTTGCGAATCAACAACTTTTGTGAGATCAATCTTATTGGCAATTCATTTTAGCTTATTTTGCATATCAGTTTTTCATATAGATTAGATTTCATATCATTTGTCATCTTATTGCACAGAAAACCAAAAAAATAGATCAATTTGCATTCATCTCATATCTAGATTATGCATTCAAATCCTTCATTTAGGTGTCGTCAAGGTCATTGATCTCGATCCAATCTGAGAATACATACTCGCATCTACTAGAAGGCAGTAAATTGCCTGGTTAGATTAGTCTCCATTTCACTGCATGATTTTGATTTTAAACTAACCTCTAATGTTTTACTGAAGTGTTGTGTCTACAACTAGGTACAAAATTCACACACACATTTCTGGCGCTCATCGTGGGGCCCTGAAACGGGTTTCCATTCAATTTCTATCAATTTCTATCATCTTCTTGTCATTTTTTGCTCCAAGCTGTGATTTTTAATTTCTATCCGTATAATTTTCGTATGAGTTTTGTCAGAAACTCATATCAGGAGATACCCACTGTCGTATGACAGTTTATTTGATTGAGGATCGTGCCATAAAAAATACAGTGTCGTTTGGAAGCTCGATTATCGTATGATCTGATACCCAGTGTTGTACGAGTTTTTGGACTGTCGTTTGGGAGGTGACCCATTGTCATACAAGTTTTAGTGCCAGGTTTCAATTGTCATTTCACTTTTTTAGGTAGTTTTCCAGATTTATTTTCCTAATTTGGACTGATAGCTAACATTAACAATTGAAATTTTCTGTTTCTGATTGACTTCTGCTGATTTTGATTGGGAAAAAGCATGAGAATTGCTAAAAATAGGTAAGAATCTACTAAGCATGTTGCGAGGAATTCAGGTAATCTTTTCAGTTGATAACATTTTGATTTGGATTAAAAATAACTCTTGCGTGTCAAGCTTGTGTGACCTTTATCACTTTCATATCACATATTTCATTTTAGGCTATAAAAATGAACATATATTTTCTTTTCAACATCTTTGTTACACATAGTAAATAGGCCCTATGAACACTATTCGTGGTTCATGAGAGAGTGGGTTTCCAGTGAAACTCTTCTGAATGAAGGAACCCTTGTAGGTAGGGAGGTTACTGAGAGTGTCTCACGTTCTACTAGATTTGTACGTCTTCAGCTTCTAATTGATACATTCTCTCTCTGGAGAGGTTGATAGATCATGAGTGGTTGACATCATAGATCTTTGTGAGATAATCTTGGTCTTAGCATGTCAGATTAATTTGTCTGCTTTGTTTGGGTTAAAAGTGAAAAGGCTAGAGGACTATGCTCTACTCACTTTTTGGGTAGTACCAGAAACTCAAATCCTTGAATTTGGAACTAGTCTGCATGTGGTATATTTTGTGAGTCACCTTTAGAGAGGGTTAACCATAGTGGACATTCCCTTAATTGGGTCAACCACGTTGACAGAACCTCAAGCGGTAATAGCCATTTTCACCGTGGTAGCAGCAGTCGCTATATAAATGTCCTTGTGGAGGAAATCTTCACAGGTGTGGTCTCTTGTTGGGCTGTCAAATCTCCCTAGCAGCTCCTGATTGATTAATTTCTCAGACTATGTCAAAACCCCAGTGCACCTGGATTGGAGTTCGCCCTCTTGAGATCACAAAATTTACAGAGTCAGACCATTACAAAAAACCCTAGTGAGGCCAAATTTTTATTTTTCTAGGAATATGTGTGTTATTGCAAATTTTTTTGGAACATACACTATTAGCACTCCTAGGGATTAGCACAATTCAGTCACTTGATTGTTCATGTGCAGAGTTGCTTTGTCCCCTATTCATTATTTTCAGACATGCTTGAAATCACTTGCTTGTTGTTTTGCGTGCTTATTTATCTATCTAGTTACTAAGAACGAATCAATCAGCTACAATCTTCAAATCTGGACAAATAATTTTGTGAACAATCTGAAACTGAAAATCTCAAAAATTACAAAATCTAATGTCAAACGCCTTTCTGGAGTCAAAAGTCATCTTGTAAAGTCAAAAAGTCATATGACTTTCAGATATTGTCATTTTAGAACCCCCAGATCGTCGTATGGTAGCTGGTATATTATTGTACGAGTTTTGCTACTAGTCAATTCCAAAAAGTAAAAAAACCCTATTATCAACTATTGTGCAAGTTTTACAATAGTTATATGAGTTTTTCAAGTGTCGTTTCATGCTATACCCACTGTCGTACGAGCCTGTAGAAAGTTGTTTGAGAAATTTTGAAAAATTGCCGAAAAATTGTCAGAACTGTCAGAGACCCAGCTTTTCCAGCCTATTTCTAGAGTCTATCAAGAAAATCACTGTGTCATGAAAAAAGTAGAAACTACTGAGAATCCAATTATTTTCCTAAAGTGGCCTTTTGAATCCAGTTTAGCCTTCTATTTTATCGATTTGAGTCTTTTTCATCTTATGTCAAAACCTTGTCATAACTATCAATCGTTAATCTATCTTCAAAAGGGCTAAGTGTTGTGAACTTATGTCTGCTATCTTTTGGGCATCTACCCATACATCCAAGGCACAATCTCCTTCATTTATGTCTAATCCAAGCTTCAATCAACCAAACCTTGACAAGGTTGCGTCATTTGATTTTCTTGAACTAGATCTTTCTTCAGTTGTCTTCATATTCTTTTGTTTCACCCGATGTTAATGGTGGAAACTAGAGCTTCCTCTCATAGGAAATTTGGAGAAGTATCCCATCCCATACCTCTGAATACTCTCCAAATTCCAACTCTTGAACAACTCCATAATTTTGGTCTTTACGAAGACGACAGTCTTGGCAATTTTCAATTGAAATCTGGTTACATTCCTCCTTCATCAACTCACAGAGGTAATCAAAAAACTCCTCCTCAATCTATCCCAGGGATAACTCCTACCATGTCTCAAGCAAGGACAAAATTTGTCTCTCAAAGAGCTCACTCTCAACATGGTGCAGATCAAGAACCTACACCTTTTGAAATTTCTCAATATCAAAACGATGATAACTTCAAAAGAATGATGAAGCATTTCTTGAAAGA
Organism: Chamaecyparis obtusa; assembly: GCA_027943335.1. NCBI lineage: Eukaryota > Viridiplantae > Streptophyta > Pinopsida > Cupressales > Cupressaceae > Chamaecyparis > Chamaecyparis obtusa. The sequence goes on along the minus strand of BSBK01004155.1, from coordinate 211,855 downwards.
AGATAGAGAGGCATATTTTTTACAATTAGCTCATCAAGGAGCTAAAATTCTCCCAACTTTAATGTTGAAGATATCATTATGCATGAGGAAGAAACTCCATTCACAGCTATGATGAAACAGATGCATGCCATGCAAGTCAAACTTAATAAACTTGAGAAAGAAAAGGAACCCAAGGAGTTCTCCATGGAGGCCCTCTGTCCTTTTCCATTTGACAAAGACTTGTACATGCCACCATTCTTGAAAAGAGTGGAGATGCCTAAGTATGATAAGTATGATAGACACTCTGATCCTCAAGATCACGTCAAAGAATTATGCACACAATCTATGGAGTTCATGCACAAACCAACTTATCTGATGTGTCTCCTTCCTCAATCTCTGGGGGGAGCAACCATTCATTGGTTCTCTAGATTGCCTTCTACTATCAAAACTTTTGAGGAGTTGATCAAATTGTTCTATCAACAATACTCCTACAACATTCAACATTTAGTCATCATGATTGATATCTACAATCTCAAGCAATATCCAAGAGAACCATTCCTGACATTTCTCAAGAGATGGAGGAAAAAATTCTCACTATATGCCAGGCCTATTCCAGAAATTGAGAAGCTGGAAATCTTCATCAATAATCTTGTCCTAGAGATCAACTACCCTTTACAAATGCAAGATCATACATCTTTTGATAAGATGGTAGACAATGCGATCAAAATCGAAAAGGTACTTGTGAAAAAATGAGACATCACACTTCAAAAGGACAAGTACGACTCAGGATCCAGTTCTAAAGACAAGAACAAAAATTGGAACAAGAATAAAGGCATCATCATAGATAGTGTTGTTGATACTATCTGTGCCCCATCAAAGGCACCAACTTTCAATCTAACTATTGGTACCCAAGCCATCAAAGCTTTAGAAAAAAAGGTGCTTGAACCATCTCAAAAGAAGCTAGAATACAAATCTTGGTCTGCTGATAATAAATGAAAGTTCACTCCTCTTGGAGAATCTTTGGAATCAGCTATGAGAACTCTGCTATCTAATAACATCATTTCCTTGCCTGAGATTTGACAATCTGATCCTGATCCTAAACCAAAATGGTGGAGAGAGAATGAATTCTGTGATTTCCATTGCGGTAAAGGTCACAAAACTAATAACTGCTTACGCTTGAAACATACTATTCAAGATCTGATTGATAAAGGAGACATCACGATTAACAATCATAAGAGCAATAATGATCATATAACATTCACAGAACCATTTCTGAAACATGGTCAAGAAGTTTCATCTTCTCAGCCTAATATGGGGGCAAAGGTCAATTATGCTTACCCTGGAAATAATGTTGTTATCAATATGGTTGAACCTTGTCTCTCTGAGCATTGCAATGTCATCACAATTGTGCGAAGAGATAAAGATCATACTTCAACTAACGCAGTAACTCGATCACAGGCTCAGGCACATCTGAACGGACAAATCCTAGATTCATCAAATGTCCCTAAGATGCCCTTCAATCTTTCTTCTGCTTCCAAACAGAAGGTTGTTTCTAAATCTTCCAATCCTAAAGATATGAGGCTGACATCTTATAGCATTGTTCAACAAATCCAACACACTAATGCAAAAATCTCCATGTTTGAGTTGCTTCAGATATCTCCAGCTCATAGAGCTATTCTAGACAAAGCTTTTCTCAGATCCAATGTTCCTAATGACTTTGATTTAGATAGGTTCCAGACTATGGTTGGACATCTTACATCTCCACAGTATATATCCTTTTCAAAGGAAGATGACAACTCTTTGATTCACCCGCATAACCAGCCCTTGCATATAGAAGTCTTGATCCAGAATCGTAGAGTCAAACGTGTGTTGATAGATGGGGGCACTGGCCTAAACATTTGTTCTTACAGCTTGGTCATACAATTGGGATTTTCAGAATTGGCTATTGATCCCAAAAAGAAAATAACTATAAAAGCCTATGATGAACAAGAAAGATCTTCTAAAGGCACCATTGTCTTACCTATCAGAGCAGGTCCTGTTATCAGAGATACTATATGTCAAGTTCTTGATCTACCTTTGGCTTACAACATTCTTCTAGGGAGACCATGGATACATGAGATGAAGGCTATTCCTTCTACATTCCACCAATGTTTGAAATTTCCTTATGAAGGAGTAGAGGTCACTATTCCAATAGACATATCCACCATTTGCAATACATTGAAAGAAAGTGCAGATAAACTTGTGCCTAATAATAGAGAATCTTCCATTAAGCCAACAAAAGAAGCATCCACATCTAAAATGGAAGATGTTGCAAAAGAGGTCAATATCAAAGAAAATGGTACGGGAGAATATACTATAGAGCCAGTCTTATCTTTGACATCTCTACCTATCTCACCTAAGTCTTATGGAAAATCTTTAAAACAATCCAAACCAGACTCTAAGGAACCTCTTGAGGCATATAAAAATAATTTTGTAGTAGAACAAGTATCTAAACAAAAGTTTGAAGAAGAGGAAGCTATGCTTACATGGCTATACAAAGATGAACCTGAACCTCAAGTTGTTCCAACTAGTGACTCTACAGTATCCAAAATCCCTTCCAAGACATATGGTCCAAGAGATAAACTCATAGCTAAAATGGGATATTCAGGTAAAGGACCTCTAGGAGTCAGAAGAGAAGGTCTTATAACACCTATTTCACATATTGGTAGGGCAAACAAAGATACTATTGGCTTAGGCTTTAGAAAGAAACCCTTCCCCCTCAAAGGTAATTGTTCTCATGTCATAAAGCAGATCACACCAGGTGAATCCCTTCTTAACAAGGAAGAAACTGAACCATCAAATAGTGATTCAAACAGCTCTGAACTCATCCCTTATGAGCGTTTGCCTAAGGAAATCAAAGACCTCCTTGAAGTTGAAGATGATCCAATAAAAAGAATCGATGTACTAGAAACACAAGAACCTACTATCAACCAAGAGGTAGTTGCAACACAAGAACCAGCTAATCTCGAAGACAATCAAGCAGACAAAGAGGAAGGTGGTAGTTATTTGAGAGAGATTCCCATGAGTATGAATTCAAATCAGAATCTGAGGGTAACCCTTCTTGGGGTATTTATCCTAGCTTTACTCATGTTCTTAGATTTCCTAGAGGCATAGATGAAGAATCTAATGACTATGAATGGGGAGCCATTCTAGAAGAAGATGAGCTTATTACAGAGAAACATGTTGATGTTATTCACCAATATGCACCTAAACCCAATGTAAGTCTAGAGTGAAATGATGAACTTATCGAGTCTGATCCACTAATGGTTGAAGTGGACTCCCATGATGACATTGAGCCTATTCATGAATTGAATGTCTTAAGTTGTAATATCACCTTTGTACTTGAGCATCGGGTTAGGACCAATGATGACAGATCCATATCCGTAACCACTATCTCCCAATCTTTCCCCATTTTGACTATCCAACATCCTGAACTTCTTGATCAAACCTCCACAAATCCAAGCCATGGTATTTATACCTTCCTGAATGACTATGCCCTTTCTTGTTACCTCAATGCAGTTGAGCCTATGAGGACTTCCATTAGTGAACCAAGTGTTAGCATGACAGAGTCAGACATCAAGTATCTTAGTTAGAAAAATAAGAATAAGAATAAAAAGAAAAGGAGTTATGAGGGTGAAAACCACTTTGTGGTAGTCTCAGAACCTACAAAAGTAAAAATAAATGATGTATCCAAAGGTAAAAACCTCTCTGAGGTGCCTAAGGATGAGATATTTGATGTCCTTCCAAGTCATTTACTGGACAGATCTCTAGTTCTAATTGAGCCCACTCAATCTATCAATTTGGGAACAACAGAAGAACCACAGTTGATCCATGTAGCACAATCTTTATCAAAAGAAGAGAAGCAAAAATTTACAATATTCCTAACAGAGAAGAAGATCAACTTTGCATGAAAATATTCAGATATGCGAGGGTTGGATCCTAATCTTATAATGCATCATTTATCTATAGCCCCAAATGTCAAACCTGTTAAGCAAAAATTGAGAAAGATGCATCCTCATGTTGCACTCTTGGTAAAAGCTAAATTAGAGAAGCTCCAAAAAGTTGGATTCATCCGAGTTATTGACTATGCAGAGTGGATCTCTAATATTGTACCTATTTCAAAACCTGATAAATCAATCAGAGTGTGCACAGACTTTAGAGATGTCAAAAAAGCATGCCCTAAGGATGATTTTCCATTACCTAACATTGATATGATAGTGGACATGAGTGCAAGATTTGAGATGTAATTTTTAATGGATGGTTTTTCTGGATATAATCAAATAAAAATTGCTCCAGAGGATCAAGAGAAAACTACTTTCACATGTGCATGGGGCACCTTCTATTGGAATGTCATGCCATTTGGGCTTAAAAATGCTGGTGCTACATATCAAAGAGCCATGACATCTATTTTTCATGACATGATGCATAGGACTATGGAGGATTATGTTGATGATACTTTAGCAAAATCTATGATTAGAGTTGAACATCTAAATGACTTGAGCAAGATACTAGATAGAATGGAAAAATTTAGTCTTAGACTAAATCCTAAAAAGTGTGCTTTTGGCGTCACTTCTGGAAAGCTCTTAGGATACATAGTCTCAAAGAAGGACATTGAAGTTGATCCAGCTAAAGTAAAGGCTATCATGGAAATGCAACCTCCAAAGAATATTAGTCAAACGAGGACATTGCAAGGGAGAGTACAATCTATCAAAAGATTCATATCACAACTAGCAGACATATCACAACCTTTTACAAAAACATTACATAAAGGTGTGACCTTTGCGTGGAATGAAGAATGTGAGAACAAATTTAACCATATCAAGAAGTATCTCTCAAATCCTCCTATCTTAATGCCTCCCATTCCAGGGAAGCCTTTGATCTTATATGTCTCTGCTACAGATACATCACTGGATTGCTTGCACAACATGATGAGAACAAAAAGGAAAGAGCTATATACTATATCAGTAGAACATTGGTGGCATATGAGAAGAACTATTCAATGATTGAGAAAACTTGTCTAGTTGTGATCTTTACATCATAGAAACTGAGACATTACATGTTGGCGCATACCACACATTTGGTAGCTAAGATTGATCCACTCAAGTACCTACTAAGCAAAGCTGCCCTCACGGGTAGATTAGCTAAATGGGTCATGCTCTTAAGTGAATTTGACATTGAATATGTGGAAAGAAAAGTTATAAAAGGATAGGTAATTACTGATCAATTACAAGATGCACCTATGATTGATGATACACCAATGCAAATGGAATTTCTAGATTCCTCTATCATGACTATTTCTTCTAGAGAATGGCAGCTATTCTTTGATGGCTCCTATACACAGAATGGATTAGGAGCAGACATATTGTTCATAACTCCTCAAGGATACTCAATCCCAAAAGCATTCAGATTAAAGTTCCCTTGCACAAACAATATTCAAGAATATGAAGCCCTTTTGAATGGTATGAAAATCGCAATTGAGTGGAGAGTAACAAAATTACACATTCATGGAGACTCACAACTTGTTATCCATCAAGTCAATGATGTGTACCAAACTAAAGATGAAAAGCTCATTCCTTATAAGAGAATGGTAGATGATTTAAAGAAGTATTTCATATTTATCACATTTGAACAAATTCCTAGAATAGAGAACAAGGTTATCGATGTAATGGCAATGCTATCTACACTATTACAACAGCCTAAACATGAGCTACACTACGAGTTCCTGGTGGAAGCACTATCTTATCCTACATATGATTCCCCTGAAACCGACATGATTTGCACTGTTGTAGGTCATGATTCATCCAAATATAAAAATCTATTCTCCTATCTCAAAGACCAAACCATCCCTGATACCTTTAACCATCATGAAAAGAGATACCTTATCTATAATGCCTCCCGATATGTCATCATTGGTCATGATCTATACAAACAAGGTCTAGATGGTATGCTACTTAGATGTTTAGAACGGGAAGAGTCTCAACGTGCATTAGAGGAAGTCCACAAAGGTATTTGTGGGTCACACTCAAACGGTTTAACAATAGCTCGAAAACTTATTAGGGCTGGGTACTATTGGCCTGAAATGGAGAAGGAGTCCATCAAGTTTGCTAAGAACTGTCAAAAGTGCCAGGTGCATGGCAACTTAATTCATGCTCCAGGGAGAGATCTAATTCCCTTTACTACACAATGGCCTTTTCACCAATGGGCATTTGATCTTATAGGAGCTATACATCCTCATTCTTCTAATGGACATACCCATATAATCATAGCTACAGACTATTTTACAAAATGGGTAGAAGCAGTCCCTTTGACACAAGCAACTGGAAAACAAATATCTATGTTCATATTGAACTATATCATATGCTGATATGGGATACCTCATTCCATAATCATAGATAACGGTGGACAATTCAAGAAAAAAGATCTAGATGATTTATGTGCTAAATTCAAGATTACACAACATTGGTCATCTATCTACTATCCTCAAGGGAATGGACAAGCAAAGGCTTCTAATAAGAATCTATTAAAAATCTTGCACCGTACAATTAATAAAATAGGAAGAGACTGGCATCTCATGATCAATCTAGCTCTTTAGGCCTATAGAAAAAGTATCAGAACACCCACTGGGGCTACACCATTTGCTTTAGTTTATGGGTCTGAAGCGGTACTGCCTATTGAGGTTGAAATCCCATCACTAAGAATCAGAATGCATGGTCTAGTAACTGATGATGACTACAGAGTGTCTAGGTTGCAAGAGCTTGAACTACTAGATGAGTGCAGAAAAGTAGCGTATGATCATCTCAGAGTATATCAGAAAAGAATGTCTAGAGGTTACAACAAGAAAGTCAGACACAGAGAATTTCAGGTTGGTGATCTAGTCTTGAGAGAGAATCCTAAAAATCAATCACATCAAGAACGCAAGGGGAAGTTTGAACCCAATTGGTTGGGTCCTTTTTTTATCACTACTACTTTTGGCTCTGGTGCCTATCAACTCTCAATGACTAAAGAAGAACAGCTCCGAGAACCAATCAATGTTCTCCATCTGAAGAAATTCTACGCCTAAGGCATTCACTCTATGGTAAAATGTCCTGAAAAAATTATAAAAATTGGAAAAAGTCCTTAAAAAAATGAACATCTTGGTGAAAACCTAGCAATAGGCGCCTTGATGATTCACAAAAAAAGTAAAAAATATCAAAAGTACAAAAAAGTTGAAAAAATAAAAAATACAAAAAAAAAAAAGAGAAAAAGAAAAAGGGCCTTGGTGAAAACCTGGAAACAAGCGCCTTGGTAGAAAAAATAGAATCTTTTCCAAGATGGTGAAAACCCGACAAACGGGTGCCACTTGTTAAAAAATGCTCCATCTATCAGCGCAATCTTGGTCTTTCCTAGCTTTCAGTCTTGCTTTAGTTTGTACATATCTCCCAATTTGTTTTCAGTAAGTCGATCTGTACACCAATCAGCTCAAACATTTATATCCTATCAATGTTCAAACTTGGGGGCAATCAAAGTCATATCCTATGGCCTCCAATGTATCTGAGATGTATCATATCCAGTCAGAGTCCTTTGAAGCTTCATTTGAGTCAGTTAGTCTGTCTTGTCTCCAGAAAGGATTTTGCATTTACAACAATGCAATCAAACATCAAACACAAACTGAAAATAATCTATGCTTTTTACATGCTTTTATCTCCTTGTATGCTTACTAATTCACATTGCGATTTTTGCATATTATGTCCTTTCAAGCTCTTCAATGATGTCCTTTACAGGATTTAGAGAGTGATGACTAGGGGCATAATCTTTTCTTTGTTTTCTTCTTGTATGTGAAAATCTAACAACTTTGGAAATTCTGGATTGAAATGGTATCCAATTGTAAGAGCCTCTATCTCAAATTGGATGGCCATGCGTACCTCGACCATTGATACCTGAAAAACTCAAGGAAGTTTGATCTAACTATTGTCCTGTTTGAGTGATTTCTTTCTCCTACTGTGAAACACGATCTTACCTAAGGATGTGAACAATAAAGGGTCACTACAGGTAATTCACATTGGATTTAGAATGATCTCTTGACTGTTTGATGTGTTTGTAATGCAAGGCGTGTTCTAGTCATCATGATGTTTATGTTTTGATGCTTATACAAATTGCAATATCAAAATGGACATGATATTCAGGTCATCCTGGCATTTATGCCTTGGTGCTTATTATCTAATCTGACATTCCGAAAACAAAATCAATATTCATATATCCATGGTTTCCTAATCAGTGGGTGTTGTATTGATTCCTGCGCATACAAATTGATATTCATATATGTATAGTTTCATAACTAGTGGGCATTGTATTGATTTATCCGATTACCTAAAAATTCAATCACGAGAATAACCGACACATGATCAATGACTAGGTCCTAGGTCTTAGGTTGCATTTTTACATGTTTCTTTGCATTTCACATGTTTGCATGATCTAACAAATGGCTAAACGAACTTCAATGCTTAAACAATTCTTCAAATGTCTCTTCAAATCTAACAAGAGTTGAAGCCTAACTCGAAGGTCTCTTCGTAGACTCACAAGCAGTTATCCTCCTGGGTTAAACATCCCTTTGACATAAGACTGAGTACTTGTCTTCATCAATTCTTGCAAAACATATCATATGTATCTTTGCATTTACATTTCATATCATAATCACCTGTTGCATTACAATACATCCATGTGCATAAGCATAAATCATACATACATCTTTTCATAATCAAAATACATTTGCATAACATCCATACATATGAAAGAAATAATTGCATTGCATATATCCATACATGTATTCTACACTACTCATAGCATAAACATCACATGATATCATCACAAATCGAAACATGACAAGTACAAATGAAGTCACAACTAAAATATCAATCTCATATATATATATATATATATATATATATATATATATATATATATATATATATATATATATATATATATATATATATATATATATATATATATATATATATATATATATATATATATATATATATATATATATATATATATATATATATATATATATCAAAAATCTCGAACTAGTCAGGGGTGCACTACTAGCACAGTGTACAAAAGAATACACTCATGTGAGCTATCAAAGTCAAAACAATATATCAATGATCAAAAAGAGTAAAGTATATCAGAATGTATCAAAACAAATCAACTATCAACATGATCCTCTGCATATGGTGGAGGAGGAGGTGGTGCATCTAGTATTGCCTCTGCTCTAGGTGCTTTGGCTCCCTCTGATGCCATCATGTACTTTGAATAGGATGGAACTCTCTGTGCAGCAGGAACAACTGTATAATATGTGGACACATAGTAAGCTGCCCATGAGGTCTGATGAATCACCTCTGCCTATAATCTCTGTACCTCTGCACGTAGCTTAGTCCGTTGTCTATCTACCTCTATGTATCACTACTCCCATCGAGCACTGCGCACCTTTAGGTCCCTGACCTATACTCTGAGCCGTCTGATAGTCTCCTATGGAGTAGGAGGAACAGTAGGATCAACGTTTGGCATCTTAGTATCTGGGGGAGTCTGCTCTGTGGTCTTTTCCCTCTATGCCTTACGGTGTCTAATCTCAGCACCTAAATCAAATCCAGTATCATCCTGTAAGGGATCAGTATCTCCACCTACCACTTGCTCAGCTGCCACTACATCATTAGTTGAACCAACTCCACCTAATGTACCGCCCTCTCCCCTAGTCTGTCTATGAGAACCGGTAGATCTACCTGCTGTGGAACTAGTGGGACGAGTGGGCCTCATCTGTCCTGATGGTCTCTGTGGTGGAGCCATCGCTCTGGGTCTCAGAGGTGTGGGATGTATAATGGGAGCCTGTGTAGGTCTAGGACCCTGTCCCATCGGAGCACCTGTAACGTCCATCACCTCCTCCAGGGAGGGTATCAGCTCGGTTGGATCAGAAAATCTATGAATGGGATGGTCAGCAAGCCAGGAAATGAATCCATCAGTAACACCAGCATCAAGTACATCTGGTTTGTACTCCCAATTCCTGTTGACAATAGCACTGTACTCCTATGAACACAAAGCATAAAAGAGCCTCTATGTCCATCCAAGTCCAATCTCACAACCTATCCATGCATATGTAGCATAATCCTCAGGGGCATCCTGTACTCACCCATACTACTGCCAGACCCTGGTAATAAGGTGTAATCACCTAAAAATGGTCATCTAAACTGTTAGCCCCTTTCTAGCATTATTTGCTAAAATTATCAATTGCTTATTCTTGATCAAATCCTAGTTCTATCATTTATTCAATTATTTTCTATGGGCTAACCATTTTATCCTAAAGTCTTTATTTAATTAAAAGGAGTCTTCTCCTCTTTTATTAAATAAAAAGCCCCCCACTTTTCCTCTTATCCTAAGTTGCACAAATAAAGCATTATTCCTATTTTATAAAAAGGAAAAAAACACTTTTTGTCTCGTATGGGCACAAAAGTCAACTCTTATTTTCCCATTGGAGGATACTTGTGCACATGGATTGCTCCTCTTTGATGCTCCACCGTTGATTAAATATTTTGCCTCTTAATCTCCATGGTCCATTCCTTCTCATTTCTTATAAAAGGAGAGCTCTCTTCTTCATTCTAGATCCCCAACTTTTTATGCTAATGTTATGCTGCAGGTTTTCTAGGTCACTTTGGAGCTTTTAAAGATTTGGAGCATTCTTGGCTTTTGCATCTACATGTTATTCTAGTTTCATTTATCATGGCATTCATAGCTTCATATTTAGCTTAGTTTCCTTTGTGTTTTAGATTAATTCATCTAGCTTAATTAGGAGGCTTTGTAATACTTGCATATTTCCTTTCATAGCATAGCTTGTATTTTCATTTCTAGCATAGTTGCAATGCATTTGCATTTGCATTTGATTCTTGGGGATATTGGCATTCTCACCCTTGTCTTCATTTGAATCTCCCATTGCATGGTTTACTAGCAAGGTTATTGGCTTAATAGCTCTAGCTGAGAGCATTCTTAACACCCTTGCACTCCATGCCTAGGGAGCTCTAAATCGATTTCTCAAGGTTTCCAATCCATGGATTCTCTTGGAAGCAATGATTTAGAGAAGTGCACTATTTAGTGTGTACATTTTTGGCGCCCACCATGGGGCAAAGCATTATTGTTTTGTCCTTAATTTTTTACATTTCCATCAAATTTTCGTCAAATTTTTAGCTTCATTTTTGGATCTCAGGTTTTTCAGTCTCAAAGTGTTCTAGTATCGCGTGATAGTTCGCTTGTGGTCGCGCAATACTTTACCAGTTAAAAGTATCACCCCGCTTGAGACATTCTGTCGCCCCGTTTGAGACATTTTGTTGCTTACAGTAAAGTGAAGTATCGCCCAAAAATATATTATTGCCCCGGTATACTGTAAAGTGTCGCACAATATTTCTAGTGATTGTACTATCGCTTGTACTCAACAGTGAGTTGTTTCTTGGTTCTTTCTTGCAAGTTTTGGGTTTTCTATTTTTTTATTTTTAAAATCAGCTTTTTTATAAATTTTCGCATACGGTATCAAAAATTTAAGTGTGATATATCGTTGGAAAGCTCTTTTTGAGCCTAATCCAACCATGTTGGTTTCATTTTCAAATTTTGCCATTTGATCAGCTATTTTACTTGTAGATTATCTAATTTTTGATGTGCTAACCATTGTGGGACTAACAAGTTGTGCTTGTAGGTACCTTCCTTGCTTGAAAAAATTGCTAAAAAGATCGCATGTCAAAGCTTCAAATGCACAAGGGCTACTAATTATTTTTGCAGGGCTGCCCAAAGTATAGAAAACCCCCCCAAAAAAGTGCTTGTTGTTTATTTCATTTCAAGTGTGGCAATTACTAGTTGTTTCATTTCATAGGAACATAATATCTTATTGTAGGAATTTTTGGGTGGTAGGAGAAGTATGCTCTTCACCCTTGTGGTGAACCAGAAAATCTTGACCCATCTTTGGATTTTGAAAGCAAGAGGGTAATTAAACTCTTTGTTTGGTGTGTTTGGGAGATATTTTTGAGCTAGGAGATTATGCTCTTCACCCTTGAGGTGAACCAAAAATCCTGACACTCAAAAGTTGATCCACTCTTTGTTTAGTTTTAAGATCCTTTAGCGGGCCTGCTCTTGAGCAATCAAGAGGAATGACCCAAGTGGGGATAAGCTAATACCGAGCTATTCCAACCCACTATAATCTCAAGGCTAACAAGGACACAAAACCTTGGTAGATGTAGTGCTTGTCTTCGCTTGATGTGAGTACTTGCGGGATTGTGACCATGAGGAAAGTGTTGAGCAAGAATGCTTAAGGTACTCTTGTGGCCGCTAGGTCCCAATCCTTTTTGAGGAGCAAGAGGGGTACTATGAATGAAAGCCCTTACTAAGAACCATAGGTAGAGGCCACCCTATTTTGTCGCTTAGCTTCTTGGTGCAAGGATTGATCCAAGTGGAATAACCCGGATCACCCCAAGATTACTCACCATCTGTGTTCCTTTGGTTGTGTCATTGACACCTCCATGACAAAGCCAACATCTATTGTGGGCAACCACTTTGTGTGAGGCAATGGGACATCGAGTGTGGGCCAAGTTGCTAAGTATTGAGCCTTTGTCCTTCTAGGCTAGCAAGTGCTTGAACTATTCTCGTTGTTATGTACCCGTGCAAATGTTCTTGAACATACAAACATTGCAGTAGTGCTCATAGAATTTTTCATTTTGATATCCCAACTGCTTGTCTTGGCAAGGTTGCTTTTGCTCTTGCACAAGTGTTTGATGACATGTTTGATCACCTATCGTTTGCAAACTTGTCTACTTCCTGATATTATTGTGCTTGAAACCAATAAATTGTACTTGCAATCTACAACATTGACCAAATTGCTTTCAAAACTGAGTTTTTCACATTCACTGGTCAAGAGTCATACGATACTGAAACATCATCGCATACCTTCAACCAAGAATCCTGAGTTATTCTGCTGTCCTGCTACTGTTGCAATTTTGAGCTATTACACTTGCATTTTAACTTGTTGTAGAGTGTCTTTTTCTATTCTTATCTAAAGCTGGTTTGTTACCTACATGCTTAGGATTGTTCTAGACTGAAACAAATGAGCTAAAACTATTGGATTTGAGCCTATCGAATGTCACTTTTGATCACTTGTCAAAACACGGTTACCTATCTAGCTACTTGCTAATCGAGCTTCTTGCTCACATCTAGGCTTGTGTCAATTGACTGTTGTAAGTTCTCGAGCACTTTGACCAGCCATCTCTATTGTTCTATCTCGACAAGTGATCATCACTGGCTTTTTCTTATCTCAACATCTAAGAAACTTTGTCTCATTTTATTGGTTGAAAAACTTTATTTTTCATGCCGGTTACAACTCGGTCTCAATTTGAACAAGGGAGTCACCCTTCGTTCAATTATACGCAGTTACCTTCTCCCACTAGACACTCACGAGCACCTATTAGCAACGCTAGTTCTAGTTCTGAGGATTCTAAGGCTACCCCGTGGTACAAAGGAGGTTTCCTCTTTTCTGCATTTAAGTCTTCCAAAAACACAGACAGTGTCTCACTCACTCTCACTGAACAAGAAAAATTTCACCATTTGCAAGATCACTTTGAGCATAAGGACAACCAAGCGCGCTTAGACAAAGAACACAACCAAACCATAATGGATGCTGTTAGGCGCATGGCTTTTAGAGGAACGTCTCACGAGCAACCTGAGACTAGTAGTTATGAGCATAGAACACTTTTTGGTACCAATGGAAATTATGGCAACAACACACCACCAAGGTCCCCTCCAAGATGGACTTTTGATGTACCTTCTTAACCTCCTAGACCCCGTCCCTCTCACCATGAGGAAGAAGCTGTTGATGAGGTTTCTAGTGAGGAGCTTATGAGATCAACTCATCTTCCAAACTAGCAGCTCCTCCAGCTTTATGATATGCTCTCCTCTTTGACTAATGTGTGTTTTTCAGCTCACCTCACTATCTCTCCTTCTTTGAAGCAGATGACACATCTCTTAACCACCCTCACAACCTTGCCTTACACATTGAAGTTATGGTCTACCACACCCAAGTCCGCCGAGTCCTAATAGACAATGGTGTTGGGTTAAATATTATTTCTTTCAATGTCATACAACAACTGGGTTTGTCAGAATTTGCTGTCGATCCTTAGAAGTGTTCAAATATTCTAAAAAATGTGTACACTAAAAATGCCCCTAGACAAAATAGCACTGTACTCCTGTGAACACAAAGCATAAGAGAGCCTCTGTGTCCATCCAAGTCCAATCTCACGACTTATCTGTGCATATGTAGCATAATCCTCAGGGGCATCTTGTACTCGCCCATACTGCCACCAGACCCTGGTAATAAGGAACCTCTCTATAGTGGAGGATGACCTCCCAATCAGTACACGACTCTGAAAGAAGTAACTAAACTACTCTTGAGCAGTAGGCCAAGGCTCAATGGCTACATATGGTCTCCAACGCACAAATGTCATATCATCGAGGCATCGCCTCCAGTACTCAGTGTGACCCATCCATCCCTGTATGACATATCCAACATATATATAAATGATAGGCTCCTGAGGTTGCCTCTATGAAGTACATACAGGTCTCAACACTGGGATATGCTCCCAAGCCCATATCTGTAAAACTAGAGCTCCTACAGCAAAAGACTTGCTCTCCTGATACACTACCTTGTGCATCTCAAAGAACATGTGAGCTAATAGACACTGACCCTAGGCTAACTTAGAGGGTGTCGCTATCAAACGTGCTACCATAGGGGCCCAGCCCATCAAAAGACCATTTTGCTGACGGTCAGACATGATAATATCGTTGATCATCCTGGCAATGATGCACTCTAGCCAATGTGTCTGTCCATATCTCTGCACTAAGGTCTCCCAAGAAATGGAAGTAGTCATCTGAGTGTCATCTCCGAAGAGACATCTAAAAGCTAATAAACCTAAGTTCCCTGAACTCACATACTTTGGCTGTCGGTCTGCATGAAAAGGAATGCGCAGTATACGATACACATCCTCAGGGGTAACAGTGATCTCCCTAGTTAGCAAGTGGAATGTTTGTGTCTCTGAGTGAAATCTCTTAATTAGAGCAGTCAAAAGTCTGTGATTTACCCTAATCTTAGGTAAATGTATCAAGTACTCAAATCCACAAGAAGCAAGGTGGACCCTCATAGGGTCTGGCAATGACACACATAATCTCTGCGTAGCAAGATGCGAGATTTGTACATGTACATCTGGATATATGACCTATACAGTACAGAAACAAGGAATCCTATCAGTAATTTGGTCATAGAACAGGTTACAAGGGTAGAAATGGGGCAATTCAATATTTTAGAAGGTAGGTTAACAGGTCAGCAATCAAGCTACATAATCATAAAAATAAAAAATTTGACCTAATATTGAGTTTTAAGCTCATTGTTTTCCATACGACACTTCAAACTGGCATGAAAAGTCATACGAGTTTCTACATCATACCATACGACAGAGCATAGTGACACGACAGTGCATCCCTCATCGTATGAGTTATGAGGGACCCGATGAAACGTCATACGACTCATGGGTCCCTTTGATACGAGTCTTGGGGGCTTATGAGACAACAACCTATCTACAGTTGAAAAATCGCATGAGTCCCGCTGGGGAGTCGTACAAGTTTCCATACATGCGAAAATTCAAAAGTAAAAAACGTACGAAAAATCCTAGAAATGCTATAAAACATAAAAAAAATTGACATTTTAGCAAAGCACAAAGGTCCACCTACCGGATGTCTGTACTACCAAGGTCTCTGGTGTCTTCAGCTACGCTCAAATCGATGCAAACTCACAGGTACCTTTGGTTTTACCATTTTCTCGCTCAGAGGGCTCCACAGGATTTCTAAAGTCAAAAGGTTGAAATGAATTGAAAATGACCCTTCCGACATTTATATAGCTTTTGACCTAATTTTCAAAAGTGCTCCGTTTTTCATGGAAATTGCACCCCTAGCTAATTTCGACGTTCTAAATCTATTTTCGAGATCAAAATTGAAATCTGAGATCATTTACTATGTCAAAATTGTGATTTAATTTTTTTTGGACCTAGGACTGTCTACTGCTTGCATAATCGACCTTTCATCATCATAGAAATTTAGTAGTCAACTTAACTGATTATCTTACATCAAACTATCAACATTTCAACTTGGTCAACTATGGTCAACTCATGGTCAAACCTAGTCAAACTTGGTCTACTGGACCTCCCAACGATGCATAATGCATTCTCGAATGTGTTTAACCACTTCTCAAATCAATTAACATGCTTCTGAACTATCAACGCTGACTTTTCTTGTCAGGTTTCAATTTTCATCCTGAAGGGGGCATGGTATTGCACATCATTCAAAGTCTGTAATCTAATGTTGAAATCATATCTTTCCTTAGTAATCAAGACAACAACCATGTCTAGTTGCTGATTCATCAAAAAGACCTCATCGCTTGGGGCAAATCAATCATCGCTCAGGGCATATCAGATTCATCGAGATCCATATCAATATGGTATTCTTCTAATCTTGTAAACTATATCAGTTTTTCGTAACCATCGGTTCATTAGTGTTATTTCCTTGGTTCTTCGTAACTGAAGGGTTCAAATGTGATACCAATGTGATTCTTATTGACAATCGGGTTTGGAATCGGTCACTCACTTCTTCGCAATCATAAGGTTCAGAATTAGGCTTTTTGACACTTTTTCGCAATCATCGGTTCATTTGCTGTTATAGTTAACATTATCTTTGGTCATTCAAGACCTAATATCTTCATATCAATTTCAATAAGTTTCTGTCTCATATCAATCAATTTCTGTTTCATATCAATATCAATTTCAACATCATACACAGATTGTCTTTGAACCACTGCGCTTCGCACAACAATTCAAAGAGGGGCAAAATGTAATACCCCAAAAATGGGCTATAAGTTCATTAACCTCCTATATCGACACATTGAACAAAATCAACATCAAAGTCCTAACCTAAGGCACATCTGAACATTATCGAATCTTAATTGATTATCTCAAATTCTGCATCGAAGAATATTCCTAGCAATATTCCTATTTATCCTAATTATCTTTAATTTAATGATTATTTGGTGATAAATCCTATTTATCCTAAAGTTTGATTAATTGAATATTCTCAATATTTAATTAATTAGATTTAATACTGTCACTTAATTATTTAATTGGATTTAATTATATTTATTCCTAAATTATATTATTCCATTTTGACAATAAATCAAATATTCCATGACTAATTGATTAAATTCTTATTTAATTAATTAATATCAATTGTCAAATTTAATAATATAGTTTTTGAATAAAAGTTTGATTTAATAATTGATTGACCCATAAATCAATTGTTTTATTTTTAAAACTAGTTAAGTTGAGGATAAATCACTTTATTTATTTATTTAATTCATGATTAATTATGCACATCCAAAAAACAATTAAAACTAAATCAGAAAATCAATTCAAGTTGTTTTAAAAATAAACTCAACTCTCTTTTGAGTTAAAAGCTGATCTCAACTTCTGATTTAAATCAAAAAGCTATTTTTGCATGATTTTTTGTGATTTAACTATCTTTAATTCCTTGTTGACTCAAAAATCAACTAAGTGATTTATGGCTTTTCCATGCATCCCCATAGCCCTGGATTTCTATAAAATCAAGGCTTCAGCTCTTCACAAATAATCTCACAAGTTTGCATACTTACTTTGCCAAAATCAATCCACAAATTTGCACAATCACGCTAGTGAATCGATATCTGAAGAATTGAAGCTTCTTTGCGAATCAACAACTTTTGTGAGATCAATCTTATTGGCAATTCATTGTAGCTTATTTTGCATATCAATTTTTCATATAGATTAGATTTCATATCATTTTTCATCTTATTGCACAGAAAACCAAAAAAATAGATTAATTTGCATTCATCTCATATCTAGATTCTGCATTCAAATCCTTCATTTAGATGTCGTCAAGGTCACTGATCTCAGTCCAATCTGAGAATACATACTCGCATCTACTAGAAGGCAGTAAATCGCTTGGTTAGATTAGTTTCCATTTCACTGTACGATTTTGATTTTAAACTAACCTCTAATATTTTACTGAAGTGTTGTGTCTACAGCTAGGTACAAAATTCACACACACAAGAAGAAGTTAACCTTCATTTTTATGCTAAAATCTTAGAACATATGCTTCATCTTTATGCTAAAGCAATTCAAAGGTGGGAGGCAATAATTACAAGTGCCTATGGCATTTGAAAAGTTAGAGACATCATCCAACACAACTTAGGTTTTTTTTCAAGAGTTGGAATAGTAGAAGGAGCATTTTCCAATGTGAAAGAAGACAATTTAACTAAGTAAGCAAGATGTGATATATGTGAATGTGAAAGAAGACAGTTTAACTAAGTAAGCAAGATGTGATATATGTCATGATTCTCTCAAAGCAAGTTCTAAACTTTGAGGAAGCTATTCTAAGAGAAATAGGATGCCAAGCTTCAATACTTCTTTAGTTCTTACTTATCTTTTAGCAAAATATAGTGTATTGAAACTTAGAAAATGGTTTCTCTTCGTTGTTTTCTACTATCCATTGTAACTAAAAATGCAATTCATTTGATAGAACATCAACATTGTAAATCATTTCAAGAAAACAAAATAATCTAAAATTTATTTTTGCTATATACAACTCTTTAATCAATAAAGCATAAGCATTTTGCCTATAAAGGGCTATTTGTTTTGTGTACAAAAAAGGATGATTGATGTAACATATGTGATGATACATGAAACTCCTTACAATATGTCTAATTTCTCAGTACCTTGAAGTAGACAATACACATATCGAATAGGTCACATGTTGTTTTGCTAGCTCAAAAGGTTGTTAGTTGTGAAATATGTCATTTTCTTATGAAATTATGAATGCACCAAACCTTTCCATGAAATATTGATGCATAAATGTGTGAAAATCTTGAGTTACAATTTGAAATCAACTTAGTTGTCGAGTAAATTGCATGAGAAACAACAATATAGGTTTTAATAACAATCATTTGGTGCATTACCCCAATAAAAAGAGGTCCATTTCATGTAACTTTCTATCTTTGTTCCTAGTACGCAACAATATTTTAGTCTAGTTAGGCAATTGTAGAAACAGAAGCAACCTTATTTGAAGATTCACTCTAACCTACGGGCAACCCACAAGCCATAGAGTGTTTCCATATTTCATTGGATGGCTAAATATAATATTTAACCCGAGTGCAATCCAAGTGATAACAATTACTTTTCATATTTTAGATGTGAGCCACATTTTAGTCAATGAAAATCAACATCTATCCAATATCTAGATACACCATATCATTATTATGGTTTCCTTTCACTTATTATATAATTTTTACCAACCAATCAATGATAAATATTCTTAACCTAAAATTTAATTGCATCAATTACTTAATCATTATTAAGTTAAACCTTTTAAATCAAATAAAATAAAGTTTCCAAACCACATTTTATCTAAAATGGATAAATGTTTTTGATAAATCCATAGGACCAAACAATCTATAAGATAAAATGTTGCAATGAAATTATTAACTTGTCACATTGGTCAAACAAAACAGGTGCACTCGATTATCCCCAAGAAAAAAACAACGGATATAGCTTACCGACCGTTTAAAGACTAAACGTTGAAAAAATAGTGTTCGCAATTTTTTTAAAAATCTAAATATATAAAGAAACATAGGGAAAGTTGCCGGATAAAATAAGTACACTTTTTAAGACGTATAAATCAAGGCGAACTTTATTTTTTAATATTTTAATGGCGGTATTTTAGAGAACGTGCAATTACCAATGGATCAGCATTAATTTTGCAAATTCGTTATTTTATTCTTCCGAGCTCCTGAATTTAGTTGCAGCACGTTATTCGTTCGTGTTCGGCTCTAAATCCTTGCGCCAAGATTACTGTTCTCATTTAGAAAGATAGTTGGCACTTCAGTTTATACCGAATAAGGAGATACCAGACGCCTTAATGCAGAAGACAAAGGAGAAGAAGAAGAATTATTTTCATGATTTGTTGGGGATTTTGATCAAGGGTTTGGATAAATAAGAAGAATCGTCATTTGGGGATGAAAAATAAGGGTTTGCAAAGATAAGAAAATGGGGCCTATTTCTGTTGTCACTGTGGATAAAACGACATCTAAATTGGCTATAGCAGTGGCGGGGATCATGAGCACCCTGGTTGTTTATGGTGTATTGCAGGTATGCATTTTAATTTCCCATTCAAATATATTTATCTTTTCTAGTCACAGGTAATTTGATGACCAAAATTTCTGTTATTTTGTTTCAAGCGCTTAAAATCCGTCTTTGGGATACCTTGAAGTTTTATTCAATTTGTTGCTTTAGACGCGCGGTATAAATTTATTGATTTATTAGATTAATTGGGTTGCACACACACACCATCAGCCTGTAGCACATAGGCATTAAATTATGGGGCAGCGTGGGTAAATGCCAGAAAAGTCTTTGGGTTCATGTAAAGCATTGGTTCCACAACGGTTTTTTTTGGGATCTTAATTTTTTATTTGAATTTTAAGTTGTTTGGGTTGTCTGGGGCAGACATGAATTACATTCTTAGAATTTATAAATATGGTCACAATATCTTTGATGTACCACAAATTCTACAACTCTGTTGGAACACAGATATATGACAACGTTTCCGTCGCAAGATTCAATATTAACCCACTACAATCCTGAAACAGAGAAATGAATATCATATTTCAAACAACCACGGTAAATACATCCAGAACAGGAGGGATGTTAGCAGCGTCTTCCCAGCTCGGAGCATCCGATTTCTTTGATTCTTTGACTTTATCATTTTCCTGAGCAACATTGATGTTGTTTTCTTTGATGAATTGGTTCAGAATTTCAAGCTCTTTTGGATCCATGTCTTTGTATGTGTTGAAATAGTGAGCAGATTTAATATCAGCCTTGTACATCAGCAGTGCCCCTTCATGGACCAGGACCATAAATCTACTCTTTGGAATCTCCAGAACTGCAGACACCCGTGACATAATAGCATAGTGTATGAGTTTAAGATTAAACTCAGTAAGCCTCCTTATTTTGTTTTGAAACACCTCTCCATTCCTCTCTTTCCAAAGAAGCCACATTAAGTTTAAGATCAAAACTATCCACAAACCCAGCAAGGACTTCACTCCAAGAAAGACTAGGTTGACTATTCCAAACAACAGGAGACCCCAAAAAGATGGACCATATACCCCGAGAAAAACTACAATCAAAAAATAAATGTTCAAAAGATTCAGGAAGATTACAAAAAGCACAAGAGACCCAACACCCGCAGAGGATAAAACAAAACCCACAACTAACTTTTTGAGAAGTAGAAGCCAACGAAAACTAGCTTTCTTAGGTTCACCTGGCAAGTGCCAAAAAAATCAAATATAAAATGCCATTTGGAATTTGGCCAGTCAAGGCCCCATAACTGATTTACCCATTTGAATATAGATGAATCATCTTTCAACATACTATAGATCTGCTTAGAAGATACATCCATAAGCACTGAACCATCTGTCCACTTTAATTATTTCAAAAAAGAACTAGTATCAAATATCTTGCCAGGAAAAAATTGACCAGTAGCTTTAGAGATCAATGTATACGTTTTTTTTCCGTGAGAGAGGAATCCCATATTTGTTGCTAATCTCCTCCCAAGACCCTAATCGGTTATCAATCAGAACACCATTTATAAGCGCAATGCCTTTATTGTATCAGACTTTAGCAGAGCAACTTCGAGTTAAAGCGAGGTTTATTATTCAGATAGATCCCCCACCAAATAGATCTGTTAGTAACAGTATAAAAGGGTGAACCACCAGCAGCTCCTTTGAAGGAGAGTAATTACCTTACCTGGGACCAAGCCTTCCACAGTGAAGCAAAAACATTAGAGCCAATATTTTCATATCAAACTCCCCCATGACAATGCCACACAAAGGAACATCCTTCCATTGTTTACCCCTTTTGATAACAGATCTATCAATGTTATTTCGAATTAAAACTTTCTAGAGTTCTTTGCCCTTTAGAGCTTTACATATCCATTTGGATGCCAAAGCTATACCATGTGCTCTAAGCTCTCTAAGACCCAGTCCACCCTTGCTCTTAGGTCTACAACACCAATCCCAATTTACACAATGCCTTTTTTTATTGCCCAAGCCATCAAACCATAAGAAATCTCTCAAAATTTTATCAATTTTGTTAACATGATAATTGGCAAAGAGCCAAGAGGATGCATGATAAATGTGATGGGATGCCAAGGCTTTTTGAACTATTTGTACTCTCCTAGACAAGGAGAGTAGATGTGTTTGCCATTTAATATGCTTTCTTTCAATCTTAGAATAAATCCACATCCACATGTCCTTAGTGGATGGCTCAATAGAAAAAGGGATCCCTAAATATTTGACAATAGTTTTAGGTCCAGACCACTGCCACCCTCTAGCTTCAATCTACTTGTGTGGATCCACTTTAGCACCAGAGGCGAAATAGAATAGTTGCAATCTGTCCAAGACATTATCAAAGTTATCTTCTGAGAGCTCTAGGAACAAAGATGTATCATCAGAAAATTGTGCATTAATCAATTCTTCTTGGTTAAGAAGGGAGATTTCTCTAACCGGCAGGCCAAGCTCAGAGGACCTTAGGATATAATAAAGTGCATCGACAATAATGACAAACAAGGTCGGGGCAATAGGACACCCTTGTCTGATTGATCTTCTAAGAGGAATGGGATCAAAGAGTTCACCATTCACCTCAATAACAGTTGAGGAGTCATTAAATAATATATTGATCCATTTACAAAAGTAAGGAGAAAAGCCAAAGGCTTGCAACATCCCCATGATAAAAGGCCACTCTAGCTTGCGTTATATGGTGGTTCGTTATACGAACATCTGGATCTCCCAGGCATCTTCATACCTTTTTTTTGATCCACTCAATTTTCTTGCCAATTTTTTGTAGCATTAGGTTGAGTGAGTGGATAGCACAAGGCGCCCAAAAAGTGTGTTTGAAGTGCTCCTCAACCAATAATCCGACAACCCTACATTTTTTGGCATTGTTGGTTATTACCTATACAACATTTTTAGGGCCAACTTGCTCAATGACTTGGATGAGAATGTTTGTAGTTAATGGACCGTCTTTCGCTTCCCTGTCACAATCCATAACTCTCAAAAATGTTGCACTTCTCATGGACACTATAATAACATTGACCAAAGTCCGATTTCTTGCATTTTTCCATCCATCAGATACGACGGATACACATGTTTTGATCCATGAATCCTTGATGGGCCGCAAGGAATCCTTTACTTGTTTCATCTCTTTGTCCAATAAAGTGGTGCACACCTTCTCATAACCTAGGCCCTTGAACCCCCTTGGAGTCTCATTAATTGATCTCGCCATTTTTTGCCAATACAGTGAGCGAACAACATCAATTGCCAATCGATTTGCATAGATGCATCTTGCTTTGTCTTGTTCTGCTATGTCTCTAGCCTCATTTTGAAATGACTTTTCTAAGGGTCCCTTTGCTCTCTTATTTGTCATCGATTCTTGAGGAACACACAAGAATGGATGGTCCTTTGTGGGTTGTTCACTAGAAGTGGAAACTAAAGCCATAGGTGCTTTTTTATTTTTACTTCTAGACCTTTGCAATGGATGAGCAGTTGTGTTCCCATCTACTTTATCTGCTTGTTTTTGCTCTTGAATATTTTTGTTCACAATACTGTTTGCAAGAAGGGTTTTAAGTGTGGGCTGCCCTCAACTCTTGGCTGGCCTGGACAAAACTTAATGCCTTTTTGAGGGATAAAGTGCAAATTTGCTTTCACTCTACTATAAGACCTACTATATTCTTCTTTGTAGTGGCTGCAAATCAAAACGTAACCTCCTCAACCTGACATTTGCTGAACCACTTCCACATATTTCCATAGTGGAGAGCTTGGGTCTGTTTTGAAGTAGGAGCTCCTAGCGCTAGAAGCACTTGTCATTCTATGAATCTATAGACAACATACAAAACCACAAACCAAAATGAATAAAAAAATATAACTAGAGAGTTCATTTCATTTTATAAAAAAAATGCAAAGAAAATTTAAAAACCAAACAAAATCAACAAAACCCTACCTCTTCTGTTGAAATCTCCCTCTTTAATGTCTTTGAGGAGTTCTCCGCACTTGTAGACACGTAGGAATAGCTCACAAACAAGTTTAGAGCATGCAACAATCACCTTTCAACACTCCTTGACCAATGGCAACCAAACAAGAAAGTTTAGTAGTGGAGGCAAGAAGTTTTCTTTTTCATTCACAAATGAACAAATGACATATAAAACATCTTTTTTGGCCTTTTTAGTGGTCTATTTTAGGGTTGGAGTGTCAAATAGACTAAATTAGACAAAAAATACTTGAAAAAGGTAAAAAAAGTCATTTTTTGCCCAAAGTTGGTTCGGGTTTTGCTGTTGGGTTTGAAATTCTCTTAAATTCTACTCGGGTTCTACTAATAGACTATGCAATGAATTTGGCCACCTATGGTAGACTTTGAAAGGAATTTGATTAGACATTGAATTTGCAAGGAATTGAACCCAACTTTGGGCTTGGCAGAGGCAAATCTGGTAACTTAGTCTTCCAATGAGCGCCACAACAAAAAGGGATGCACATGACGCAGGTAACTGGGCACGTACACCCACTCTCCTAATGCATTGACAAAACCACACCCTGGCTCAACATATGTTAGAAGGGGCATCCAACCCTTGATGCCATTCCAGCTTTTAGTGCTTCGCCACCCTTTGCACCTCCTCAATTCCATCCAACGCGAGACCCCATGCGCAAAAAATGGACAAGAAGGTTCTCAATTCCCAACATCCCCCTCACCATAGTAAGGAAGAAAGGAGCGTCAATGGCAAAGACAATTTTCAACCTTTCATTTGAGACTTTGCCCCAAAAGGACATTTGTTGCTTGGTTGCCTGCAAGCTGAAATTGGCCCCCATCTTCGAAACCAAGCTTCTTGGTTCTTCACCGCCAAGATATCAGATGAGTTGCACAAGAAATCATTCCTTGCCAAAATCAAGGATGCGGGCAGTGTCTGAAGTAAGGAACTTGTACTCTGCACCCCACCAACAATCTCTGTCATACTTGCCTCATAAATGAGGTTTCATCATTCCAAAAACATCCATTGCCACCAAGTGATATGTCAAATCCACCGTCAACTTGGGACATGAGTCAGCTAACACTTCAATTGCCAACATATCAAGGTGTCAAGTCTACTGCAAGCTTGGACAAAGTGTTGGCAAGGGAGTTTCCTTTCTTATATATGTGGTATATTTTGAAATCACAAAAATTCTCCAATTTCTTTTGTATGATTGTGATAAACTTGTCAATTTTCCATGCATGTGACCGGCCATTTGCAATGGCATTTGCATTAATCTGTGAATCTCCTTCAAGGTGGAGTTCTGTGTTAATGCGTTTGGCCATTTCAACTGCAAGAAGGGCAGCTTGAGCTTCCACTTTGTTATTAGTGCCATCTACTAGCTTCTTCGATTCAACCACCAATATGTTGCCTGAGGCATCCCTTGCCACACAACCAGCTCGTGATGGCCCCAGATTGCCCTTTGAGGCCCCATCAAAATTTATTTTAATCCAAGCTTCATCTGGTTTCATCCATGCCACATCATCCCTAGGCTTTCAAGAAGGATTAACCCTAGACTGCCCATTAATAGGCCACCAATTTACCATATTAAATGTTATTGTTTTACATATTTAATTTTTTAAAATGTTGAAACTAAATCTTTCTGCTGTTATTTTATCACACTGAATTTGAACATCGTCTAGTAACATCGAAATATATAATTCTATGAATGACAAATCATATATCAATTATATATAATTCCAACTCCAAAAATCTTATTTTAAAAACCTATTCTAAATAATTTAAATAGTTGCATAATATGTTTGAGAAATCAATTGATTGCATGTAAACTCTCTTAGATATAATTGTAAAATTACATTACTGTCATTTTCACATATCATTTATAATTATTAAAAAAGTTACAATATTATATGATCATTCAAGAATAATAATATTCAAGCAACTAGTTAACCTCCATACGCTTAATCATACATCATCCGATAAGTTAAATAAAAATACATAAAAATTCAAGTTATGACATCCTTTTGCAGCAGCAGCAGAAGCACCTGTACTCTATAACCTCAGCAACCCGTCAATGAAGTCCTGTACTTGTGATGTGTCAGTTGATGGCACTGAATCAAATTGAATAATCTTCACTTCTAAGGTAAGACCAAGACCGCTCCATGTAATCAGTGTGTCAACCTCAGTTGTCTCCTCTTCACCATCTTGAATACTCCTTGCAAAAGTAGATAACTTATCTATGTTTCAATGTATAGCCTGTTGAGCTCTCCCAAGTGTATTCATTACTAGCCTCTGAAACTCACCTTGCACTTTATTATGTTCATCTTGGACTTCATTCTCATCAACAAAATTACAAGAGAGGGATGCCAGCAAGGAAACCACCTGCTGCCATATTTCATCTGAACTTTACTGTAGGTCTCTTAATATGGTGCAACCTCATCATGACGTTGAATAAGAAACTTGTGTTGATGTGATCAAGTGAATTTTTGGTTTTGCATGTGCTACTATTCCCATCTCAGCCAGTCTTATTGGAGCAAAAATAAGAGTGGGTTTCAATTTCTCTATGAATCCTCCATAGAATTAAAAATTTTTCACCACACCATGCTCAATCTCGGAAATCTTCTCTCACAAGCCTTAACTTGGTCAACAAGGCATATAATTTGTCAAACAAGTTTGACATGTGTAGGCTGATTTTACATATCAAGGGACTAGTTGATCTAGTTGCCTTTTCTGATCTATGGAATGCAGAAGCTGAAGTACAAAAGCTTGTAGAGGTTGATGTGGGCTGGAGAAGGCGAACAATGAGCTACATGAGTTGCTTGATGTCTGTTTTCAAGGCAGCCTTGTCTTCTACATCCTTGAGATTTTTTATTGCAACATCCATAAGGTTCATGTCCCCTTGGCATGTTCTTATCCCAAAAACAATCTCAGCAGTCAAGTTTCAACCATCTCAACATCATGCACTGCTTCAGGAGGAATAGTACCAAGACCAAGTGACCATCAATATGCTTTGTAATCCTGGATTGCTTCTTTCACATAATGGGCTCCATATTTGAAAGAATTGAAACAGGCTCTACAAAATCAACTTGATATGATGAGCTGACAAGTTTCCTCTTTCAATTCACAATAGGCTCTACCCATTTTGGTGCTTTTTCTCATTCTCATATGCCTTATAGGGAAACTTGTGGTAGAAATAGTGATAATGATGTTGGAAAAATCAGGATGTGAAAGATCTTGTAGATGGGATGGAGAAGGAACAAGAAGTGTGATAGAGGGTGTTTCAGGTTTGGATGTGAGGCAACGTCCAAAAGTATGGGTGAAAGGGAAGGAATAGAGGATTCTGGGAAGAGAAACAGGAGGAGAAGCAGCAGAAACCAGAGCAGATGATGCAGTCTCTGGTTCTGTACTTAGTTGATGACGAGGAGGAGATATTATACTCTTCTTGGCAATCAATTTTAGCTTTGGGATCCTCTGAATTGTATCTGAAGCACTAGTAGCATGAGGAGCCTTACTGTCTTCTTCCTAAATTGCTGTGGATTTAAGCCCATAATTTGCCAGCTGATTAAATTTTTTTCAATTTGTTTAGTACGTTAAAAATCTTAGAGTTGAAATTTGATGCTGAAGTCTTGAAATTACTGCATCAAAACAAACTTTTCATATCATAGCAATAAATTCAAAGCCCTCTCAATTTGTACTTGTGAACAAATTTTAAATCTTTGATATTTAGGCCATGTTATAAATATGATGATTAGACATTGGTCATGCTTAGAAGAAAAACTCTTTACTTCTGTGTCATAAAAGATTTTTATCTCTTCCAATATCTACCTCTGATTGAGTGATATTGAGTTTCGAAGGGAGAAGATACAGCTATAAAATTCCAAAACCCTGAAAATCTAAGGGCATAGAGGAAATTATGTGCATATGTAATGTGAAGCCATGTCGATCTTGGACATTGTGAGTTCTCTGTATCTTTTGAATGTCTTTGTATTACTACTTATATCAGATTTTCATAGATGTGTTTTTAAACTTCTTTTTCTGTACTTTTTAAAACAATACACAATTCCTTTCACAGGAAAAGATCATGCGAAATCCATATGGAGACGAACGGGCATTTTTCAAGTATTCATTGTTTCTTGTTCTGTGTAACCGTGTTTTGACGTCTACCGCAGCTGCAATATTCTTACTGGTATCTTTTTGATCAACTTCTTGAGTAGCCAGATTAACTTAGGAATTTGTGGTTTATGTGATCTCATCTTTAGCTGTGTTTTTTCAGGCCAATAGGAAGACCATGGGCCCTGCCGCTCCATTATATAAGTATGGGGCTGTTTCATTATCAAATATATTGACTACCACTTGTCAGTATGAGGCATGTATGCTTTCACTTTTCATGCCAAGTCTGCTTTATTATGGTCACCTGTAGGTTGGTTATAATCGAGAAAGATATCATATCTCTTACTTATGGTAGAACAGTACTTAATTGAGAAGAAGGGATGCAGGCACTCAAGTACGTGAGCTTTCCAGTGCAAACATTAGCAAAATGTGCAAAAATGATTCCTGTAATGGTAAGTATTAACTTTTGAAGTCATTGTTTGAGAATTTGAACTTTATTCTTTGTTCATATTTTTTTCATATTTTACACTTATTCCAGTTTAGATTTTTTGCTGCATCCCATAACATTTTTCCATCCTAGGTTGTAAGGTCTATTGGAAATCGACAACAAGTTTGTTAGATGGCTAAGATTATAGTTATTCTGTAGACATGTATTGAGAACAGCTTATTATAAAGAAACCTTGCTTATTCCTTAATGTGTCAGGGAACAAAATGGATGTTAATAATCTTGGACTGGTAGGAACTTATTTCATATTGACAGGACACCCTTAATATTGTATTTAGGGCTTATGGTTAAGTGGAAGATATGTCTAATTCAGTGAAAGGGAGGTCTAATTTTTTTCACTATTAATTCAATCTAGTGGCTTACTCAAAATATCTTCACACTACCTTCCTTTTGCCCAAATATCCCAGTGGAGACTGGCTAAGCATTTATTGCAGCTAGTAAGGACAATAGAATTGCTACACCAAGAAAAAGCATCCATCGTGTGCTAACAAGGGATGGATGGATTGTTACAGAACTCATATCAACGAATCTTGCACCATCAGAAGTACTCTTCGAGAGCGTCTTAACAACTGCTTATTTAAAAAATTCTGAGCATTATTGAGGGATATGTAGATTTGAGAAGTTGGCTGTTCAAACCTGCTGTACAATCGTTTTTCCAATGTAGCTTGGATAGAAAAAGACAAGTTTTCATTTTTTGCAGTTTGAGTAAGTAAAGCAGTGCTGTTATTTGCATTGAGAAGGGCTTTCACATATTCACTTTTTTTAAGGCTTTGTTTTAGATCATTGGCTGTTAAACCTTGGCGTGTCCACTAGCTTAACCCAAATTTGATCCAAACTGATTTCAAAAACTGCAAGTGAATCCTTTCAACAATTCACATAAGAATATCCCCTTCAGTAATAATGCTGCTCTCAAATTTGTTTTGGCTAGACATTCTGGTAACCAAACCAAGCTTATAAAAGGAATAGTAAGAGTGTTTCAAAGTTTATTTACAAGAAATCAACCATAAGAGATCTCCACAATAGTTCTGCCTACAACTTGGCTGCAAATACACAACAAATCTTTGTTGTCTTCATTTCCTAAAGTTTTTCAGGATATTGATGATTCTCCTTTGCTACCATCTTGACAAGATTCTTGGCTCCCAATTTTAAGGCATTATGCATTCCTTAAATGTTTAGCCATACAAATTATAATGAATATATTGTTTTGGACTATACAGTTGTCCAACAAATTCTACTTGTGAGGATTCTCTTTCCAACCACAACCTACTATTCTCGCTATAATGTTGCCATCTCCTTGTTCTTAAATTTATACCATAAATTCAATCTTGAAGCAGGTAGGAACCTAGGGAATTCTCATTCAACACTCTATGATCTATGGATTTAATCCTCACATGACTAAAACACTATTTTGCAGTACTGAGATCTTCCATTTGGACAACATATTTCTGGAGCTAAGACTTTGATATGAGGATTCTTTTGGCATTGAAATGGACTTTAATTCTCAAAGATATATCATTTTCAATGGTTAAAATTCCTCTCATTCAGTGTTTGAATTCTATCTATTTTGGCATTCTATGTCTACTATGTTATGGTTTACACTCTATACCCCTCAAAATATAATTTTCAATTTTTCATGGCTTAACTTGACATCTGCAAAGTGGTTTTGATCACCTGTTAAAAATTTGGTCAGTTACCTGGAAGCAGGGAAAAAATAATGAGACTTAATTACACGAGCTTGCATATTCATTAAATATGTTCCCATGGGCAATGCACTTATTAAATCTTTAACATAGTTAGTTACCTGAGCTGACGGTATACTCTTGAATGTTGTATATATCACCATGTTCAACTTTATCCTCATAGAAGCTTCTTTTGTCTAGAAGTTTCTCTCTCTTTTTTCTCTCAGAAACTTCCTTTTGTTTAGAAGCTGATTTTTAAATCCTTGTATGTAAATATATAGTACAATTGAGTTTCCCTAACTTCCTCATATGTATTGTTGCAGCTAATTCCTTTATGTCTTTTTCTTGCCTGCAATCGTGTTCATATCAATTTGAGTTCTAACATTATCTCTTTGAAGTGAAAGTGCCTCCTTGCAAAAGTTTGGCATTAGCTTTTGTAGTGCAACTTTGTTCTCATGAGGTTTGAACTAATGAGCACCAGTATGCTGTACAGTGACTTTATCAAGATCTTTAAGACGAAACCTTGATATAGAGTTAGCAGGAAGATATTGCTAGTTACAAATTTAAGGAAAAATAAATTGAATTACAACAAGACTGCCATTGGCACCTGTCTTCGATGGTTGTGATCCAATTGGCAAATAGAAAGGTGCCACTCATTAATGGAGAGACAATTGAGATGTGCGCAAGAAACTTTTCAATATCAAATATTAATTAGTCCGAGGGAATGTAAACCATAGATGGTGGTACTAGTCAAATGCCAACTGGCCTAGTGGTCCAACTCAACTGCCAGCAATCTGGCGTTGCTTACAATAGCTTGATGCAATTTCCATGGAAATGATGGTGATTGTGTCCAAACACTCAATATTGGAGAGTAGATGAAGGTGCACTAAATAGCTTAAGAAAGGGACAGTGGATCCTTTATAAAGTCAACGAATGTACTGTGCTCTCAAAAGATGGTTTACAACTTCCACAGTATATATTGCTGTGTTATAGACAAAAACACTTTTGAAGTGATATTTCCATCAGAAAAGTAGTCCACCACACCCAATGCAAGGTCAGAAGATTACAAGCATTGCAGGAGAATAAATGCACTCGTAATGAGGCTCTCTGGCATTGCCAATCAGTGCAGTAGATACATAAAATCAACATAGCATTGCAAAATGTTCTTCATAATGTCTATTGACGCAGCTATGATCTGGAGACAAAGGTTGCTCATCAGAGATTTAGAGTTTGTTAAATGAAAATGATGCAGTCCAATGTGGACACATTTTAGGATGCCACTCTATAGAGCACATTCACAACTTTCTTATGACATAAGCTGCAATGAATATTAAGGACTGGGTGACAATCTGTGGGCACAGAGTTTTTAGAGGAGATGAAATAACTCTCTGAGTAGGGTGTAAATACTAAAAACAACAAACTACAAATTTAAACTCATGTAATCAGTCTTTAAATAATTAATAATGTTTTATCCAACCATCTTAATATTTTGTGGCATCTGTTTTTAAAAATGTGTAACCTCAAATTTAATGCTTATCCCTTCCATTAAAAAAGGTGTCAACAACAAGCCTGATATTGGCACAGTCATGTGAAATGAAGCAACAACTTTCACAGAAACTTCACAAGGCTGGTGTAGCTTGATAAACAGTATAGGTTATTAATATGCCACAGGCACAGATAATAGGTTTCTTGGCACAAGTGGGAAGTCTGCTCAAAACTTTAGGTTATTAATATGCATTTGAACGAATGTGCATAAAGAATGATCTTTATATAGTAAAAGTATACTTTCTGCAGCCTCAGGAATGTGACAGTGTGTCTAACCTTAGTGGACTTGTTTTGAGGCTAGTAACAAATCAAATGGGGCAAATAAGGGACTGTTGGAAATATCTTATAAACATGGGCACTTTGGAGCTCAAATCTGCAAATGATGCCCATGCAATTGCAAGTAAAATAACTTTGCAACTCATGCAAAACCTAGTTTTGCTACATGAACAGTTTGAATTCTGCAACGAAATTTTTTGTAATCTTCTGAAAAATTTCTGAAAGTATGTACTTGTTGGAATTGTGTAAAGCAATATGCATATATTGAAGCAGAATTTTAAAAGAAGCCTGTGTTTTCCATTTATGCAGACAATCCAAATGAATATACCGGAAATGCAGTTTCAAAGGAACATACACCTTACCCTACCATCATCAGTATGGCAAGGAAAAGAGTAGTTTCTGCCATAAGCTTCATGGTCAAAGACTTCTAAAACCGGAAGTTCTTACTGTCATAAGTACAAAAATATGCAGAGTAAAAGAGATTCAAATAAGTATTTTGTTTACCAAGAATACCTGCACTAATCAAATAAAGACGATAGCGAAGTAATATAGCATCTGCAACATATGTTTATGGCTTACCAAGCTTACTGATGAGGAGTTAAATGTCTCATATAAATACTTGTGTTGGGTAATTTGGCTTGTTATTAATGTTTAACAAAGAGGGGAACCGACATAGGCAGCCCTAGCATGTTGTAAATCCAAGTGATGCCATAAATCAATGTCTAAAGGGGCATCAATTCGAGGTTACCAACCAATAGTATAATACCTGATGAATTGATGAAAGCTTTTTCTCATTGCCTGGATTCGTTGTGTTTTGCTATCCATGTTTTAGTCCTTATTGTGATATTGGTGGAATGAAGAGAAATGGATTTTTGGTGATATAATTTAAAACTTAAGCATATATAGTATATACATCGTTAGAACCTGAGTTGTTAAATTTCTAGCATTTGGATTCAACTGTGTTTGTTGTACTGCATCAGAAAAATAAACACAGTTCAATCCAAAAGCTATAAATTTAATATTCGAGGACTGGAAAACTCATGCCTACCTGAGTTATTGTAAAGTTTTTACTTTTTTGTCAAGTTTGGTGGTTTTGATCATTATATGATAATGGAATGTGATTTAGGTGCCTAACTGAGTTATTTTGTAGTTTATTGTCAACTTGGGCGTTTTTTAATACTATATAATAATGGTATGTCATTTGGGCAGGGGTATGTAGACACACTTGAACTTGGATATCAGTTTTATGTTTACATTTGGCAATCACCTGTCTTTAATATTTTATAACAACTGATACAGCTTGTTTTGTTTTTGTAGATTTTTGTTTGATTTTTTATGGTCAACTTTTGCCCTGGGAGCTTTCAGATTTCATGTCATTTTATTGCCTCTACATACTACACATTAGGCAGCATGATGGTAATTTTAATTTTTGATTCCCAAATCACTCATAGTTATGTTTTTGTTGCACCTGCAGGTTTGGGGGACACTTATAATGCAAAAGAGATACATTGGGCGAGACTATCTGTTGGCAGTCTTGGTTACAGCAGGGTGTGCTTTATTCATTTTATATCCAGTATGAACAACCTGCTTCGATTCATATGCTATATTGTCATTTTCATTGTTGCTATTTTTTCACCAGCTACATTTTGTTGGCTCTAGTAGCAGTTCTCTTTCTATTGCAGGAAACTTCATTTCACGTATTATTTTGCTTTACATAGCTTTATATATAGTGTTTCATGTGAAGTTTTCCCCTTCTTAGTAAATTCTTTTACCTCCTATATTTATATTTAGGTAGCTTAGCAGGGTCACAAAGTATTAGGGTTAGAAAACAAATATCTAACAGTTAAATGCAAATCTGATCAATAAAGCAGAGGAATAAAAACACACAGAAAATAGAACAAGAAGACACAAAAAAATTAACACGGTTCACCCAAACTTGGGCTACATCCACCAAACAGAGAGTCCAATCTTATTATCCAACAAATCAAACTGTTTACAATCAGCAATTCCTTGCAACTCAATACCACTGCAAAATGCTACAAAAATTCTCATATGAAAAACCCTAACCTTAAGCCATTTTATTAAGACTTATGTTGGTTACAAAATAGGGTTAGAATAGACCCCGCAAGGGGCGCTGCCCCCTGACCCCCGTTGAATAATTTGGGGGGAAACTGTGCTGATAAATGTGTGGAAAAATTAAACTCTGAGTCTGATTAGGCTCCATATAACAACACGAAGCTCTTGAGCACACCAGCCTAGCAAGGGTAAGGAGCACAAAGACATAGACATGAACGCCTGTAGTATAAACACTTGGCACAGATACCAGCAACATGAAAGCGAAGGTTCAGACCCAAGAGCATATTGGATTAGCGAGAGCACAAATCTCAAGATTGCAATAGCCCAGCGGGGGTTTGAACCTTAGTGGCAACAACACCAACATATATTTTATTTATATAATTATATAAATAAATAAAAAATGCAACTTATATATTATTGGTGTTAATTTATTGGATATATAACTTATATTTCTTAAAAAATAGGAATTTATATAAGGCAAATTTAATCGTGATTTAAAAAAAAAAAAATTTCCCCATTGCCGGACTTCACCAAATTTTAATTTTGTTGATCACAAACATGAACTCAAATCTTGTGACATAGGTTGTATTTATCTTTTCCAGTGATGTGGTTCCAAAAAAATTTATAACATAAATAATAATTATTTCTGGTTACTGAATTGGTTGGTACTGTAAAATTCTAATTAAAATCTACATAGACGAGCTTGAGATCTCGGAAAGAGCACTCTTCTTGTGGATGGTTAAACCTTGCATCACATATTGATTGTTTTGCTCATCTTTTACAATGCTGTGGTCTGAAGGATTTATATTATTATAACACAAATAACCTTCCTGCTGGTAACTGAATTGTTTCTTATTGTGATAGTTGTAAGCACACACCCTTTCACCATGTAACAAGGCTGGTGATTTAAATCATTGTTTTCCACTCAAACCCTGCACATTTTCTCCTCTTCTGGCTTCTGTTTGAGTGCAAAAAATAATCCCACTTTTGAATCATATGATGGTCTCAAGAAACTACAGACTACATCTCCTTTTGAAATTGGCACGTATTCATACTCATAAATATGCTTGAATTCATTTTAAAATTTGGCCTAAGATTCTTTCAGAGAAGGTCCTTTTCCTACAATTTTCATAACATGCCAATATTTGTGTCCGATCAATTACACCATCTTGCCAATGATAACAATGTTATTTTAAGAATGTAAGAACATCTCTCTTTGCCATCATTTTTCTTGGGGCCATTTCAAAGTGATTCACATGCTTTGAGTAGATTGGCCAATTTTTGTGGAGAGTTTAAGCATCATCCTTGCCATGTGTGGTTGATAATTAAGGACTTGGAACCCAAACCAATTGTTTACATAGTCATCCCAGCTTTTTTATTCTTGGTGTTTGACTTTGCTAACTTAGATCCAAATTTTCTTGTACTACTACTTGTTCTTTGCCAAATATAGAATTCATTAGTTTTGAACACCTCTAGATGCTAAGAGGGGGAGAGGGGGTTGAATCACATGCACAAAAACTCAAGTGTTCTATTACAATCCTTTAATGATTAACACTAATTCAACTAACCATCAAAAAAAGATATTGCAATGATAACACACAAAAGAACACTAGATTTACGTGGAATTCCAATGTGGGAAAAACCATAGTGAGAATCTTACTCACAATATGAATAACAATATTACAATGATTGTCTTAGGCACACTGCTAAGGAAGCACACTGCTCCTTACAAGGGTCTTGCAAGCTAAGGCACAATGTCTTTGGGCAAGATACATATCTGCACAAGCTTCCAAAAGAGCAAACTATCTTCCAACAAGCATGGGGAAAAGGTGAAATGAAAAGATATAGGATCTCCTATTCAAACATTGTAACAACTCTATCAAACTTGCACTTATTTCTCCTCTCGTCTGGCACTTTACATTACACTGGCTTTACATTTGATCCCCAATCAATCCACAAACATGCTCATCCTCAACTCTTCATTTACACAAAGTTGGCCACCTCAAGCATTTAAATCAATGAAATCCTCCCAAGGAGATAAAGGGGACCTAAATAGATCATAACATGCCTCCAATAAATATTATCATCTCAGCACAAGCATTGCAACCACCTCTAAGGTTGAACCCAAACGAAATGTAGAAAAGCATTAAAGCACATAAACAAGTTGGCCCAAAAACACTCTCCAATGCACATGATGCCATGTGAAGGACAACACGCCATGACAAGACCTATTTCAATCTCTTAACTCTTTCTCCAAAGTATATCCAGATCAGGAAGTCATAAATCAATTCATCACAATTGATTCAGTTGGCTTGAGGCCAACATAGATAAGAATATCACGCTAAAAAAACATAGTTTCACTTGTGGAGCAAACACTAACATAAGATATCTAAACTGGAACACTGCACAAACATTAGAATCACGTCCACCAAACAGCACAACCTGAAAAGCCAATGCAGAGCATTCTCCGAACCTGTCCTGATTGTCTCTAACAACAGCCTTACTGTCAGCAAACAAAAAACCCAACTTCTTCTTGGTAATTTTCTTGGTGGAAGGATTTCCTCTTTCTTCCTTTGTAGCATTCACTATATAGTATCTTATTTGCAAAAAGTCTAAGTCTCAGATGTGGACAAATACTATTTTAAGCTTAAGACACTGTTTTCCATATTTTGGGCTCTAATTCCATTTGGATTATTATCCTCTTTGAAGAGTCGTGACCTTGTTTATCCCATTTCCTTGTATATATCCTCTAGTGGCAAGGATAGACCACTATATAAATCTGATGCCACTGACCCTCTAATTTCATTTGGATCATTTGCATCTCAAAGACTCATGACTTTGTTTATCCCATTTCCTTGTATTTATCGTTTAGTGGCAAGGG
Organism: Chamaecyparis obtusa; assembly: GCA_027943335.1. Lineage (NCBI taxonomy): Eukaryota > Viridiplantae > Streptophyta > Pinopsida > Cupressales > Cupressaceae > Chamaecyparis > Chamaecyparis obtusa. The sequence goes on along the minus strand of BSBK01004155.1, from coordinate 174,561 downwards.
TAGACCATATATGAAGTTGATGCCACTGCCCATGTAGAGTATTATTGTGAGAAGTTCTCTTTTTCCTTTGATGGCCTCATTCCTACTTTTTCCTTACTATATTTTGCTAGCCTGCTGTCCCTAGTAGATTGAGGCATTAGGTTTCATTGTCATAGAAGCCAGTTTTTCTGGTAGTTTCTTTTATTGTTGTGTGGAAAGGATAAACAATTTTTGTTGATTTTCTTAATATGTTTACTTTTGTCTTTATATCATACACACTGTTAATTTTTTGTGCCTTTAAATTATACAAATACACTTGATCTTGTTGTTGCACTTGACCTTGCTACGTAAATATGCAATTTTGTATTTTATCTGCTTATTACGTGAACTGTTAAAGGTTTTAATTAATTATGTTTCTTGTTTGGATCTTGGGATTTAATATAATTGTTTCAATGGATTGTATATTAACATTATGGAATGCTCAAATTTCCATCTGCTTTTTTTCCTGTGGAGTTTCCATTGTGTCTTTCTTTGATTTCAGGTTTAGTTTTAGGCAATGATAGTTTTCACTACACCTAGTGTCTATTTCCGTCTTAATCACGTTTTGCCCAAATTAAAGTTTGTTGCTTTTTGTAATCTCCATTGTCTTTTTACATGGTGAAGGTGCACAAACTCATCATTATTTCATCATACAGAATATGAAAAAAAATTAGGTGCTGTATGTTATGTAATCATTACAAATAGGCTGTTACCTTTAGTTTATCTATGGCTGGCAAGAATGGAATCCCGAGGACTACTCTCTTGGTTTTCTGTTGTCATGGCTTGTGCGTATGGTATCTACTAATGGGTGCATAATGTATTTTGCATTAAATAGTTTTTTGTTGATTTGATCATTCAAGAGAACCCTGACTGTTTCTAATGTGGATGTAGGCATCAGAAGACATCACACCATACAATACAGGAAGGGAAAGCTCATTTTGGGGCATTTTTCTAATGATGGGTTATCTTGGGTAATTGCTATGGCTTTGACCCTCTGGATATTAAAATATAAGGAGTAAAATGAATGATATGCTTTGATTCAACCAATAATGTTTGCAATGTCTTGTGCTTGTGTTTAGTTGGTTATTAGAAGAACTGAAATAGCTTTTCTGGCGAAAGAGATATGCATAATATCTAAATAGACAAGTTGTCATAGGTACACCAAATGTCAATTAAAATTTCAATGGTGGTCTCCACTAGATAGGATGCATCTTGATTCTCAGTGTACCTAAATTTTTTGGTACCTTACAATGACTTACAGAAATTATCTTTATTCATGTGTGTGGTGGTTTTGTGAAATGGATTTTGCTTGACCTCTAGCTGCAACCATCAAGGAGATTTAGGCAACTTTCCTGTCATGGAGGAGAGAATTAGGCGTCAGAATTGCCCTTGTAATTGCTATTTGTTTCTCCATCTTAGCAGAGACCTGCTCAGAATGCCATTTTTTGATAGGTTGGAATACATGATGTTTTTGTTAGCTTCGTTCCTTGCTTGGGAATGTGTTCCATTTTTGCCCTCAGTCGAGTCGAATCAACTTTCCCACCCAGCCTGCATGCATTTTCCTTACCTGTCATATATGCCCATAGTCGGTGACTGCTCCCGAATTTGACCTGTCAACTTCAATTCATAATTTTATGAATCACATTAACATAGATTCTAGAATACACACTTTTTCATATATGTTCTCAGAATATGACCAATTTGCTTTGACATTTCCCTGTGCCAGAATTTAAGACACAGAAATCTCACCAATTTGGACATTTCCAGTTTATAAATGCCAATTTGTTGAGTGTTACTTTGAAGTCACTCTTTACCCATTATCCATGTGTTTTCCTATTTTGGAATACACAGCAATGATCTTCGTGTCTTGTAAACATTAAAAACTAAGAGTAGTCGAGAAAGCATGAAAAACTGCTGTTCCTGGATTGGTCAACTGGATTCTCATTATACATCTTATGATGTTTACAGGATTTGTCCAATCCTGAAGAACAGCAAAGCTTCAGAACAAGCCTTTTCTTGGAAATTCTTGTTTTCTCTCAGAGAAAGCAATAGCTTCTCCATTATCTGTCATTTCAGCTAAAAGTGATTTTGGAGGAGCATACTGCTATTTATGAAACTTGGCTATATGTTCGTGCATCTAATAAAGTCTTATATTAATATGAGTCATGACTGCCATGATGTTCGACCTTGAGGGTGTAGTTGTGTCTTCTTTAACATAAACTTTGGTATGGAATATTTTTGGTTTGCAAGCAGTCACACCTCATCTTTGCTGTTCCTTGCAGTTGCTGTTGTATACATCTGTGAATAATTTTTTCCCCTTGAGAGTTTTCCTTGCTCAGTGAACTTGAGTTGCTGTTGTATGTGCATTGCATTAGTTGTAACTTGCAAGAACAAAACCTTGTACCTTTATGTATTGTGTTACATATATGAGTTAATGGGGAAAACCAATGCTGTGGAAGTTTGCTGTTCCAGAAAGCCATCTTTTTTGAATGTAGTTTCTGGTAAAGTGGTTAGAGATTAATTATATCTATTGTTTCATATTTTGGAATTGGAGTTCATGTTTATAGCCATATGTTGGTCTTGAACAACTTAAGGTACATTTCTGGGGTTTGAGAAACACCTTTTTTTTTAAACAAATGATATTTTTAAAATGCAGATTTGATGGATTTACAAGCACATTTCAAGACAAGCTCTTCAAAGGATACAATATGGAAATTTACAATCAAATATTTTACACCACCCTTTGTTCGTGTGCTATCAGTATGATTGGTAAGCACATTCCCTTCTGTTGTATTATGCTTAATGTAAACAAGTTAAAGAATGTGACCTAAAGAGAATGTACAAAAACATCAGGAGCAATTTTTATTTTTTTGTACAGAAAAAAATTAAAGATTGAATCTGTCTTTCTGCTTTCCAGATATGGCTTTGAGCTGTCTCAAGTTGTTTTTTACTCCATGTCTTTTCTATCATTTTTTTAACAATTTCCAGTCTGTTAGAGTCAACTAAGCTATCTTCAGGGACAAGATTCAATAAGTTGAATCTCTTTCCTCCAATGTACAAACTCCAATTAGGTTGGCACTCCTTGTCAGATTGTCCAATTCACTTCTTTCATAGTATCTTAGTTTTGGTATCTACCCATCCCATTTTTCTCCTCTAGAGGGATTATGGCCACCATAAAAAATACCAAGGCACATCATGCAATCCTATGCTGCCAATATAGGTGAGCATGCGTCTCTTTAGGTGGTGTATACTTCACCACAAGTCTAGATGTTGCACACCTAATAATGGTAATGATTATTAATTGTTTAACTTTGAAACAAATGTCACCTCAACCATTTGTAAATAGGACATTGGAAGACATCACCGGATCTTATATTTGAAGATGGGGAAGGCCATGGCAAGGGACCATTAATGTCACCTGTCTTCAATAAGGCTAATTCCCAAGGATTTAACATTATTATTGCTATCAACTCAAAAGACCCATTGCCTATTCTAATAATACTTATAAGGTAATGTCCAGGATTGAGGGACCAGCATATACAAGCCTTGGTGAAATTTGGGAAAATTCTTGAAGACATCAATTAGCGTCATGTTTGGTTCATGGGAAAGCACTGAGAATAGGTGCAATATGGGTCCAGGGCATGTTTCTGGGTTTATGTGCTCAGTTGTTGATGCAGGGCAGGGATGGAGGATCCAATAATGGACAGTCCAAACCTACACTGCTGATTATAACAACACCAAGCACAGCGGAATATAACAAGATAATGTTTCAAAATAGAATTTCATTCAACATGCTCGGCTGTAAGGCCTTCCAGGTTTCGGCCTATTACAATGAAATTACAAAGTATCAGCAAGATCTCGCAAGATCCAAGGAACCACCAACTAGTTCAGATCTGCAATAGGCAGCCTCTGATAGGAACAACCAAGATAGGATCTAAACTTGTGCTTGCAAGCCACCAAGCAACCTCTGTTGTCCTAAGCCCGGAAGCCACTAGTTCCGCTACAAACTCCCAGATTCGCAAATCTGCTTCTACTCTACTCTTCCATCATATCAATACTACATCTACATCTTTCCTCATATGATCTAATGATCATCATCCTACCTCTACATCAACCCAAACTCTCAATATATAGCCAGCTAAGCCACAAGTTGGCCAGTCAGGCATTTAATTACAATATAGGTCCAGTCTAGAAGATTAAACCAAAACTAATGCAAGAATGATCAAAACTTAATGCGAGGTTACATTTAGGTCCTCACATGACCCAAGAACATGTCCCTAACCACGCAAGGCCCCATTTCATCACACAAAACCGCGCAAGAAGAAACACTCCATGTTTTGCGTGAAAACTGCCAGAAAATAGGTACCCGAGCAAAACGGCCATAACTTTTTACTCATAATGAATTAGGACTTGCGCTCTTGGGAAAAGTTAGTACTTTAGGTCCTCTTAAAGGTCCTAAGAGCGCAAAGGCTGATACATTAAGGATCAAGGTCGCCATGACGTGCAATCAACACCAAAACTGTAGGAAAATACTGCTCCGACGACAAGGAAAACAGCTCTAACTTTGAAACAGTTCATCCAAGATCTACCAAACCATGCCACCTCAAGAGCTGCGATCTTAGACATAGCTTCCACAAACATCAAGGGAAAAACCCCTAACATCGCACATGCCAGAGATCTCCATAGATCATCACAACACAGAAACTCAGAAAGCTGCCCAAAACAAGTTATTGCATCCCTCTGGCAGGGAATTCCTCCAAGACAAACAAAGATCTTCAGGAACCCAAAATGCTCCTGCATCAGACTACCGAGGTAAATAGAAAGTATGTACCATACTTTAATGTCAAGATAATTATTTGCAATCAACTCCATCTTCACCAAAGGCTTCCAATCCATCAAGGACAAGAGAACAAATTGGAAAATCAACCATCTATGCTTCATCCATTCAAACAACAAGGTCATATGAATCTCAATAATCTAATCGGTATACCACTGATCACCACAACCTATCTCAGCAACGAGTATCCAACTCCCCAACAAGTAGATCCAAAGTCAGATCCACATCAATATGAAATCCCTCATCATCAGCATCCCATCTATGCAACTCATCACAAGACTCATTACTGTCAACTAGAAATTCAAGTCCACAACCAGCAAATAAGATTTGCACCATAGCATTGAACAAAAGCAACTTGGCAACACCACCATCACAAAGGTGTTCAGGAACAAGTAACTCTTCACCAACAACAATTTGATCAAGCCCAACGAGATGCTCTGCAATTCTGATGCTAGATCCATCCATCTACTCATGAAAACCAACACATACCTTATCATCTTTAGCGAAGTCATCCTTCACCTCTTCCTTAACATCAAAGTGTCTTCTTCTCCGAATAATCCTCTTAATCATCCAGACAACTTTCTTCCAACAAGACTCCATTAGCTCTTCAATCTGCAGATTGAATTTAGGCCAACGCTGACCCAAATTCTCCATCAAGTTCCTTTCAAAGTGCAACTGCCTCTGCTCGGTGATCTAATTGCAAGATTCTAGTTGTCTCCACACACTCGGCGATCTATTGTCCATCTTCACAACCTGCCTCAATTCGGCGATCTATTCACTCAAGGAAATCTTCATCTCTCACATCAAATCTGCTCTCCTCAGAGGCATCTTCAAATCAAGGTCCTGGTGTAGACTGCCTCAACCTCGGCGCTCTGTCCACACACTCAAGATCTTCAAGCTCTGATACCACTTGGCGTAGGGCAGGGATGGAGGATCCAACAATGGACAGTCCAAACTTACACTGCCAATTATAACAACAAGCACAGCGGAATTCAACAGGATAATGTTTCAAAACAGAATTTCATTCAACATGCTCGACTGTAAGGCCTTCCGGGTTTTGGCCTATTACAATGAAATTACAAAGTATCAGCAAGATCTCGCAAGATCCAAGGAACCACCAACTAGTTCAGATCTGCAACAGGCAGCCTCTAATAGGAACAACCAAGATAGGATCTAAACTTGTGCTCGCAAGCCACCAAGCAACCCCTTGTTGTCCTAAGCCCGTAGGCCACTAGTTCTGCTACAAACTCCCAGATTCGCAAATCTGCTTCTACTCTACTCTTCCATCATATCAATACTACATCTACATCTTTCCTCGTATGATCTAATGATCATCATCCTACCTCTACATCAACCCAAACTCTCAATATATAGCCAGCTAAGCCACAAGTTGGCCAGTCAGGGATTTAATTACAATATAGGTCCAGTTTGGAAGATTAAACCAAAACTAATGCAAGAATGATCAAAACTTAATGCGAGGTTACATTTAGGTCCACACATGACCCAAAAACATGTCCCTAACCACGCAAGGCCCCATTTCATCACACGGAACTGCGCAAGAAGAAACACTCCACGTTTCGCTTGAAAACTGCCAGAAAATAGGTACCCGAGCAAAACGGTCATAACTTTTTACTCATAATGTATTAGGACTTGCGCTCTTGGGAAAAGTTAGTACTTTAGGTCCTCTTAAAGGCCGCAAGAGCACAAAAGCTGATACATTAAGGATCAAGGTTGCCACGACGCGCAATCAACACCAAAACTGTAGGAAAATACTGCTCCGACGGCAAGGAAAACAGCTCTAACTTTGAAACAGTTCATCCAAGATCTACCAAACCATGCCACCTCAAGAGCTGCGATCTTAGACATAGCTTCCACAAACATCAAGGGACAAACCCCTAACATCACACATGCCAGAGATCTCCACAGATCATCACAACACAGAAACTCAGAAAGCTGCCCAAAACAAGGTATTGCATCCCTCTGTCTGGGAATTCCTCCAAGACAAAGAAAGATCTTCAGGAACCCAAAATGCTCCCACATCAGTTGTATAGGGAAATGTACTGGCAGCACACTGCAGCAGTTTTAATTTAAATAGTATTACTTTATATTTATAAAACTAGATTATTAAGTGTCAAAGAACAAGGACTATAAATAAACATGATGCCATAGAATCATAAAATTAATTTAGATTTCTTTATTCATTTACATTGAATTTCAAATATATATTATACTTTGGGTCCTTGGGCTACCCCTAAACTTGCACGGCCCAAATTTCAAAGCATTATATTCGATACGTATCTGCACCTGCAAATCCCGATAAGACTAGTTTAAGGACTTCAATTCATTTACAAAAAGCTTCAAAAGATCTAGAAGAGATGTCTGGAATTGTCAAACCCTTTTGTGTGTTACTGATTTAATCTATCATTGCATGCACAGAAAAAAATTTAGGTCTCATAATCTGTTATTTTACATTTCAATGGCTTTATGTTCTGCTTCATTTCATCATTTTCTTTTTCTTTTTCACAGAACTTTTGATTGATCATTGAACTGTACTACCAACTTTCAAATCACATTTGACTTGTCGTTTCCTCTAGTGGCACCAAATAATTGAAAATATCTTCTGTATGAGGAAAAATAATTAATTGACCACAAATTTGAATACCATATGAACAATGAAGTGAAGATCAATACATTGCTTCTTGATAAATCCTTTAAATGCAAAAGGAATGCCACCTTGAAGTTAATGTTCAAAATCCACAAGTAATGAGCCAGGGTTTCATAAACTCTATATTAATTTACTCGTATCTCTGCAATCCTTGCAACTTTTTGTGAATTCTCCTTTTGATCTGTTTGGACATTAGTTTTGGATCCTTATTAAGACTGTTAGGACTATTCACATAATTGGAAGGTCAAATACAATAGGATGTAACTCATTAGAAACACAACACAGGGAAAATTGTCCACAGAAATATTCGTTTCGACATTTTGGATTGTTCTTTATGATCCATCTTTAGGACTATTTGGAGATTATAAAGATAACTCCAAGCACAAAAAGTGGTTGGTAGACCATCTTTGTGACAGAAAGAATAGTAGAATACTAGAAACATTAAATACAAAGCCAATACATTATTTAAGACACATTTAGTATTTAACAAATTATGTATTAAGTACCAACAATGCATTAAATATTGTTGAAAGGCTAGTGGCATAATGATAAAATTAAAATACTCACCTTTTAAATCATTGGTCTATAAGAGTTTTTCGCTCTAAGCCTTGATCCCTAATTATGCACATGCAAAGTATTTGATATACCCTGTGCCTTGATTTTGTATGTATTGGGGTTTTAGTACACTATTATTTTTCCAATCTTATTTTGGGGAAGGAAAACTAGCTGGTTGTTTATTTGAAGCATCTTTGCGAGCTTATTAGAGATTCCTTCACCATATGGTGAGGATGTCTTATGAAGATTTTTCCGATCTGGATCTCGTGGGGTATTGAATTTGTAACATCCAAAAAAATTCTAATAACATAATTAAGTAAAAAAAACTAAACTTTTAACTGTCAAACAAGAAAACTGAATTTACAACTAACTTTCAGTTTCCTAAGAACTTGACAAGAAATAGTTAAATTCTAATTTGCAGTTACTAACCACTTCACATGAAACTGAAAATCAACTAACGAAATTTATTATATAATACAGGAAAATAATAAATGATGAATTTAGCAGTTAATTAAAACAGAACAAAACCTGCTCATGCTAATCGTGTCACTTGATCCATTCCGGAAGTTTGAAACATCAAGGGCGAAAGAGTATCATCAGGGGTTTTTACCTCCCAACCAAGGATCTTTCGATTGTGACTGTCACCCGTACAACTTTCAAAGGAAGTAGCCAGCCCTTCCCAGGAGTACATGAGTAAGGTATCCATTTTCTTGCCATCCGAGACTTGGTGTAGAACCCGCAACAGTCATAGTTAGTCAATCTAATGACATCCTTGCCTACTAGGTGACCTTCTTAGCTAGACGTTGCACTACTGGTTCTAGTAACAGACGTATACTACCCGTAGCATAGTACCACCTTGGCCAAGGTTTTTGGTAAATACTAGCACATACTCTGTGCAGTCAATGTCACCACCAATCTTGTCCCATGGACCTCCTAGTCCATTCATCAGATAATACTATCCCAATGGCATAAACCTCTTTGCTGGTAAGTTTCTACGAAGAGAATATTTTACCCATCCCAGGTTGGTCTTAGATTAAATAAGGTTATGAGTTCAAAGGTTCATTCTAACTCAAGTTGCAAGTTCTTACAGCATTCAGATATGACTCAGGAACAGCACAAAAGGGAGACCAATCGACAGACCTCAGCTAGAACCGAAAACATGTTAATTTAATCCTAACTGAATTGTTCTCAGATTTCATTTCCTTATTCAAAGCCATTTTATCCTTAATGTGTACTGCTTGCGTAAAGGTGCAATATGTTTGAAAACAACAAATGCATGCAAAATTTCTGTTTCACCAAGAATCATTCTTATGAAGACATGCGGCATGATCATAAATTTCTTGTTACTTAAATGATCTTATATGATGCAGATATAATGCCATAATGCTGACAATAAGAGCTTGATGCTGATGGAGATGCCAAATTACGACTAAATGTTATCATAATGCAAGAAATAAAATATGTATGTCTATATATACTTATGAGTATGCAACTGTGTGCACACTTATATATGTGTGTTTGTGTGTGCATATCTTGTACATGTTTCCATTTACACATACACACACACATATGCGCTTGTATCTGATATGTATGCATTTATATATATACTTATATAATAAACAAGCCAAAATAAAATCAATAATTATGAAATGTAAGGATAGTTAATTAATGAATTACTAAGGTTATTTAAATCAATAAGGTAACCAGACACCAAGGACTACTTAACCTCCTAGACACTCAGCTATCATTACCCTTTCTAAGGAACTGACAGCAGTTGTGGTTCTTGGTCGGATGGCATCCTGACTTTTACTGTTTGCTCATGGGCTCCTACACTGATGATACTCTTTCCCCACTCATGGGATGATTCTCCTCCTGCATCCACTGACAAAGATGAATTGCATATCCATGCCATTATAAAAAAAAATTAATTTCCAAATTAATAAAAAAATTGCATCAACAATTTATTTTCTATAAAAGAAGATTCAATTCAAACTATATGATAGAATCTACATAACCATAAATTAATACAATTTAGCATTTCCATTCTCATTAAAATTCAAATCCATTTAACGGTCAGTCACATTTCACCAGAAATTAGTTATTATAGACTATAGTTATAAAATGATAAGGTCACTAGGAAGGGATGTAACAGAATTCTTCTTTTGAAGGTTCTTACAATCTGCTAGATTTTGTTGGCATAATTCTTAGTTACTTTGGAAAAAGTATTTTTATTTTTATTATTTTGTTATTATTATTTTTATACATTAGAAGCTTTTGGATAAAATCTGTGCACTGCTTTTTTAATATCAATGTTTCAAATCACACTCTGTGATCCATAATCAGGATGATAGAGGTAAATGGATGTTTTTGTTGTTTTTCTTTCCACATTCCTTGGAAATATGAAAACTTACTGATTGTTGCTTGAATGTATATTACATAATAAAATAACAGAAAGCTTTAAAATATATTTCACAGCAAAATTCTAACTTCAATTGGAGATTGTCGTTAAACATTATGAACATTTATAGTTGGGGTACCTTTGTGCCAGTTTCTCTAGCCCACCATCTCTTTTCTTTATGGTAAGTTTTTATGCATGCTTTTCAAAGCAACCTCTAGCCATGATCCCAGATACAAACTTTTTACATCAGTAGCCTCACTCCACACAAGCATCAAAACTCCATTCACAAAGGCTTCATGTGAGATGTGACATGGTAATGACCCCTTTTTAAAATTTTCCTTATTTTTGCCTTAATTAGATATCCCACTCACAATGCTTGTAAACATTATTTTATCCTTATACGATTAATTTCATATATATTTCAGATGTAAAATTTGTAGTGTCATTTGAAATTATGAAGCTTATTTTTGAATATATGAACTAAGTAATAATGTTTTTTGTGTGCAAACATCTTAAATGTTTTTTGTGTGCAAACATCTTAAACTTTTAAGTGTGTACTTCAAATGGAGATAATATTTAACTCAATGTTTGAATTTGTCAATGAAAGTTATGAGTAGAATATAAGATTCAATCTTATTTTTATCTTTTATACTAAATTAAATTTCGAAAGGTTAGATTAGTATGTGTAATGTCCTTTCCTTATTTGATTTAAGTAATTTGTATTATTTAATAATCATTGTATTCTATTCTCTTAAAAACAGTTGAGGTGAAATTGTATAATTTGAGATTTGCATGTACTAATTGTTCTTTTTATGCAGGTCTTTTTTTTCAAGGACATTTTTTACCAGCTATAAACTTTGTTTTACAACATCATGATTGCTTTTTTGATATTGCACTTCTTTCTATGGTAAGCATTTAGACAATCTTTTCTATTGGTTTTCTAATATTTTTCACATTTTTTTGGAGAGGTCTCTTAGGTAGTGAATATCAAGAAACTAATAAATTTGAAGTAAATTTTGAAAGTTGTGACTTTATTTATTCAAGTTCTTGAAGCCAAAAGATGTCAAAAAAAAATTGTTTTGAATTTCTTATTCATTGATGTTTGTAAGCTTATTGTTGTCCTATTGTCTCAAATTGAAGATTTTTCTGCAATGCCAAAGGCTGGGGCTTTCAGGTTTAATGATAACAAACACAGGAGTTGCACTTTCTAAGAATGGTTCATAGCATGCACAGCCAAAGGATTAAAAAATTTTCCCCTCATTTTAAAACTTTTTGTTCTAGCAGACTCATTTTCTTCAGACCCCTTTGACACCAATATCCCTATTTTTTAACGGTAATACTGGTGTAAAATTGTATATAAAATTCACCTCTAGTATTATCGCACATGATAAATATATTATGTGATGCTTTATCATAATTTTAACTCTGGAGTTTTGGAGCCACTCTCATTGACCCATATGTCACTAGTAGTGGGGAAACATCACAGTTTGACACACTGGAAAACAACACTCGCTTGATAATGATATATGCTACTTTATCAAGGTGAACATGGCATCAATAGCATAGATCATCTAATCTCATTTGTTTTTTCTTTGGAACTCACTTCAAAGTTGAGATTATGTTAAAGGACATTTGGTTTGATGGCAAAGTCCATGTTGTAGGCACCTAAATGGTGTTTAGTTCAAATCTTCTCCAATACATGAAAGTTCAGATTAACAAAATCCTTTTTTAAAAGAATCTATTACCTCATAATTCTATTATAGATGCTGTAATATGGATGCGAGTGGAGATCCTCATTAAATCTTGTGGACCATACAAAGATTTCCTGTGTGTGCATCCCGTTAGCATACACTAATGTGACTGGCACATGCTTCTGAACCCAGTTTGGTTTAAAGAATTTTTAATTATAAATTTGATTGGGAGTTTTTTGAAATTGGTTTATTTTAAATATTTTTAAAATTTTTAGTTGAATTTGATGTTTTACCAAATGTAAGAAATGAACTAATAAGATGGTTTGTCAATTTCCTATATCTACAGGTTGCAACAGCTAGTCAATTTTTTATTTCCTACACCATCCGCACGTTTGGAGCACTTACCTTTGCAACTATTATGACGACAAGACAGGTTACTATGATCTGTATATGATATGTACATGCAATTTTTTGGGAGCTTGTTCTATAGAACTTTTCCTTTTCCTTTTTAGAGTATTGATATTCACTTTTTGGCTGAATTATTGATCTATAGATACGATAGTTTAGCAAAATATGAGAAATAATATTTGACTAACATTCGAATAACTATGTTGAGCAGCTTGTTAGCATTTTTCTTTCATGCATATGGTTTGCGCATCCCTTAAGTTGGCTACAGTGGGTTGGGGCAGTAAGTGTTTATTTGTCTGTCATTTGTTTTCAAAGGCTTTGTCTTTATTGTCAAATAGCATAGGCCTATACAGTAAATATTTTTCTGGTAAATTGTAGACTTGATTCTATGCTTCCATAGAAAATAACTTTAGTTGGCAAAAATTTCGGAGATACTGTTCCAGAAAAAATCTGTTTACAGAAGCTGTATGTTGACAATCATTCACTGACCAAATAACAAATGAAATCAAAATATTTCAACATATTCAATTATGCCAATCAAACACATATGTTATGCTGTTTAGTTGAAATTAGCTCGTATATCTTATTGTTAATTTTAGTTTTGTGGCAATTGCTTTTGTACAGGTGGTAGTCTTTGGTTCTTTGTACATCAAAAACTTCATTAATGCTCGGAGGAAGAAGCTCGAATTGCCAAATCAACAAAAACAAGCAGAAACAGAAGAGAACGATCCATTGTTAAATCAAGAAAAAAATTGCGGGAAGGATTCACTGCCCAAGTCTTTTGACATATCTATTAGATAGTATCAAGTAGCATGTCTATGATTGCAATTTTGTACTCTGGAAATCTAGCAGTACGCGAATCATGGACATTCAATTGTAAAGCAACTGTAGTCTAATGTTTTTGATTCAACTGCAAGCACAAGAGCTTTTTGATGAGACTACAGGTGATAATGATATGAGGCAATTCTTTCAAATAGAAATCATCAACAAATGTAGTTGAAAGTTTGGACTAATTGGTGAAAAAATGTATCAAATGCCCTTTTGTTTACCCCTGTTGCAATTAATATAAATTTTGGCGCTCAGTTTTAATACTAGATTTTTCAAGGTAAAAAAACTATGGCACCACTGGCAAGCAGAAAAACTGTTTCAGAAACACATTTGGGTTAATTATCTCAACTATAAATGTTCTGTATGAATGTCTCTGTTTGATTCATTTTGGGAATGGCAGATATATAATCCCACGAGTACGGTGAAACGTACTTTCCAAATCATAACCTCCGCAGAAAAGTTTCTGTTTGACGAGACTAGCCTAATTCATTATTATAAGCGATATTTATTAGATGGTTTGAAAATATTTTTGTAAAGGAGAGGTCCGGAATATAGAACCTTATTTTCTTGAAATCAAGGAAGACTGTACGAATGCATTTGATCAATTAATACAAATACACTGGAGTTTTGTTACTATCATTTGATTGTCTTTACATGTGGAGTGTTTTAGTTTCTTTATGTATTTAGATTGTAAGACAGTTTAAATACATTTTTCACAAGGTGAATGTAGGGGTTGAGCTTAAGTTTCTTTCAAGGAAAGAGTAAAATCTTAGGGGAGGTCTCTGGGAATTGAATATCTATATGTGGATTTGATGACAGGTGTAGGAATGGAAACAATGATATGTTAGGCATGTTATTTGAGTTTCATTGTATTCGTTTTAATAGATATATGTGAAGGTAGAGTTCGACTCTGATGCCCAACGGATAAGGGACTGGTTTTAGATCCCTTTACATTGGTTTACCATCCAAGATATAATTGATTGAAAATTTTACTTTATATGCATAATTTCCAGACTTGAGTCATATTATGACAAGTTCATAAATATGTATTTCAATGCTTTGAAATACATCCAAAAGCGATATTTATTAGATGGTTTGAAGAAAACTTTATACCATCCAAACCACAATAGTTACGTAATGGGATTGTGACGGATATAATTAATGAATGTTAAGAAGCTAGTATGCAGCAAGATGCATGAGATGAAGTAATCTTGGCTTTGGAGTTATTTCTTGTTATGTGCTGATTTATATTAGTTTTAAATTGGTTTTGGAGTGCTATTTGCAGATTTTCTATGTAGTTTGTTCATTTCATGAACATTTGGATAAGAATATTGAGATATAGTTTGTTGATGTTCTGCATTTATTTTTATATTTGAGCTGCATATTTTATGAATATCTATGTCGGATTTGAAGTTAAATATTAAATATTAAATGAAGGGTTCTACAGCCCTTTATCATTTAAAATCCATATCTAACTATTAAATTTATATTAGACCATGATCTAATAATTGGAAACATTAGACCCACTATATTAGACCAACTATATTGGGCCATATGGGATAGGGCCACTATACTAAAGCAACCAAAAAGATAATCCAAAAATATGATAAATTATAAGGCAACAAAGGTCCAAAAAGAAAAAAGAAAATTATAAGAATCTCTCGTCACCCAACTTCATTTTGAGCCCCTCTACACCAAAATCCATTATCCTAACTATTCATTTTCCTCAATCCATTTCTGGTCCTTATGTCCCAAAATCTACCTCCACTCCTTTTTACTTTCAAAATTCAAAATGCACTTATTCCACAACTCCAACACCTCTCAAGGTGTGTGCCAATGTTGGTTCAAACAACAATACATCCACTCAGCCACAAGTATTCGAGCACCACTTACACCATCTGACCTCAATTGGTCATACCATCCAATCTTTCCTAGCAATTGCATAGGTTCTCTTTTCATCTACACATCCATTCCATTTTCCTTTACATCATTCACCCAATATGTATAAGCATACCTCCAATTTCCATGTGTAGAGTTGTAGATTGTACACCTTTAATTAGGGTATCTAATTACACTCTCCTAGCCCACATTTTAGTATTTCTCATTCCTCTGTGCATTATAGGACCTTTATTAATTTAAATTAATCTTATGAACTATATTCCACTTAAATACATCGACACTTTATTAGTTGGACCTTATTTTAAGTGTGTCCCTTATCTTATTTCATCTTTAACGTATATGGGTCCTATGTCATTTCAAAGTTTAATGCACCCTATCCCCATCTAAACATTGCATATTTTTGTAAAAATGCATTTTGGGAAATACAACTATTATCTTGCATCACTTAAAGTTTGGGCCAATTATGTTGGATTAACATCGCTTGGGGTAATATCGCTTGGTGATTTTAGTCTGAAATTTTGAGAGGATATTATGTTAGTATTTCCCTTTCTGAAATAACACAAGACATCACATTCCTATACTTACATTCCAATTCAAGAGTAGATATGATTCAAGGAGTAATAAGATATATTAAGGCATCTTTAATTATGTTTCAATTATGATTCCATGATGGATTTAAGAAGAATTATCATGTTAACTCATTAGAAACACAACACAAGAAAAATTGTCCAGAGAAATATTTGTTTTGACATTTTAGATTGTTCTTTATGATCCATCATTAGGACTATTTGGAGATCATAAAGATAACTCCAAGCACAAAAAGAGGTTGGTAGACCATATTTGTGATAGAAAGAATAGTAGAATAGTAGAAACATTAAATACAAAGCTAATACATTATTTAAGACACATTTGGTATTTAACAAATTATGTATTAAGTACCAACAATGAATTAAATATTGTTGAAAGTGGTGCAGGTGCCCACAATAAATGATGATTCATCAAAGTCTTAGGAACATCTAGATTAGGTTAGATCTATCATTTAGGGATCTAGACCAAATTGTAAGACCTAGTTCCAGGATTGGCACAAGTATAAGCCCTTCGTCAACTATGGTCAAAGATGGTCAAAGGTCCTAGAATCTTAGGATTTTGCTATTTTTATGCTTTAATGGTTTGGATCCATGTTGGATCATTAGATTTAGGTATGGACCAATCTTGGTCACCTAGAATGCAAAAAGTGCTAAAAAGTTGTAAAAGTTGCTTAGCAACTTTGACAACTTTTGCCAAAAGTTGTAAACAAACCCCCTCCAACGGTCATATAGTTTGAAATTTGGTTGTAACCGATGGGGGAGGCCTTCATAAGCCCTATTAGGTGGGTGGAAGGTAAGATATGTAATTTTGGCAATTTGAATCAATAAAAACATAATCATTTCTCTGCAATTCCCGAAAAAAAAATTGGAGTGTACAGATTGGTATGGATAGGAGGGCATGAATCTCTGAAGCCAAAAGTTTTCTCTTCGAATCTACTTTCATATGCAATTGATTTCATGTTTTGATCAATCCTAGTTTGGGAGTTATCAAGGTTTTTGTGTGATTGCCTGGATTGAAGGCCTAAAACCAATGTTTTCAATAGGGCTTGAGTGTTTTGACCGTTTCCACCATGGGAAATTGATGCCCCTTGGTGGAATTCAAGTTTTGTTTATGTACTTTCATATTATGCAGGTTAGAAGTGGGGACTTGTAGGGAAGTGAATTTGCCATGATGCCCTAGGTGTACATCTCTATGTCTGCACCTACAAGCGACTGAGTACAGTCAACATAATTCTTTGTTGGGGATTCACCAAGACCTAAAAATTACGATTTAGAGTCCTTTTATATGCCCTCACATGATCCCATAATTGGATTGGGCATTGGTTTGGAGGAAAGAGCACTTGTAGTGCAATTGCAGACCTAATTAGGCCTATTAGCCCTGCCTTGATTAGGTGTTTCCTTATTCTCCATTTAACCTCATACCTTGGTGCTTGGATACGATCTCTAAAGTCCAAAAGGGTATCAAAATCTCCAACTTTTTTGATGCTTTGTATGGAATTATTTTGGTCTATGATCAAAAACTCTCCTAGGAAGGGCTACAAGCCTAGCCTTGAAGTTGTGAAGCAACTAGGTTGTATGAGTTGCTTTTAAGTGAAAGAACCATTGGAACTATTTGAATTGAACCTAAATAGGCTAGATCCATGAGTACAGGTCACCCCTGGTCCTGTTAGTCATTTCATGGGGATAATCCCTAAGTTGAGTCAACAATGATTTGTGGCCAATCTTGGTTGTTGGTGTCTTGGACTTGGTAGAACCTAGTGATTAGGTTCCTCTTGTGATTTCAAGGTTGTGATAACCTTAAACCTTGTCCTTTCTACACTTGTGATAAGTGTAAGGCACTTCACTCCACAATTTGGGTGCATAAGGGTTCAATCCCTTCACCATTGTTCACTGTTTCAAGCTTCCTATTGTCCACTTTGCATCAAGTGGTATCAAAGCTATGTCTACTCCTGAGGATGAAGAGATCCTTGCAAGGGTCACAAACAGCGAATTGGAAAAGATAGTGAGAGAGCAAAGGGAAGCAAATACAGCCTTAACTAAGAGGCTCCAAGAACTTGAGAAGAAGATAGACGAGGATAAAGAAGATGGGTCTGAAAATGAAGAAGGGAGTGACGAGGAAGAAGACACTCCTAATCAGTATATCCTTGTAGACCAAAGGCCTCTCATTGATGCCTTAAAATCCATGGGGAGAAGAACCATGGAGGAAAAGATAGACTTACCAGTCTTCAATGGTAAGATGAATGCAGATTTGGCCTTGGATTGGATAAAGGCCTTGACAACATTCTTTGAATGTGAGGACATCCCTGAAAAGAAAAGGGTAAAGATGGCAATTAGATCCAAGTTAAAGGGAGCATCCCTAACTTGGTGGAACTTCATCCAAACAGAGAGGGTGAAGAATGGGAAGAGCATGATAAATTCATGGAATAAGATGATAGCCCTGATTAAAGAGACATATGCACCTGAAGATTATGGGGTACAACTCCATAGGAGGAAACAAAGTCTAAAGCAAAAAGACATGGATGTAGGCTCATACACCGAGGAGTTCCTAAGATTATGCATGAAGACAAATGTGGCAGAAGATGAAGAAAAATTAGCAAGATATATGAATGGTCTGAAAGTGTCCATTCAAGAGGAACCTGGCCTACACTGCCCTACCACAGTCAACAAGTGCTATCAAATGGCACTAAAGGTAGAGGAGAAATGGAAGAGAAAGCAAGAGTTTGGCAAGGGAAAGAGCAATGACATTGGGAAGAACTTTAGAGGAAAATGATCCTATTGGAACAAAGGACAAAATGGTGGTAGCAGCAGCAGGACCCCTGACCAAGGAGACAAGGAAAACAATGATTCAAACTCAAGAGGGAACTATAGAGGAAGGAGACCCTTCAATAGAGGAAGAACAAATACAGGGAGAGGAAATGGACCTCTCAAATGCTACTACTGCAATCAGTTAGGACATCATGCAGGAAGGTGCCTTGAGAAGAGGAATAACAATAATCAAGGTGAGAGGAGAGCACAACTCATTCAAGAAGACAATGCAGATACAAGGGACTTAGAACCAGAGGAAGGAGTGTGTTTAATGATGAGACAAGTCTTTCTTCAAGTGCCACAAAACCAAGAACCTCCACAAAGGAAAAACCTCTTCAGAACAAAGATCAAATGCCATGGGAAGGTATGTAACTTACTCATAGATTCTGGTTCAACTGAAAATATAGTATCTAGCGAAATGGTTCAAAAGCTAAACCTTCCTAAGAAGCCACATCCTTTCCCCTATCATGTTTCTTGGTTAACAAAGGGCCGACAAACTCTAGTAACAAAACAAGCATGGATAGAGTTTTCAATTGCAGACTTTAGAGATAAAGTTCTTTGTGATGTTGTTGAAATGGATGCTTCACACATCCTTCTAGACAGGCCTTGGAAATTTGATGTAGATGCCATACACCATTGTAGGAAGAACACCTACTCCATCACCAAGGATGGAAAAACTTTTACCATGAAGCCCCTGCCTGATAACAAGTCTGAAAAAGAACCTATTGTCATCATCATGGGTGAGAAAGAGATGTTAAAAACACTAAAGGAACATGATACTAAAGCTTTTTTTCTAGTCTCTAAACCCAAGGACAACATAAGGTCTGATCAAAATGATCCTATACCAAAGGAAGCTAAGGAACTACTTGAAAAATATAGAGATGTCACTGCTAGTGACCTGCCCACAAGCCTCCCTCCCTTAAGAGATATCAGTCACCAAATTGACTTGATACTTGGTTCATCCCCACCTAACAAGGCCCCATACAAGCTGACACTACTGCAGCATGCAGAGATTGCAAAATAGGTCAGTGAAGTATTGGAAAGAGGACTCATTCAGAAAAGTCTCAGTCCATGTGGTGTGCTTTCAGTCTTAGCCCCTAAAAAAGATGGCAAATGGAGGTTGTGTACTGACAATAGAGCCCTAAACAAGATCACTATAAGATATAGATTCCCCATGCCCAGACTTGAGGATCTATTGGATCAACTTGGAGGTGCTTTCTACTTCACTAAGATAGACTTAAAGTCTGGATACCATCAGATCAGGATCAAACCAGGAGATGAATGGAAGACAACATTCAAAACCACTGAAGGTTTGTTTGAATGGTTAGTAATGCCTTTTGGGTTAAGCAATGACCGTAGTACTTTTATGAGGCTTATGAATGAGATATTCATTGATTTTATTGGAAAGTTTGTTGTTATTTACCTTGATGACATACTAATATTCAGTCATAGCAAGGAGGAGCATCTTGATCATGTGGAACAGGTACTAAGGAGACTTCATCAGCACAAGTTGGTGATCAACTTGGAAAAGTGCATGTTTATGAAGAAGGAACTTGTGTTCCTAGGATTTTGTAATCTCACAAGGTACCCTCAAGATGGACCTTGAGAAGGTAGAAGCAATCATCAATTGGCCTCCACCAAAGAACCAAGGTAATGTAAGAAGCTTCCATGGACTTGCCACCTTCTATAGAAAGTTTATCAAAAACTTTAGTCATGTGTGTGCACCAATGCTCGACACCATTAAAGGAGGAAGGAAGAATAAGTTTTCTTGGAAAAAGGAAGCAAATGATGCATTTCAGTACTTGAAAAATAGAGTTTCCCAATACCCTATCTTGGTTCTACCTGATTTCAACAAGGTCTTCATTGTGGAGACAGATGCAAGTAACTTAGCCATAGGTGCAGTCCTAAGTCAAGAAGGTAAGGCAGTTGCCTTTTTCTCTGAGACACTAAATGAGGCCAAAAGAAAATACTCAACCTATGACTTAGAACTCTATGCCATGGTCTAAGCCCTCAAGAAATGGAGGCACTATCTAATCCCAAAAGAATTTGTGGTATACATTGACAATCATGCATTAAGTTTTTTCAATTCACAGGAAAAGCTCTATGTTTTTGTATTATTCATTATTGTTGAAAGTGGTGCAGGAGCACCCACAATAAATGATGATTCATCAAAGTCCTAGGAACATCTAGATTAGGTTAGATCTATCATTTAGGCATCTAGACCAAATTGTAAGACCTAGTTCCAGGATTGGCACAAGTATAAGCCCTTCGTCAACTATGGTCAAAGGGCCTATAATCTTAGGATTTTGCTATTTTTATGCTTTAATGGTTTGGATCCATGTTGGATCATTAGATTTAGGTATGGACTAATCTTGGTCACCTAGAATGCAAAAAGTGCTAAAAAGTTGCTTAGCAACTTTGACAACTTTTGCCAAAAGTTGTAAACAAACCCCCTCCAACGGTCATATAGTTTGAAATTTGGTTGTAACCGATGGGGGAGGCCTTCATAAGCCCTATTAGGTGGGTGGAAGGTAAGATATGTAATTTTGGCAATTTGAATCAATAAAAACATAACCATTTCTTTACAATTCCTGAAAAAAAAACTGGAGTGTACGGATTGGTATGGATAGGAGGGCATGAATCTCTGAAGCCAAAAGTTTTCTCTTTGAATCTAATTTCATATGCAATTGATTTCATGTTTTGATCAATCCTAGTTTGGGAGTTATCAAGGTTTTTGTGTGACTGTCTGGATTGAAGGCTTAAAACCAGGGTTTTCAATAGGGTTTGAGTGTTTTGACCGATTCCACCATGGGAAATTGATGCCCCTTGGTGGAATTCAAGTTTTGTTTATTTACTTTCATATTATGCAGGTTAGAAGTGGGGACTTGTAGGGAAGTAAATTTTCCATGATGCCCTAGTTGTACATCTCTATGTGTGCACCTACAAGCAACCGAGTACAGTCAACATAATTATTTGTTGGGGATTCACCAAGACCTAAAAATTAGGATTTAGAGTCCTTTTATATGCCCTCACATGATCCCATAATTGGATTTGGCATTAGTTTGGAGGAAAGAGCACTTGTAGTGCAATTGCAGACCTAATTAGGCCTATTAGCCCTGCCTTGATTAGGTGTTTCCTTATTCTCCATTTAACCTCATACCTTGGTGCTTGGATATGATCCCTAAAGTCCAAAAGGGTATCAGAATCTCCAACTTTTTTGATGCTTTGTATGGAATTATTTTGGTCTATGATCAAAAACTCTCCTAGGAAGGGCTACAAGCCTAGTCTTGAAGTTGTGAAGCAACTAGGTTGTATGGGTTGTTTTTAAGTGAAAGAACCATTGGAACTATTTGAATTGGACCTAAATAGGCCAGATACATGAGTATAGGTCACCCCTAGTCCTGTTAGTCATTTCATGGGGATAATCCCTAAGTTGAGTCAACAGTGTTTTGTGGCCAATCTTGGTTGTTGGTGTCTTGGACTTGGTAGAACCTAGTGATTAGGTTCCTCTTGTGATTTCAAGGTTGTGATAACCTTAAACCTTGTCCTTTCTACACTTGTGATAAGTGTAAGGCACTTCGCTCCACAATTTGGGTGCATAAGGGTTCAATCCCTTCACCATTGTTCACTTCTTCAAGCTTCATGTTGTCCACTTTGCATCAGAAAGGCTAGTGGTGTAATGATAAAATACTTACCTTTTAAATCATTGGTTTATAAGAGTTTTTTTGCTCTAAGCCTTGATCCCTGATTATGCACATGCAAATTATTTGATATACCTTGTGCCTTAATTTTGTATGTATTGGGGTTTTAGTACAGTATTATTTTTCCAGTGTTATTTTGGGGAAGGAAAATTGGTTGGTTGTTTATTTGAAGCATCTTTGAGAGCTTATTAGAGATCCCTTCACCATATGGTGAGGATGTATTATGAATATTTTTTTTATTTGGATCTTGTGGGGAATTGAAATTGCAACATCCAAAAACATTCTAATAACTTAATTAAGTAAAAAAAAACTAAACTTTTAACTTCCAAACAAGGAAACTGAATTTACAACTAACTTTCAATTTCCTAAGAACCTGATAAGAAATAGTTAAATTCTAATTTGCAGTTACTAACTACTTCACATGAAACTGAAAATCAACTAACTAAATTCATTATATAATACAAGAAAATAATAAATGATGAATTTAGCAGTTAATCAAAACATAACAAAACCTACTCATGTTGATCGTATCTCTTGATCTATTCTAGAAGGTTGAAACATCAAGGGTGAAAGAGTATCATCGGGGGTTTTCACCACCCAACCAAGGATCTCTCAGTTACGACCAACTGTCACTTGTACAACTTTCAAAGGAAGTAGCTAGCCCTTCCCAGGATTACATGAGTAAGGTATCCATTTTCTTCCCATCTGAGACTTGGTGTAGATACCACAATATTCATAGTTAGTCAATCTAATGACATACTTGCCTACTAGGTGGTGACCTTCCTAGCTAGATGTTGCATTACTAGTTCTAGTAACAGGCGTATACTACCCATAGTATAGTACCACCTTGGCCAAGGTTTTCTAAACAATAGCATCGATTAAATTGATATAATTGAATGAATTATATTGTCATTGTTCTTATACAGGTCGATTATATATATATATATATATATATATATATATATATATATATATATATATATATATATATATATATATATATATATATATATATATATATATATATATATATATATATATATATATATATATATATATATATATATATCATTATTGATATACCTTATCGACAACAGTCTATTTAACTGAGTGCAATTAATAATTACTGGTAATCGACTTAGTCGATATTACAAAGATTACTAATACAGTAATATTGTTATGTAACTATCATTCAATAGTTAACGTAACATATGAATATGTTACATTAACTATCAAAGGATAGCTAACGTGACTGGTGTTATATTAATATGCTCTTACTTAATAAGTGTTGTTCCACGGAAAGGCATGTCTACATATAGACATGGCCCTACGTGGCTTCAGCCACGTAGAGTCATGTCTCTACGTAGAGATGTCTTGTTGATTGATATTTAAATGATACGTATTTTGAGAGGAAAGCAATCAATTAATATGGCATTGCCTTCTCCTCTGCAACATTCTCTCTCTCTCTCTCTCTCTCTCTCTCTCTCTCTCTCTATATATATATATATATATATATATATATATATATAACTCTGAAAATATATGCAGTACACATTACAATAAAGAACATCAAATTTTCTCTATTAAAGATCTTCTATTCCTAACATGGTATTAGAGCCTCAACAGGAGAAAATCCTTAAAAACTAAAACTTGAATTCCTTATTATTTCATTATAAACAAAAAGGAAGAGAAATTATAATGGCTAGCAATATTAAAGTCGAAGACAGACTCAAAGGTGCTTCTAACTTCTTCTCATGGAAAATTTGAATTCTTACCTTGCTTCAAGAACTTGAGTTAGATTCTTATGTTGAGGAAGACAAAAACATGCTAAAAGAAGAACCAGAAAAATCAACTTGGAAAAGACGTAACAACAAAGCAAAGAAGATTATAATTGATGTTGTTAAAGATCATATCCTCCCATCCATAGCGAGACTTAAAACCTCCTATGAAGTATTCAAGACTATTCAAGAAACATTTGAGATTAATAATGCAAGTAGATTACTTACTCTCAAACAACAACTTCTAAATCTAAAGATGAATAAAGGGGAATCAATTACGTCTTACTTTCTTCAAATTTTTGAATTAAGAGATCAACTCTCTACTATTGGAAATAATATTGATGATATGGAGTTAACATTAATAGCCCTTAGAGGATTACCCATCACATGGGAATCTTTTATTCAATGTATAATTGGACGTTCTTCTTTGCCCAAGTTTGATTAGCTCAAGAATGATTGCACTCAAGAGGAATCTCGGTTAATATCAAGAGAGACCAGGCCTATCGAGGGAAATGAGATTCAAGCCCTACATGCCCATTCAAACTTCAAAAGCAATAAAAGGAAGTTTAAACATAAGAAAGGAAACTCTAACACAAGCCATGTAGGGAATCCCAATAAAAGTCACAAAAATCAAGACTTCTCCAAAATACAATGTTACAAATGTGATAAGTTTGGACATACACAGATTTTGTCCTGAGAAGAAGAAAATTCAAGTAGCATTAGTTGAAGTAAAAGGAGCAGAAATATCATTATTCTTCTTGGCATTATCAAGTGAAGTTAACTCCAACAAAAACACTTGGATAATTGATAGTGGAGCATCTCGGCATATAACATGACTTAGAGATCAATTTGAAATCCTAGAAGAAGATTCCTCCGAAGAAGTCATAATTGGAAACAATTCCACTTATCCAACAAAAGGAATTGGGACCTGCTCTATCAAGTTGAAATCAAGGGCTACTCTACTATTGAAAGATGTTCTATTTGTACCAGGTATAAAAAGGAACCTAGTCTCTATTTCAGGCTTAGACGATCAAGGCTATCGTGTCACATTCCAAGAAAATAAAGTTTTAATATGGACAAATAACACTAATATTAAAAATGCTATTTCCTTAAGGTATAGAGATGGAAGCCTATACAAAGTAGGAAATAGTATCAAATCAACTCTAAGTCATGAAGTATCTAATACTAATGAACTCTGGCATCGAAGATTAGGTCATATTGGATTTAGCACTCTTTCCTCCCTTAAGAAAATTACTACAGGGATATCAAATCTAAACTCAAAACTCAAATATAAAAAGATCCTTTCCCTCTAGTGAACATAAAACTAAAGTTGTATTAGAGCTCATTCACATTGACTTGTGTGGACCCATGTCAACCCTCTCACTAGGAGGTTTTTCATACTATGTGATCTTCATTGATGATTACTCTAGAAAAAATTAGATTTATTTTCTTAAACTAAAAGAATCAAATGAAGTATTATTAAAATTCAAAGAATTCAATGCATTAATTGAAAACCAAACTGGGAGAAAAATAAAAATCTTAAGACCAGATAACAGAGGTGAATATAATTCTGAAAACTTTAAAAAATTTTGCATATCTGTTGGGATTAAGACGGAGTATACAATACCTTATAATCCTCAACAGAATGGAGTAGCAGAAAGGAAAAATAGAACTATTATTGAAGCTGCCAAAGCTATATGATGCATGATCAAAATCTTCATACCTTTTTTTGGGCCGAAGCATCCAATACTGCTGTATACATTCAGAACAGATGTCCTCACTCCATTCTAGAAAATAGCACACCTGAGGAAGCCTTTACAAGAAAGAAACCAGATTTAAGTCATCTTAGAATCTTCAGATGTCCTGTATATATCCACATTCTCAAAGAGAAAAGAACCAAACTAGATCCTTCTGGAAAGAGAAGAATATTTGTTGGTTACAGTGAAACTACCAAAGGGTACAGGGTATACATACTAGGACAGAAATCTATTGAAATTAGTAGAGATATCAAAATTGACGAGGACATTGCTCTAAAAATATCTACACTTACTGAAGAAGGATCAAATGAGAATCATAGGGAGAATACTATAGAATATGATGAAATCAAGAATCAGAGGGAGAATGCCTTTCAAGATGATGAGAATCAAAGAGAGAACATAATAGAAAACTATGAACCTTCTCCATCTCACCTTGAAGATGTTGAAATTCCTAACAGCAAGAAAAGACCGTTATGGGCAAGAAAGATGATTGAGGAAAATAATGTTGAACCAGATGAAATGTCTAAAGAAAGTAAAAGAACAAGAAATAAAAAGTGCTATCTTGCACTTATGGCAGAACTTACAAAATTAGAAGCAACTAATGTTAAAGAAGCCCTAACATGTCAAGCCTGGAAAGATGCAATGATTGAAGAATACCAATCTATTATAAAAAATGATGTTTGGGAAGTAGTGCCTAGACCAAAAGGGAAAACTGTCATCTCCTCTAGATGGCTATTCAAAGTCAAATATGCTTTTGATGGTAGTATTGAAAAACATAAAGCCAGATTTATTTCCAAGGGTTTTTCTCAAAAGGCCGGAATTGACTACGAAGAAACTTTTGCTCCGATTGCTCGTTACACTTCTGTAAGAACTATTATAGCCATTACAACATCCAAAAGGTGGAAAATACATCAAATGGATGTAAAGAAAACATTCCTAAATGGTGTTATTGAAGAAGAGGTATACTTAGAGAAACTAGAAGGTTTCATCACTCATGATAATAATTATGTTTGCAAATTGAAGAAAGCACTTTACAATCTCAAGCAAGCTCCCAAGGCTTGGTATGAACGTATAGACAATTATCTCTCCAAGTTAGGATACTCCAAGAATGAAGTTGATCCTAATATATACTTCAAAATATCCAAAGGTGAAATGGTAATTATAGTTCTTTATGTTGACTTATTAATAACAGGAGAATATCATCTTATTGCTAAATTCAAACAAGAACTCACAAACTAATTTGACATGAAGGATCTAGGGTTGTTACACTACTTCTTAGGATTAGAAGTAGTACAAAAAGAAAATCATATTTTTCTAAATCAAATAAAGTATACTATGGACATCTTAACCAGATTTGGCATGAACGAATGTAAACCATTAACCACTCCGATGGAAACAAATCTTCATAAACTCAAAGAAGAAGCTACAAAGTTAGAGCCTACAGATTCTTCATATTACAAACAACTAATTGGATCACTTATGTTCTTGGTAAACACTTGTCCTGATATCTGCTATGCTACAAATGTTTTAAGTCATTTCATGTGTGAACCTAAGAAGATTCACTTAACAACTGCTAAACATATTTTGAGATACTTATGTGGTACAATTGAGTTGGGTCTAAAGTATGAGAATGTTGAGATACAACTCCAAGGATTCACTAACTCCGATTAGGCTGGAAATTCAATCGATCGTAAAAGTACTACAAGATGTTGCTTTAGCTTTGGATCAACAATGATTTTGTGGTTTAGTAGAAAATAGTCAGTTGTTGCTCAAAGCTCTACCGAAGCAGAATACATGGATGCCTCTATGGGTGCTCGAGAAACAGTATGGTTAAGGAAGTTACTATTTGGATTGTTTGGTAAGCCTTTAAAACCTACAATAATTTATTGTGACAATCAAAGTTGCATGAAGCTTTCTTTAAATCCAGTTTTTCACAATCGCTCCAAACACATAGAAATTCCTTATCACTATATAAGATACATGGTAGACAGATATATTATCAAACTTGTCTACATAAGTATTGAAGAATAGAATGCTGATATTTTTACCAAGCCTCTTGTGAAGTTGAAAATCAAGTACTTCAGACAGAAACTTGGTATGATTAAGTTGTGATTAAATTTTTGAGAGTCTATTTCTTAAATATGTAAATTAACATGAATAAAATTAAAAGTTAAATATTGCAATATTATGTATTTTGAAAGATGATGATCTTTCTTATGTGTAAAAGTCACTATTGTAATGTGACGGCATATAATAGTCTGACTTAAGTTATCATCTAATCTAGTTTTGAATTTAGTCGCGGATTATGATAACGAGTGGTTTAAGTTTTGATTCGGATTGCACCGAATATCTCGACACTTATGTTTATCACTAAAATCCAATTCTGAATGAGTCGGGGATTGTGATAAATTTCTTTCATCAGGTTGAACTTATGTTTCAGATCATTCCAGAAATCCTGATCTAGATTGATTATGTGGGTGACTCCAGTTCTGAATTAAGTCAGGGATTTAAATAACACTCACATCTTGTGTTTATCAATCCTCTCTCGCTAAGAGGGAGTGTTAAACAATAGCATCGATTTGATTGATATAATCGAATGAATTATATTGTTATTGTTCTTATACAAGTCGATTACACACACACACACACACACACACACACACACACACACACACACACACACACACACATATTATTGATATACCTTATTGACAACAACCTATTTAACTAAGTGCAATTATTAATTATTGGTAATCGACTTAGTCGATATTACGAAGATTACTAATACAGTAATATTGTTACATAAATATCATTCGATTCCCTTGGTTGAGGAAGTGGTGGAAGATATTGAATCTTCTTCTTCTGAGTTTTCTTCTCGGAGCGCTATTTATCGCTTTTTGAGTTTTTAGCCGAGCCTTGTTGATTTGCATAGGTGGATCTCTAATCATTGGGAACCTAAAATTTTTGGTGCTGTTCAAATTTTCCCTATAGCAAAAGGTTTTTTTGTTACTAAGTTTGATAATGTTGAAGATAGAAAGTTGATTATGTGCGATTACTTTTTCTCTTGAGAAAATGGTAATAATATGTTGGTTATGAAACCTTGGCATCCCAATTTTTCCTCCTCTTCTGAAACCTTTAACATGGTTCCGATTTGGGTGAGGCTCCCTTACCTTCCCTTTCATTTTTGGGTTGACTCCCTATTTGAAATGGTGGGAAATGCTCTTCATGACTTTCTGATGGTGGATGATGAATCCTCTAATATTATGCACTCGACTTACGTGCGATTACTGGTAGAGATGGATATCTCTAAGGGGTTATCAGAAATGATTAAGTTAGAGTACTCAAAGACTTCCTAGATCCAAACTTTGGACTATGAAGGGCTTCCCTTCAGATGTAGGAAGTGCTTTAAAATGGGTCACTTGGCTGCCTAGTGTGGATTACAGAGGGCTAAGACCAAAAAGTTTGCTTCTTGGTGGAAGGGTGCTTCTCTAGAACATTATACAGTTGCTAAGAAAACTGAGACTAACTCTCTTGAGGATGTTCTCCTTGATGAAACTATTCCTTTGGAGCCTTCTTTTACATATGTTGGTAGTTCTGAGTTTTTTGCTGGTGTTTCTTTTGCTAGAACTGTTGGTATGTCTGCTAGCAATTTTATTGATGTTGGGGTTACTTCAGTTGGTTCTGTTCTTGCTGGGGTCTCTGAGTCTGTTGGTATCTTTGTTGGTTCTGTTCTTGCTGGAAGTAATACTTTTGTTGCTGTTGTTCCTCTTGTTGCTTTTGGTTTTACTGGGTGTATTGTTACATCTACTAGTAGTACCGATGCTAGAAAGTTTGTAGAGGCTGCTCGGTCTATTGGCTTCCTTCCAACCAGTTCTATTTCAGAAGGTCCTTTTGATGCTAAGAAGTCTAGCATTGGCTTTAAAGAGGTTGTAGTTGGTTTTGTCCAAACTTCTCATGTTGGTTCTATTGTGGTTGGTTCCTCTCCTGCTTCTGTCTGGCAGGAGAAAGCTTCTTTGGTAGAGGAGGGGTGGACTCTAGTAATAGGTAAACATAATAAAAAAATTCTCTCTACATTTTGATATGACTCTCTGCTCCCAGAAGAAGGGAGGCAAAGGAAAATCCTAGTTTTTGATTGGACTGTCAAGTGTGGTCTAATCCTAGATTTGGATTTTTAGTTTGTTTGGGTTTGTATGAAGGTTGTTTCATACATTGTCTCATCCAGGTTGTGGGTGCCTGTTGTAAAATGCTCGCTTTAGTCTTGATCCGTTCTATTTTTTGGGCTTATTTGAATATCTTTTGCGGCCATTCTATACAGGGTTTCGGGGCCCCTTCAAAGCCTGCTTTTACCTTAATAAAAAACTATCATTTGATAGTTAACATAACATATGAATATGTTATGTTAACTATCGAAGGATAGCTAACGTGACTAGTGTTATATTAATATGCTCTTACTTAAGAAGCATCATTCCACGAAAAATGCATGTCTACGTACAGACATGGCCCTACGTAGCTTCAACCACGTAGAGTCGTGTCTCTACATAGAGATGTCTCGTTGATTGATATTTAAATGATACGTATGTTGAGAGGAAAACAATCAATTAATACGGCATTGTCTTCTCCTCTGTAACATACAATATAAATTAGTAAATATATATATTACTTTGAAAATATATACAGTATACATTACAATAAAGAACAATAGATTTTCTCTATTAAAAATCTTATATTCCTAACAAGGTTTATGGTAAATACTAGCACATACTCTGTGCAGACAATGTCACCACCAATCTTGTCCCATGAACCTCCTAGTCCATTTCATCAGATAATACTATCCCAATGGCATAACCTCTCTGCTGGTAAGTTTCTAAGAAGGGAATATTTTACCCATCCCAGGGTTGGTCTTAGATCAGATAAGGTTAAGAGTTCAAAGGTTCATTCTTACTCAAGTTGCATGTTCTTACGACATTCAGATATGACTCAGAGGAACAACACAAAAGGGAGACCAATCAGACATACCTCAACTTTAACCGAAAACATGTTAATTTAATCCTTAGACTCTATCCTAACAGAATTGTCTCAGATTTCATTTCCTTATTCAAAGCCATTTTATCCTTAATGTGTACTGCTTGCATAAAGGTGCAATATGTTTCGAAAACAATAACAAATGCATGCAAAAACTCTATTTCACCCAAATAGCGATATTGACATAAAAACCATTAACCAAGAAGCATTCGTGTGAGGACATGCCACATGATCATAAATTTCTTGTTACTTAAAGGATCTCTTATGATGTAGATATTATGCCGCAATGCTGACAATAAGAGCTTGATGCTGATGGAGATGCCAAATTATGACTAAATGTTATCATAATGCAACCTCAAAACTTATCATATCAGCTTGATGCGAACATAAGGCTACAACACCACTTGCGTATCCATGTTGCAGTATAAAACTATGATGCTCCCTAAGCAAGCCCAAATAGGAATATAAGTTAGCAATGCACGAGGAACGATTCAGATGCAGATAGAAAAATAAAACCAGAGACAAATATATAGTTCGAAACCATTGAAAAGAATTAATATAATTCCAATGCCACAAAATAAAAGTAAATCGACTATTTTTAAAAATCAATTGTTCGCATAAGAACAAGATTGAATCACTCAAACGTACTAAGAACCCACTTATTTAACATTGAAATAAACATTTACATGCTTGTACGATTATCATAAGTTGATGGTGATTGAGCTGCACAAGCTGTCACCCCAAACAGGTTGTAACCACAACAACCAGCGATAAGCAACATAAAGAAAAAAAAACAAAACAAGAAGCAGAACAATGCCTTCCCTTTGCCATCCACCAAGCCTTTTTTTGGTGGTGGCAACGGTAACTTCCTCTTGCTAAGGCGGCAAGAGGAGCAAGAGGGGTTTACTCTTGCCACCTGTGGCAAGAGCTATCACCATAAATTAAAACATAATTTTCTGATATTAAGAAACCAAAATAGCCCATGAGGAAATAATGATGAACACCACATTAAATTAAGTAATAAAATATATACATCTATGTATATTTACGAGTATGCAACTATGTACACGTATGTGTGTGCACATATCTTGTACATGTTTCCATTTACACACACGTATATGTGCTTGTATTTGATATGTATGCATTTATATATATAATTATCTAATAAACAAGTCAAAATAAAATCAATAATTATGAAATGCAAGGATAGTTAATTAATGAATTACAAGGTTGTTATTTAAATCAATAAGGTAACCAAACACCAAGGACCACTTAACCTAAAAAAAACTCATTAAACTAAAAGATATCATTTTATCATGAATCATATCTTTTAGTTGCCTCATGTTAAAGCTATACGAATTAAAATTTAAATATTCTACCTACACACAATAAGGAAAGAACAAAATGGTGCCAATAATTTAATAAATGCTTATAACATTTACAAAAATTGGGAATGGTTTATCAATTTTTATTATATATATAAAAAGAGGAAACAAGGGAGAGCATAGCACTGGATTTTGTAGCTCTCTATCTAGAATACTTATGTGTTGTGTGGATGTTTGTATGTCACACAAACGTCTCTTTGCCTTTAGCAATAAAAAGTTCCATAATATGTCCTTTTAGTCTAGTAATCAACTAACCTTATCAAATTATGTTCCAAAACAAGCCAAAGTCAGCAAACACATAATTAAAAGAAAAAATTATTGGGGTTGTTTAGGGACTTGCCTTAGTTAAAGCCCTATATTGGTCATTTGACCTCCACAAACAATCCGAATAGAGAAAATGATAAACATTGTGTGTGATCTTATTCTACTTGGTTGAGTAATAAAGAGTAAGACAATCAACCAAAATAAATTTTAATGGTGCCAACTTTGGTCTATAAAGAAAACCACCATTCTGAATAAAATTTGACATGAATAAGGAAAAAAATTAAACCAAATAGATTTTCCAACAAACAATGGACACATAATGTTCAAAATGAAGCAACACCATTCAACAAATAAGAATATTTTTACTACAATGAAGAGCCTCCAATGAATTTTAGAGAGATACAAGTTGAGTATTCCTTTTGAGAGCTTCAACCAAGCAAGAGAATCCAACAAGAATGAACTTCTTTAGCTTCAATAAGAAATTGTTATTTTTCTCAAGAGAGCCAAAAGAGAGAAACAACAATAGATAGCTAAAAAAGAGTTGGTTTGAAAGAAGGAATTAGGAGTTTGTTTAGTTATATGGGAGAAAATGGAGCATTGATTTCTCATTTTGGTGTTGCACAAGTATCACACAATAAATATGATAGAAACCCACATTTAAGATTAGAAGCTTACAAAATCCCAATGTGTCATCTAGATGTCTATGCATTGCGCTTGCACCTTGTAGAAATTCCCTAGAATTTTGTGTTTTAAAAAGGATAAAGTGATATTATATTCCACAAATCTAAACAAACTTTTTATGTAAGGGAAAGACTGAGGTTTGGGTTTAAGTGGATCTAGAACATGCTACAAGAGTGAACACTAGCATAGGTTCAAAATGCAACATGAACTTGTGCAACCACAAAAATTTTAACATTATATTTTACCCCTACTTTAGCAAGTTGGTGATACTAGGTGATAAGCTACACCAAAGTACATAAATAAAATGTAGAAAGAACACACAAGGGATACAATAGAAAAAACAAAACTTCTCTAGGTGGAAGAACCTATAAAACCTTAGCATTAGATACCTCAATCCTATAAAATGATGTCACAAAAATACAAATAAAAATATAACAATGGCAAAGGACATTTGGTGTAATGAAAAAGTCCATGTTGTAAGCACCTAGATGGCTCTAAGTTCAAATCTTCTACAATACAAAAAAAATTACAAATATAATATTACATAATAATAAAAAATGTCAATTCAAAGATCAAAGCAATAATTAGAAGAATACTAAAACGGTGAGAAAAATGATATTAGGTGAAATAATAAAAAAGAAATAAAGGTGAATGCTTGCCCCCTCATGAATATAAGTGCCACTATGCAACATGGTGTAAGGCAAGGGAAATAATGTGTTCACTAGTTCACACATACAAACTAGGAACTAGGCCTATTCCCACTTGAGAGTGGATCTATTTGGCTCAACCTCAAATCTGATTAAAAATTATCGGGCACAAGGTGAATCCAATCAACTCCTTGTTAGATATGAAAATGACAATGTGAATTGAATGTGAGGATTAGAGATAGACAGTGAAAACGTGATAATTGATAACATAAATAAGTAATTACAAAACAAATAATAACACAATCAATCCAAATCAAGAAGGACGGGGAGAGGAACATGTGTCTAAAATTCAGGTTGAAAATTAGGAGCTCAATATCGCCTTTTGCACCCTTATCCTGGATGGTGGATTTTTTAGCATTGAACTAGATCTAGAACCTTTGAACACTACATTGGGCCTCTACTAAATTTTAGTTTGATTTGGGAGGTCAACAGTGCCCCAAGTGCCCCTGACCAGGATCTTTTTGATGAATTTTGGAGTGGATTTCTATCTTTGTGCCATGGAGGAAACTTTGTAGTTAAATGCCCTTGAGATGGAGTAGTACTGGGATGGATGATCTCATGGAAAGTCATGATGCTTCACCTCTGTAAGCATCACCTAGATGCAGTTAGTGCTAAGTGTTGTATTCATTCCGATAGCAATATCATAATTTAACTTTCTATGGAAAATATCTCCTACTTATCAAATGATAGGAAGTGTTCAATGAAATGAGGAGCCCTGCATCTATTTAATATAATAATTATATATAAAAATACATTATATTATAATGCTTACATTAAAATTCTATGTCGCATGAAGAGTGAATTGTGATGAGGAAAAGTGTGGAAAACCCTTACAATATATACTACAAACTCGATTTTCAATATCACCAACAATTTCATTTTGATTGGATAAAAATGAAAATGGAGGATGAAATAAGTAGTTATGATAATTCACAAAAAACTTAATAATATAGACGGTGTTGATGAATTGCTTATTGATGGCGTATAAGATTTGAATGAGTTAACTTAAATGATATCTCATAAATGCAATGGGTTCTAAGTGTTCCATTCATTCTCATGAGAGATGGGTTTTTGTGAACCACTACTAATGAAACATGGGTCAATGAGTTTGAGTGAAAAAACTACATAGATGAATCCTTATAGTAATATCATAATTTGACTTGTTGTGGAAAATATTTCCTACTTATCAATTAGTGAGCTTAAGGGGCTTTCTAATGAATGGTTCAAATGACACAACACTTGTTAAAGGCTTTGCGAATGGGGTTGCAGGTAGAGTGGGCTTAGCCATGGAGGAAACTTCGTAGTTAAATGCCCTTGAGATGGAGTAGTACCGGGATGGGTGACCTGGAAAGACCCGATGCTTCACCTCTGTAAGCATCTCGTAGATGCAATTAGTACTAAGTGTTGCATTCATTCCGATAGAATATCATAATTTAACTTGCTATGGAAAATATCTCCTACTTATCAAATGATAGGAAGTGCTCAATGAAATGAGGAGCCCTACAACTATTTAATATAATAATTATATATACAAATACATTATATTATAATGCTTCCATTAAAATTCCATGTCACATGAAGAGTGAATCGTGATGAGGAAAAGTGTGGAAAACCCTTAGAATATATACTAAAACTCATTTTTCAATATCACCAACAATTTCATTTTGATTGGATAAAAATGAAAATGGAGGACAAAATAAGTAGATATGACCATTCACAAAAACTTAAAATAATATAGATTGTGTTGATGAATTGTGTGTATCAACCTTTAATGATAACATGAGCACCAAATTTAATATATCAATTGTTGTATACAATAAAAAATATTAATTTTAAATTTTTTAGAATATAAAATATTTTTGCAGCCAATTCAATTAGCTTTAAAATTGAAAATTAAATATATTTCAAATAGAATATTGTAAAAAACTCTTTTAATATAAATAAAAATTAACAAAGATAATATCTTGAAATTTCTAAAATTGTACTACTACTGGATTGATCGTGATTCATTCTTGCGATAGCGAAAATGTAAAAAATCAGAATACAAAGGAGAATAGCGTTGCAGAATCGCGAGGTGAAATTAGGGTTAATTCACCATGACCGGGAAAAAGCTAGAAACTCGGATTCTGCTCTTGTAAAACCAATTTCCAAGCATACTCCAAATTCGATATCCAGATCTTCAAGCCCGGACAAGGAATTCACCAGCTATTGTTTCAACTGCTGGTCATATGGGCACAAATACAAAGATTGTAAACAGAGGGATGTGCGACATCTCCACCCCACTTACGATCACCTCAAGGAGTTTATCACAAAACAGAAGGCTAAAAGTCTTTTGGAAGCACAAAAAAATGGACAATCTTCAGTTAAGAGCTCTGCTCCTCTTGGCGAAATTGATATTCTTACGGATAATGCCTCCAAGGATCTTAGCTTGAAGGAAGCGGATAAACTTCCAGCTCCTAAAACTAGGGTTTCGATTCCCAGTTTGGAAACCCAATTTCAATATGGCTACTGGTTCCAAAACAAGATATTGAAACATAAGATTTTCTCTGTCAAAACTTTGGACGAACAAATTGCTTTCTTTGACAAAACTAAATATGCAAATGTGGGGAAAGCTATTACAGAGCCGGTTAGGGAAAAATATACTGAATAGGTCTCACTTCAGGCCATCTCCGAATTGGGGAAAGGTGGAGTGGCACCCGCTCAGGCCCTTACCGCTCGCATTGTGAATAAACCCCCAACAAGGCAACCAACAAGTAGACACCCTGGGACCGCAAAGGCTCTGTCATCCAGGACAATTCTGGCTGCTAGCTCCTACGAACCTCTATCAACTGCGAGGGGAGGAGGAATGCCAGAGGCTAAGGCGTCTTCCGGTGGTGGCAGATCAAGAAAAGAAGAATGGCACACGGTTAAAGGCAAGAAACTGGTAAAATCTTCTCCTAAAAAGCATAATAGATGCAATATTGTTCTTAAAAACTCCTTTGATTTATTAAGTAGAGATGATACTCCTTGTAAAAAGCTGCTGCAATAGAGCACTAGGGTTTTGGGAGGGGGAGAAGTCCCTAGGGGGAAATCACATCTGGATTGTAAATTTGCACAATCCGATGTGAGGAATTCTCCCCTCCCCCTGTCCAAAACCCTAGCTATGGAACAAAAAGCTTTAAAAGATAGAAATGATTTAACATTTATTCATAGATCTCCAAATGCGTACAACCCTCCTCACCGGAGGAGGGGAAACATGAGTCCTTTGAACAGCAAACCACAAAATACGGTTAAACCTTGTAATTAGGGTAACCCATCACACGCTAAGAGTAATGATAATGTTTACACTCCACCACATAGGTGTTCAACTAACCATCAACATTCAATATTTCCAATATATGGTAATCACGATCCTAATCATTTTATGGTATCATTGGATGAAAGTCACATTTTGCATATTCAAAATGCTTATGCAGAGACAGGTGTCATATGCAAGTGGATGGGAGCAGGTGCCCATATCAAGGATATAATCAAAGGTATGTTATCTCTTCTCCCCTCGGAGGTAAGTACTACTATCCTAGCAGACAACTTTATTTTTGTAGATTGCAAAAGTAGTCATCTGAAAAATGAAATTTTAGAAAAAGGTTTTCTGAAATTCAGAGAAATCCCTTTTTTCGTATGTTCTTGGTTCCCTTTATTTAATCCAATAAAAATAGCAGATTTTCGAGTAGAAAAAGCAATTATGTTAAGAAATCTGCCACTAGAGTGTATTCATCTAGAAACTGTGAAAAGTATAGGAGATAAAATTGGAACTTTTAAAAGGATGGTTAATACTGAATATAATAAATCAGATGTGATTATCATTGTTAAGTTAAATTATCATGACAATTACATCCCACCCCTTCAGCTGTGTTTTAATTCAAACACCATAATTATTAATCCCAAGATCCTAGAGGACTTCATAGAAGATTCTGAGAAAGGAAGGAATCCACCTTCACTTACTCATAAAATATGTGTACATGTTTTCCAAGACCCTGATAATAGGGTAAAAATAAAGTTCTTAAACTACAGAGGTGGTTTTGAGCTCTTGAACATTGAATTTGGGCACTCTAAAGCTCCACCTCCCAAAGTGTGTGAAATCAATGCTCTGGTTAGTATTAACAATCCCCAGGAATCCTCAAAATCTCCTATTCTGTTAAGGAGGCTAGAAACTCCCCTCTTCAATAACTTTGAAGATACTGGTCTGATTACTATAAATATTAATGACAATAAAAAAAGTCTAGACTATGGTTGTAAGATTATTACTGGAGAGCAGTTAAAACTGAATCTTACTGACAAGACCAGTGTTAATGAGCAAGTAAAGACTGATATACTTATAGTAGAGGCAGGCCAGCAAGCAATTCAGCCTGTGAATTTCAATTTTATTAATACAATTGCTCCCGAATCAGTAGGTAATGACCAAATGCAAATGGATGTATTTGAGAAAGATACATCTTCAGAGCAGTCTTTGAACAAAGAATGTCCAAGCCCTACAATAGTTAGGCCCTCCCCCCCACTACTGTCTGACACATGCCTGCTCAACATGGTATCCTCCCATTCTCAGAATATGGAGGAGATCCCTACTTCTTTCAATACCTTTGAAACGAGGGTGGATATGGATAAAGATCTTAGTAATAACGATAAAGGTAATTTCGAAAACATGGGATTTGAAAATACCTCTGTACCTCCTCTGGCACATAGCAACACAACTAGTTCGCCATAGAAAGTTTTATCTCCAGCAAATATTCAGGAAGATATTATAAGGAATTCAATTAATATACCTATTGAAAATTTAGTTTTTCCTCAAACTACTGAAGCATCATCTCCAAGAACCGATAAAATATCAAGCATTAGGTGTGAATCTAATAATATGGAAATTGAACCAGTATATACAGAAATAGAAGAAAATACCAGAATTTGTATAAAACCTGAAGGAAAAAGGACTGATCTTCAAACAGAACAGTCTCTTATACCTGAATGTGCTAATATAGTAGAACTAGTGGATCAGGTAAATAAAATAGAAGAGGAGGTAAACCAAATCATTAATTACTTGGGAGAATCACTAGCGGATGAATCAATGGACTTATTTCTAGATGAGATCTGTGATTTTGACGAATTAAAAGTTCAAAAAGAAATTTTAATCAAACAGATTCAGGAATGTATTGTAGAAGAAAGTAAGGATGAGGGCAATAGACTTAATCAGCCTTCCCCTAGCCCAGATAAGGAAATAGCAGATAATGAATTGCAAAGTAAAAATATTATAAAAAATGATCATACCATTGAAGAGGGGACAACACAAGTTGTCTCAATACCTCTTGAAATAGAAACCTTAAATTTGGACCTACCAGGGAAAACGGAAGATATTATAGAAATTTTTGGTAAGGAGATTATAGATAGATTGGAACCCTTAGCTTATACAATTAATGAACAAAAAAGCCCGGGTAATCAGGCTAATTTGGTAATAGGGTCCCCTAGAGACTCAACATTGGTTAAAGAAGCAATTGAAGGTCTCTTTGGAATAACTAACGAAAACAGAGAATTGGGCATAGCCTTGACTAGAGGCAGTCTAAGTACTCCTAATATTAACAAACTTAAAAAGAAAAGAGGCAGGAAATCAGCCGTAGAACTGAGATCTTTAGATGGCAATGCAGGCAATCAAAAAAAGATAGCTGACATTCTGAACACAAGGGGAAGTTCCTTCCCAAGGAGCAATGAGAGTTACTACTTGGAATGTTAGGGGTCTAAAT
Source organism: Chamaecyparis obtusa (assembly GCA_027943335.1). Lineage (NCBI taxonomy): Eukaryota > Viridiplantae > Streptophyta > Pinopsida > Cupressales > Cupressaceae > Chamaecyparis > Chamaecyparis obtusa. Next base: position 134,810 of record BSBK01004155.1, on the reverse strand, counting down.
GCCCCTAACAAACAAAGATTAATCAAAAGATACTTAAAAAACTTTGAATCCGAAATCATCTTATTATAGGAAACTAAGCTTAACAAAGAGGAAAGCTCTAAATTTAGTAAAAGATTAGGTATTTGGAAGTCAGAATATGCTTGGTTAGCAAGTCACTCAGGTGGACTTGCTATCTTATGGGACCCTCGTAAAGTGGTGGCTTCACCCTCTCTTACTAATGATAACTGGACGACACTAACAATTAAAAGCCTGAAATCAGATCTCAAATTTAACCCGATCAATGTATATGGGCCAATCCCTAATGAAGTAAAAAGAAGAGTTTGGTAGGAGATACAAGTCCTTTTAATGAATAATCGAGAACACCCCTTTGTAATTGGAGGAGATTTCAACGCTCTTTTAAATCTAGAAAAAAAGTATGGGGGTTCTCAATACATATCACAAGCCCATAAAGATTTTAGCAATTGGGCTTCGGATAATCATCTAATAAGCATCAATACAATTAATGGAGTTTATACATGGAATAACATAAGAGATGGATTCAGCTACATAGCAAAAAAGCTAGATAGATTCTTTATTAGAACTAACCTCAATAACTTTAATCAGTTAGTCAATGCAGAGATCCTCCCAGAAGCAGGATCGGATCACTTTCCTGTCAGGCTTACAATAACAGAGAATTCCAAACTATCGAGAAACCCGTTTAAGTTTGAATTTATGTGGTTCCAAAACCCGGAATTTATAAACCTCTTAGAGGATTGGTGGAAACATATCTCGGTTAAAGGATCGAACATGTTCTGCTTAACCGCCAAGTTAAAAATCATCAAAAATAAAGCATTAGATTGGAACAAGAATAACTTTAATAATATTTTCGAAGAGAAAACCTAGCTAGAAAAAGAAATATCTGATTTAAACAATATAGTTATAGAACAAGGTATGAATGATCTTAGTTACTACAAGGAAAAAGAACTGATGGCCAAATACAATGGTATCCTCCTCAAAGAAGAAATCTTCTGGAAGTAGAAATCTAGGGAGTCATGGCTTAAGAAGGGTGACAGTAATACCAAATTCTTTCATAATACAACTAATTATAAAAGGAGCATTAATAGAATAGCCAAAATCAAGACAACTGAGGGACTTATTTCTGAAGATCTTGTTCAAATCTCAACCGTTCTCACAAATTTCTATAAATCCCTTCTCAATAACACTGAGGTAGTTGACTTCAATGCCCAAAATGAAATGCTTAAAGTCATTCCTAAATTGATTACTGAGTCAGACAACAAAATTATGAACAACAAGCTATCCCTAGAGGAGGTCAAAACTGTCGTGTTTCAACTCCACCCAGATAAAGCCCCGGGACCAGATGGTTTCCAAGCGGGCTTCTTCCAAAAATGTTGGCATTTTTTTGGTGAAGAGGTTTGGCAAGCCATGGAAGCAACCAAAAATTCGGGTTCTTTACTTAATGAAATCAACAACACCTTTTTTACCTTAATTCTGAAAAAAAAATGAAAGTACAGATCCAGGGGATTTTAGACCGATCTCCCTATGTAACACCATATATAAGATTCTTTCCAAATGCTTAGCAAATAGACTAAAAACCTTTCTTCCAACTATTATCTCGGAAGAGTAGATAGGATTTGTAGCAAACAGATCTATTTTGGACGAAATTATTATAGCACAAGAAATAGTTCATACTGCCCAATTAACAAATGAACCTAGTATGCTAATGAAAATTGATATTCAAAAAGCATATGATAAAGTAGATTGGAGATTCCTGTGTAAATGCTTGGAAGCTTTTGGTTTCTCGAAACAATGGGTTAACCTTATTTAACTGCATCTCGACCCTCAAAATTTCAATTCTTATCAATGGCACCTCTGAAAGATTTTTTAGTATCTCCAGGGGTATTAGACAAGGGGACCCGCTTTCCCCTTTTCTCTATGTCATTATGGCGGAAGCATTAGGTAGATCAATTACAAAGAAACAAGAGGAGGGGAGAATCTTGGGTTTGAAGGCATCGAAAAACGTGCCTAAAATCACTCATCAACAGTTCGCAAATGACATGATTCTTTCAAGCTATGCTAACAGACAAGAAGCAAGAGCCTTTAAAGAAGTTCTTAACTTATATGCGAAAGCTTCCGGGCAGTGTGTTAATCCTACCAAATCGGAAAATTTCTTTATTAATACTTAGGAAAATTTCTTTATCAAGGTTTACTAATCACCCTTTTCGGTAGGAGAGCGCATGTGTAATTCATAATATCTTAACACAATAGACACCTTTAGCCTGTAATGATTAGAAGCTATGCTCTGTATAACAAGATAAGAATTAACATAACTAGGCTCACTTTGTAATAATTATAAGATCTAGCCTTAGATCAGCATAGGTTTTATAGATACTTACTAAAATTATATAATCATATATAGACATCAATAATAATATACATTTGTATCAACTTGATAAGGATAACCTCCCTTGGTTAGATTTCTCAAATGATATCTTATAGATAATATGTACAAATGGATTGAAGAATAGAGTATAATTAGTTACAGTGCTCTGTACAGTGAAATAGTAGAGTTACAATATCTTTATATTTCTTCACATCGCTCCCAGCTTGATATAGATCACAAGATTAAGCCTAAATAACCAAGCAGGATTATCAAATACCATCAACACTGTACAATCTCATCTTCTCTACCACTTTGTTATCATATTATATATTAAAAGAGACATGACAATGACTTTACCATCACATTTTATATGTAAGATCACCCCATTTATAGGTATGTCCCTTGTTTTCTTTTTTCTTAGTCATCATATTATTTACTAAAGATCATTACTCCCTTAATGATTAGATTCATTACCAACAATAAGTCTCAGAGTCGTTATGATCATATGCCTTCTGGTTTTCTGGTTTTAAAGATTATTTAATTCATATGTGCTCCCTTTAGCACCCGTGGCCTTTCCTATGTTGACTTTTTCCCCCTTCGGGTCACTTTTCCACATATCATCCTGTGGCTGTCCCCCCTTATCTTCTCTCTAAATGCCTAGTCGCATGATCACATAGAACATTTTCACCCTATGCGATCATGCGACTAGGGGTTACTTCCTGCCCGGCTCTTTATGCTGCCATGGGCCTAACTCACAGTTAAGGGTAAGATGTTACAGTTTGCTGCATGATCGCATGCGGTCTCAAGACTGCATGCGAACATGCGACAAAACACAAGCCTTCTAACGGTCAGCAAAGGACTTATTTACTCCGTCAGTGGGCCATCAAGTGGTGATATGGTCGGCTCCTATTGGGCCACGTGCTACAGGTGACACATCTTGTGGGTCAAGGTGTCTATGTGGCTGCAGGGTGAGATCTTAGTGGTTTGTCACATGATTGCATGTGGTTTTTTGGGCTCATGCGATCATGCGACCAACGATATTTTCAAAGCGGTGCATCCTTTGGCGGGGCTTTTTCTTCTTTTTTTTTTGTTTCTGAGGAGAATGTTGCAGGTGCGGGTAGGTAAAAAATTGATGATTTTAGGGGGCAGTTGTAGTTAAAGAGTTTGCATTCTCCCCCTTCGGGTCACGTTGCCACATATCATCCTGTGGCTGTCCCCCCTTATCTTCTTTCTAAATGCCTAGTTGCATGATCGCATAAAACATTTTCACCTTATGCGATCAAGCGACTAGGGGTTACTTCTTGCGCTCGGCTCTTTATGCTACCGTGGGCCCAGCTCACAGTTAAGGGTAAGATGTTACGGTTTGTTGCATGATCGCATGCGGTCTCAAGACAACATGTGACCATGCGACAAAACACAAGCCTTCTAATGGTCAGCAAAGGACTTCTTTACTCTGTCGGTGGGGGCCATCGGGTGGTGATATGGTCGGCTCCTGTTGGGCCACGAGGTACTGGTGACACATCTTGCGGGTCAAGGTGTCTATGTGGCTGCAGGGTGGGATCTTAGTGGTTTGTCACATGATCGCATGCGGTCTTTTGGGCTCATGCGATCATGCGACCAACGATATTTTCAAAGTGGTACAACTTTTGGCGGGGCTTTTTCTTCTTTTTTGTTTCTGAGGAGAATGTTGCAGGTGCGGGTAGGTAAAAAATTGATGATTTTAGAAGGCGGTTGCAGTTAAAGAGTTTGCAGAGATTTAAACAGCCGCTCTTAAATCATGTGAACAACTAATACAATATGTATTTAGAATAAAGCATTGGTAGAACAGAATCCCTGAGTATAGTTTTACCCATCCTAACATAGATCTTTTGCTTTTATTTTTTATGTCATAGACTAAATGGTGTTCTGAATTAGATTATAAGGTTCATCACTTGTAGTGGATGGCCCTCTGCAGGGTTTCTATTTAACATTTATAACTAGTGTAGAGGATTTAGACTGATATTCTATTGGGACAATCTTTGTGTTAACCTCTATACAGGGATGGTCAGAATGTTTGGTTAGTTGTAGACCTATGTATTAATATTTTACGCTTAAAACTCCTCAGGCCTTGTAATTATTAATTTTTGTATAGATCTTTAGCATAATGATGCACATTGGGATGTTTTTAGAATTATGTCTTATGCAGCGAAACAGGTACCCTCGAATTTCTACACTGGAAGGAGGAGGATACTATCAAGCAAGTACCCCAATTACTCAGTCATTGAAGACTCTAGAACTGATATCTACAAAATAACATACTAATTGTATGGAACTCGAAGCTGTATCCCAAAAAATACAATGTAATAAATGCAACAATAAATCCTCGATATTATCGAGCAGTGGTATGCCCACTAAAATTTGTAATCATAGACATTTTTCGATTGATCTAAGAGACATGGGAATGCCCACAAGAACGATGTATTTAAACAAACAAATCTCAACGTATGTTGAATCATGGGTATGCCCATGTAAATTTTGTATTAGTACAGGACCTTTGGTCCCGAGCAAGGCTGGAGGTTTTCTCAACCCCGCTCTTTCCTACCAGTGCCTGCAGTGAGAGGGGACACAATATAAAATAATTTTAAATATTAATAAAAATCTTTATAGGACTTCGGCCTTTTACCGATCAAAAAAAATATATATATATCTTGAAATTTCTAAAAAACAAATAAATAATCATCTTTTATATTAATTAAATAAATAAAAAAATTTAAATTAACAATGATAATATTTTAAATATTTAAAATAATAAATTAAAAATCATTTTTAACCAATTTCATTAGCCTTAAACTTGAAAATATAATATATTTAAAATAAATATTATAAATACTCTTTCTATTTAAATAAAAATGGACAAAATAATATCTTCAATTTTCCAAAATAAAAAATAAAAAATTACAATCTAAATTTTAAAAAATAAAAATAAAAAAAATCAACTTTTGTATTAACTAAGAAAATATAAAAATAATAAATAAAATAAATTTTAAATAGACAATAAATTAAAAATAGGGATAATAAAAGTGGAGAAAAAATAGATAAAAAGAAGGTACCTAATCTAATTGATGGAAAAAAAGACAACCAGCGAGGCTGACAATTTTGACAGAAATAAATTTTCAGCCTATTGGCTAAATTAAGATGCATGGATTCAGGGAATGAAAATCTAATCAAATTGTCGATGAAAATAGTGTTCTATGATTAATTTGAACGAATGACTTTAAGCATAATTTATGGCAAATTTAGAATAAATCCTCGGGGTTAAAGTTACCTTCATAAAACTGTGAGCTAAAATCTCTTTGATATTATTTAGTCCAGACAAGGTCATTAGTGCTTCCCTCTAAGGAAATTCAAGACTCGGTGGTATTTGTTTTCCTGCACACCATATTTTTTTTCTAACAATCTACATTGCTAAGAAAGTTTAATTTTCCATTCCGCAGATTATATACATTTTCTCTTTTACTAACTTCCTTCTTGATTTCTGAATGCACAACGTCATTCTGAAATATTCAACTGAATTAAATTCATATTTCAGAAAGTGAAACCATCCTCTTGATTGCCATGCTATAAGACTAGTGCCCATGGCAGTTACTTGAATTATTCTGCAAGCCGCATTCCTCATCAATTTTCATTGTACAGCATCTAATAAATTTGTGAGATGCATGCTCAACACGCAATCTTATGCCCTATTGTATACATGATACAGTCTATTCTAGACTCTAGATTCAATTAGGACAGCACCTCAACTCTACATTGCAACATAGTATCATAGTTGATTCAGACTATTTGGAATGTATTTTGAATGCATGATGCTAATTCTATGTCAAAATCATTATACAACACCATCATATCTTGAACTCGCAGTACGAAACAAGAGACTAAACCATAAAAAGCAATTCAAATTTACATATAATACCTTTTTCTACTTCAAGACAATTTAATAAGTTGTCCGTACAATATCATCATTTGTTTTGTTCACCAACAAGAATTTTTAGGAAAATGCTAAAATACAACACCATCAATGTGACAGTTTACATTGAACTTTTAGTAGCCCACACAAATGATCATAGTCGTATAAAATTACAGAAAATAGATATTATGATTGTAACAAATGAAACATAAATCTTACTTAGGTTGTCCACTAACAAGCGTAAGAAGGAAAGCCCTATAGTCACCAGAAGTATCAGATGCAATCATACGCTCCAAGGTCTTTCCATAAGTATTTAAAAAATCTGTCTTGATGTATTCCATGTCCATCTCTGCCCGTGTAACCACAACACGAATAAGAGCTGCATCGTTGGTGCCTACACCCTTCATTGACTTGTATAAAATCTGTAACAACATTATGAAAGAGTATGAAAAGAACCCAGAAAATTGAAATCATTAGTACAACTAAACTATAAACATCGTGTTTTCTGTGTTGCCAATATATGCAGATGCTTGGAGGTAAGCAAATGGTTAGGAACTAACAAATAATAGGCATTAAGTCAAGAAGATTGCAGGGGAAAGGATCGATTGTAGATCATTAAAGTGTTAAAAACATTATAAAGGAAGTTATCTACATGGACATGACGTTGCTTCATAGTGTTTAATTAGGATTTAGAAGTAGTCTCAACATTTGGTTAGGCTTGAAGGCTATATGTAAATTTGCAACTGTATGCAGCTTATATAGACAAGGATTCTAATAAATCATATGAATTGCCATATGACACATTAAAACAGTGCACAATTTTCACTTATATTAAAAAACACATAAAAAACAATATTTAGAATCTGGATAGATAGTAAATGCTAATGGATATAACCAAAATCAGCTTGCAAATTATGTAAAAGAACTGTTTATGGTTGAGAAAAACCATATAGAAATGTTAAAAGCTAATGGGCATAGGAACAAAGATGCATATAAGCATATAATATTTAAAATTAGACTTTTGGTTAGACTTGAAGGTTATATGTAATTTTGCAACTGTATGCAGCTCATATAGACAAGGTTGCTAATAAATGTAAGGCTACATGAATTGCCATATAACACAGTAGAATAGTGCACAATTTTCACTTTTCAAAAAATACATTAAAAAAGAAGATTTAGAACCTGGATAGATAGTAGATGCTAATGGCTGTAACCAAAATCAGATAGAAAATTATATAAGAGAAATGATTTTGGTTGAAAAAAAACATGTAGAAATCTTAAAAAGTTAAAAGCTATTGGGCACAGTAACAAAGATGCAAATACGCATTTAATATTTAAAATTAAAAATCTGTGGTAGGTTATTTTGATACCATGTTAATATATGCATATATTGTAAGGAATCTAATAAGTCATACCTAATATGATAAGCCATTAGTTGCATCTAAAATACTTCCAACGATAGTACCATGCAAAAAAATCCAGATATAATTTCATCTCACACAATAACAAAATGTCTTTAAAATTTTATTGAATTTCTGACTTGTTGATGGTAGCCAGACTTCTTTTCGACATATGTCATTTGATTACATTGTATTTATTTGTATGTAAATTTTCTATCCAAATAAGCCATTATGGAAGCCTCTTGTTTACAATTCATTGTTACCTGCACCAGTGTGCAACATTTCGTAACTTTAATTTCTAGAGTTTTGTGCCAACAGCTGAATCTACTAGCAAGGCAATGCCAGCATCATAAAGGGCCAAATCTCCTAAAACACCAACGTATAGCTGTCATTAAAATATAAAATTTGTTGTCGGCATTGGCATAATGTGATGGTTAAGTTGTGGTGTCGTTAGGGTGTTATTGTTGAATATTAAATTGGGGATGAGGTCCCACGTTTATGATCCCATCAGTTCATAGGTCTGGATCAAAAGCATTGACCTCTCATATAAAAAAGGCATTGCTGTTCTTTAATCATCTCCATGAGCAGAATACGAAAATGAGTAGACTGCCTATTAACTTGCCTAGCTGAGGTTTGCCAAGTTTTAGGCAAGTCTTTTTGCAGTGCTTTGCCAGGCCAATGAATTTTTAAGTGTATTTTTTAATTTGCTGAGTTTTTGCGAAGTCATCAAGTCCATGACAAAATTGGGTCTTCTGAGTTTTGTTAAGTCGTGAGTTTTCAAACTATGGTTCAACTAGTTCAGTGTACTTGTTGGAAAGACCTCGTGTGATACATGGGTTGAGGCATACCAATACATCCATTGGAAAGATCTCATGCGATGTTGTCTTTTATCATCACTGAATTGTCCCGTTCTTCTAAGGGATCTCCCTTTTCCTAATAAATTGCATTGGTACTTTCTAGACAATTTCTCTTTTGACCTTAAGGCATAATATTAAACCTTTGCTTACACAGATCATGTTGAATTCATCTTGGACTAATGTTTGAAGCCTATTGATGCATCTTGCTATATTTTTCCATCATCTCCTACACGACCAAATCAATATTGAGCCTGTCGAACTCCTCTCTGTAGACCTTGACATTCATCTCTCTATTTCGAATTTTGTAATTGCTTTAAAAATTTCAACAATCCATTCAATCTCATGATCAAACCTTCTTCTTTCATCTTATCTGTATCCATAATACATATGCACTGTTACCCCCATAGGGATACATAACCTTACAACTTAGTAGTGGCAAATTATACCCTTTCCATGCCAAAAAGTTTAATTGACTCAAAATCAAAAAAAAAATTCCATTTCTAAAATCCAATCTACAAGCTCTTCAAGAATCAGGCTCTCATTGTAACATGGAGTATACACCCACAATATGTTTCCTATGTGGGACATCTCTCTCCATAATGATTCATTCGTGTAGCCTTCCATTCCTCTATCTTGGCCAACTGCTCCTGCTGCTTAATCTTGACCAATGTCTTCAACATGTACACCTATTCTCTATTTCACCTCATGTTTCCAATCTAGTCACCATTGTTCTTAGTATTTCTGATATATCAGCATTTCTTTGATCCCTTGTTCTGGTTCATAAAGGTCTCTACTTCTACAAGCCACGTCTTCTACTTTAGCTCTCTAAAATCATAGAATCCTCACATCTACAACAAAATTCTTAGAGCTTTCCAAGACTGACTCCTTGAAACACTTCAGCAATCCAACAAGCTAACAAACTCTAATGCCATTTGATGCAAACAAGGGTCGTGAGACCTATGAAAGGCGACCAATCCTGGTATCTCCACACAGAAAACCAAATTCCAAATGCAGTATGGAATAACAGTAACCCAGAAATTATGAAATAGAATTCCAATTACACTTGCCTATGCAGCCAAGCCAAGGGCATTATAACTCAACTCAAAAAGATTCCAACATCTCTGCCTTGTCATTGTAGTCCTATGAAAAACAGCAAAAGAAATGATCTTCAGCTTTTAACTCCTGTGATCCCTGTTTCTTATCTTCTTCATACATTCATTGTATTTTGTAGGGAACATCAACCGGGTAAGTAGACACTGCCAGCCATGATCAGAAATAGGCAAATTAATGAAAAGTGAAAACAACAGTGAAAGGGCTGCAGTGAATGTAATCACTCGTTAAAAATTTATAGCTTTGAGGAGATAATTCAGAACATCTATTAGCCAAAAAATAGGGTTAATCCACCAGAAATGGTTCAGCAAAAGAAAAATGCCAATAGACAATAGGTAACTGCAGGCAATAATACCCACGTCCAGCATAAAAGGCATTGTCAGATTCGCAGGTAAACACCCACAAACACATTAGGAATCGCTCAGCATGGAGGAGAGAAAATCTACCAGCCAATCATAGGCTCAATCCACCTGAAATAGCGCAACAAAAAGAAAACTGCCAATAGCCAATAGGTAACCACGGGCAATAATACCCACGTCCAGCATAAAAGGTATTGTCAGATTCCCAATAAACACCACGACCACACTCACCACACTCTAAAAAAAGGTCAAGCAAAAAGGATAAACACCTATCACATGGACCCCAGCAACAGTTAAAAAAAGGTTTGAAAGAATGCCACTCGGAGAGGACAAATCAAACTTAACATCAGGGACAAATCAGAGGCTATTCGCCCAAGAGGAAGACCCTCACAAAGACAGTAACTTCCAAGCCAAAAGACAAATTACATCTGAAGACACACAGGAATGAGAAAAAAAGGCCAAAACTGAACAGCAGGATAGAAAGTGACCCAGATGCTTCTACATCACAAAGGAGGTGACTGAGATAAGTGGAATGCAATAAATGAAGGTGCCTTTCTCCTGGTTACATTTGGGCAACACTCTTTCTCTTTAAAGATAGATGAATGTGCTCGCAATGGTGTGTCTTGGAGATTGAAGGCAGCTAATAGATCATTTGCCACTTATCCCCAAAAGGAAAGTAGTGATTGAAAACCAGATACTTACAGATTGTGACATTTGAGAATAGCATGCTAGCCATGAAGTTAAATAAGAACTTCAACCTGTTGAGTTTTGCCCAAAATAATGATAAACAGCAATAAACAAATGAGAACAAAATAAGTACAAAGGACACAACAACTTATCCTGGGAAAACCCTTCAACTTGAAGGGAAAAACCCAGCCACACAAGAAAATATCTCTTTTATTAATAATAGAAGTTCAAGTACAATACAATCACTTGATGCAATAACGTATATATATAGAATTGAGACTCTTCATATCACAACCGAAGGTCTCTTCAATTTCCAAAAACAAGTCTCTTCATATTTCCAAACGCATGACTCTTCGCATGTCCCATGTCTTTTCGTATAATAAAATATCAAATATTTAGAGTATGACACCTAGCACACATTGAATGCCACATTGTGCTCACTTCAAATGATGGGAATCTCATCATAAATATCTTCTCTAGCTGTTGATGCAATACAGAGTTATTGTCCCAATTTCAACATATAGCAAAATCAAAGATAAAGATCTCTATTGCAGCTACAATCTTCAACACTCCCTCTTAGCAAGAGAGGGATCTTTAGTATGGCAAGCACACATAGCTGCAACCAAAGATGTCAATAACAAATTCTCATCACAGATTATCTCAATAAAACATTGTTATCTCAGCATAACATTATTCACCATAGCTACTTCATAAAAGCATAAGATTAAGGTCATGGAGTCACACACATGACTTCCACCATGCCTACTCGTAGAGGGTGGATCCACCATACCTACTCGCAGAGGGTGGATCCACCATACCTACTTGCAGAGGGTGGACCGAGGGCTTTCACCTCAGACTTCTCCCAGAGAAGAATGCATTTCCACCATGCCTACTTGCAGAGGGTGGATCAAGGGCTTTCACCTCAACCTTCTCCCAAAGAAGAATGCATTTCCACCATGCCTACTCGCAGAGGGTGGATCAAGGACTTTCACCTCAAACTTCTCCCAGAGAAGAATGCATTAAGACGTATAAGAATGTCTGAGATTCTCTCTCAACAGAGATTCCCTCTCAACAAGGACAGCTTTGATCACCACAATAGGATAGCTGATTCCAATTTGACCAAACAGGGAGCTTTAGCAGTTACACTGCCACATAAGCATGCAAAGAATTTAGATGCAACCTCCCTCTAAATCTGAATAGTCTCCCTCTAAATATCATTTCTTGTATGTGATCTTTTAACAAAGATGCGTACCATCAATTCAGTCTATTACTGCAACTAGCGTTCCCATGTTCATTTCTACAGTCTACATAATCTCTCATCATCTCATTGCCTCTTGATTTGTCCTGCAACCAAGAGAGATTAATAAATACTCATAAAATCAACATATAAAGAAGAGAAATATAGAAATCAATGCTAAAAGCATACACTATTCTCAGTTATATAACAAAATTCATGATCTATACTTAAAAAGTATTATCATGGAATACTTATCTCTATGCTGGTGCCAATCCATAGTCCATTATTTTCTTGGGAAACACCTCCAGCATCAACTTGTTGCACTCAAGACACGCCACAGATACCCAATATAAGTAGGGCGTCTGGAGAAGCTCCAAGAATTGGAAGAACACAAGCAACCCACAATGCCAGGGCCCATGACATTCAACAGAAGCTCGCTCCCATCAGACAAAAGGGAAGCCGCCTTGTATATGAAGAATCCATACACCCCCAGCAAAAATAGATTCCTAACAACAGTTTACATGGCACAAACCCATAAGTCTCTTCACACGATTCAGAAGAAGATTTGGCTTTTACAGTTTCCGACTCAATTAAGAACATCTCCGACAATCCACTTGATTGGATTCATTAATTCAATTAGATACCAAGTTTTGATGGGACGTAAGGCCAAAATCTGAGACACCAATACTTGTTGATAAATTCAGAACATATTTGGCACAGAAGTTTCGATTACAAATGACATTCTCCAACTTTCTGTTCTTAACTACTCACGAAATATAAACAGAACCATGATAACGCTTAATCACCGAGCAAGAACAAAACATCACAACAAAAAGACCATACACGATACTCAGAATTTTCCCTCGACCACCGCAACATAGCATACAGTCGACATAAAATAAATATGAGAGCACTACCCATGAACATGCACACATCCAAAAAGAAAAAGTGAAGGAATAGCCAAAGGAATGAATCCATAATGTAACGTATGACTGTTTGGATGGAAGAGCATCCTCTTCATGAGCAAACACAGTGACTCTTCAAAGACCACACAACGCCACATCACCCTTACACGGTGACAATTCTTGCTACTGCAAATGATACATCCTTGGCCACGTAGGATAAATAAAACCAAAGAGTCTCTTGTGCTTTACGATTCCTTTTAGGACAGTTACAATATCCAACGCTCCAAGGAATGTGAATCAACACACATAATAAGTGTCGTTAATTAATAATATGAGAACCATTGACGACGTGAGTAGAGGAACGAACATTCTAGAATTAAACAGACAACACAATAATGAACAACTAGGATGAAATCATCGTCAGCAACACAAGTTATGCCAAGTAGGTGAGGCAAAATGCGAAACGCTTGGTAAAGATGCCAACGCCGCATTCCATGCCAACCTTTGCAAGAAACAAATCATCGGCCAGCAATCTCTCCATGAATCCACCGAACTACAAAAGCCAGCGAAAGAACGACTTCTCCAACTCAACATATCGATTGATGATAGCGGCAGGAACCCTCCCTGCCTTCACGGTCGTCGCCAAATTTGGAGGAATGGTCTCCAGCAACCTTCCCAACATAGCCAGCGCCATCATTGCCTCCGTCCTGTTCTTCTCATTCTCCTCGTCCTCTCCGTCTCCTCCACCTCCCCCACCACTGTTATTTCCAATCCCCGAGCCTCCATTTCCCCCTATAGACGCTGCTCTCAATGTCTGTCTCCTTTTCCTTGTCCATTTTGATTCGCTCCGCACACAACCAAATTTACCATTTCTGTTGCATATGCTTAAGTTGGAGATTTTAGCCCTGCCATTGAAGCGGAACACAGAACGGGAATACGAAGAATGCAGTGATTTGGACGTCCCAGTTTTGTGAAAATGTGAAGTCGACAGATATAGAGCCATTCGGCTTCCTTCCCTTGCTAAATACAATCCGCAATAGAACAACTAAAACAAGAAAAAACTCCCTTATATGTTGTTATCTAACCTGGCTTTGATACCATGTTGAGTTTTGCCCAAAATAATGATAAACAGCAATAAACAAATGAGAACAAAATAAGTACAAAGGGCACAACAACTTATCCTGGGAAAACCCTTCAACTTGAAGGGAAAAACCCAGCCACACAAGAAAATATCTCTTTATTAATAATAGAAGTTCAAGTACAATACAATCACTTGATGCAATCACGTATATATATAGAATTGAGACTCTTCATATCACAACCGAAGGTCTCTTCAATTTCCAAAAACAAGTCTCTTCATATTTCCAAACGCATGACTCTTTGCATGTCCCATGTCTCTTCATATAATAAAATATCAAATATTTAGAGTATTACACCTAGCACACATTGAATGCCACATTGTGCTCACTTAAAATGATGGGAATCTCATCATAAATATCTTCTCTAGCTGTTGATGCAATACAGAGGTATTGTCCCAATTTCAACATATAGCAAAATCAGAGATAAAGATCTCTATCACAGCTACAATCTTCAACACAACCAAGATTTTCCCATTGCATATCAGACAGCTACAGGTGTTTTTTGCACATTGACTAATTTTTCATGTCACAATTTAGATTCACCAATGGCTGAGTCTTCCCAAAAATAATCATCAAATTCCATAAAGAACGTACATAAATTTATCAGACTTACAAAAATAAATGAACTACTAATCAGTCTTATGTTTTCCTCAAAATTAGCTTGCATGACAAATATTTTTTATTTTTCAAACTGCAAAAAATTGTGCACCAGTCAATGTTAGTAAAAAAATTCCGTTCCTTCAGAATTTCTTCTGAACAAAATGATAATCTTTGCAGTGTGCAACAAATTTTCCTCTATCTTATAAGCAACAAAGAAAAATATGATTTGCTCAACTAGTTCAGAGGTCAAAGCATAATACAGTAGCCAGATCTTGCTAAAAAAACTAGAATGTCTATAAATTTATAAAACAAATATGAATGTAAATGTCAACTCTATCCCATCAATCGTGTTTTAATTTATTTGTTTCCTGGCACAGAACATAATCCTTGTATAAAAATTACTTTCAAGCCTAATTTGCTAAAAGTCTCATACCTTTGCGAAATATTTTGCTGGATTTCGAATGCATTTTAAAATAGCCCGAAGAGCAAATTCAAAGTCACCTGATGTTTCACGTTTTATAGCCTGCACATCAATGTCCCATGTAAAGATACCTCCACACATTTCATGAAATCAAATGTAACATTCAAGACTTATAGTCCAACACAAGAATGAATAGTACACGAGCCCTTCTAGTTTACCACTACACTCAAGATCATACAGATATAACTGACAATGTTTTGTATCTCCAACTTAAACAATTTTGTGCCTAGTTATTGACCTTTTCAAGATCATGTTTGTACAGGTTATGATACACAGAAGCAGCAGCTGCCAGTTGTGCACTGCTTCGTGTGCTGAAGATTTGAATAAAGGTTGCTTCATCAGTTCCCATTCTTCCTTCACCAGCTTTGAAAAGTGTTTTTGCATCCATCTCTGCTAAACTCATATCTAGTTGTGGGCCTTCATAGCGAGGTGCACTTAAATATGCAAGGAGCAACTGAAGAAAAAAGAGGAATCAGCATGCCTATTAAATAAACTTTTCATATACCTCAAATTTCAATAATGATTTATTTCACTAAGCAAAGGATGATGCAAACAGTAGAGATGACATGCATTATATGCCAGCATGCAATTATATGAAGACATCTTACCCTTTGGTAATGACCACTTGTATCTGTTTCAACATCCTTCTCAACATATCTGCCGTACCTTGCGTGATATGCCTGTCTTATCATCTGAAGCTGAGATGGAGTCCTTGAACATATGATTTCTACTAATGTTTTATCTTTGGTGCCAGCTCCCGCTAATGCATCTTTCAATAAAACTGCGTCACGATCCGCAGGATCATACATCCAAAGAATTACGGCCCTCTTCAAAAAAGATAACACTTTCTGTCAGACATTATAAGAATGCACCTCCAAAAGTTGAAGTTTGATGCTCATAAAAATACTACCTTTACATTTCCTCTGAGTTCTGAATCTAGTCGACGAAGCAAATCATCTGCATACATAGTTTGGTATGCCTGCCGTATCATCGGCCGTTGTCTTGCATCTCTGTGACCAAGGATTTCTATCACTGTTTTGGTGTTGCAACCCAAGCCTGCATGTGAATCATTTATCCTATTTTAGTATAGTTCTTATCTTAAACATGTGAATAATTGTATCATCATTCTCTCAAAACTTATAGCACACACTGCATCATTATGAATTCCATCTAATATGCCCCACAAGGACATCAATTAGATATCAAGGTGAAGGCATGTAGAGGATATTCAGTCACTGTCAATATCTATTCTAAGGCTTTCTATCTTCACAAAGCCAGGCTTGAAAACACACAGAGTAGGCAAAAGAACTGGAGAGAACACCTGCCATATTTTCACATTAGTAATTGTCAAATTGATGAAGCCAAACATGGCACTAATTCTCAATCACTACAAATGTTTTTCAAAGACTCATTCCCATAGCTGAGAGCAGTACGGTTATTTCAATTCAATTCAATTGTTTTATTCATTCATTTCCTTCCTCACAATGTTCTGTTTAGTATAGGTCACCATTTGTCCACTGTTTTCTATGTTTTTCTCAAATACTTGCCAATATATTTAAGATGATCATCAGGGTACCTTTTAATTTAATGTGGTAGATTTTAGCCAGATCAAACCATCTGATTTTACAGATCCACACATTAATTTTTCAAAATATATGATTTAAGACCGTATAAGTTGCCTTTGATTCAAACTTGCAATATGAGTTTGAAACAATGAGTGAACCAAATCGTGGCATGTGAGTAATCCATCTAAGTAGTCTTTAAGAATATATATATTTACAGATATAGCTTCCTTGACTGAACATAGCAGGGCACGATAAGCCCTGCTAAGGTTACTTCAAAACAATTTATTGTTTTATTCATTTCTATCCTTCCACACAACATTCTATTAAGTATGGTAAGACATTTTTCCATTCTTTTCAGTGTTTTTCTCAAATAGTTGCTGATATATTGTAAGACAATTATTAAGGTACCTTTTACTTCAATCTGGTCGATATTAGCTGGATCAAACCATCTGATTTTACTGATCAACACTTCAAATCCAAACTTTCATTATTTGAGAGTATTTGATTTTAAGTTGCCTATAATACGAAATTGCATATGAATTCCAACCAATGAGTGAACCAAATTGTGACATGTAGGATCTCCCAATACTTCTATGAACACACACACACAGGTATGTCTTCTGAGTCTAAAATTTTCATCCCTGTAAATTTTCATCCTCTTGGGAGTGCTCCTCTACATTTAACATTAAGAAGTGATGCTGGACTCATGCATTAGGCTTGATGTTTTAATAGTCTGTCCTTTTGGGTAATAACATCACTAACAGTTGCTGCATCATGTCTTTGCGATCCTCTACAACTTGTGGCTATCATTCATTTTTCTTTCAATTTTGAAGATATTTAAGACAATGGTACGTATATTAATGAAATTCTATTCTTCCATGGCATATTTTAAAGCTAGTGGTCCCATGAATTATGTAGTTCAGTTCAGCTTAAAAAATTTAGTTCTAAAATTTGAAGAAGCTGCTGATCTAACGAACAAATAACTGTCTTTTTAAAAAAAAAACCTGAATTTAAATGTTCAACCAGTGGCAAAAAGCATTCCTACGCTGGTGGAGCAATTTCTAACCCCACCCCTTTTTCACCCACTTAAATATGCACCACTAAAAAGTAGGAGCTCCTATTTTGAAAGAGAAGATTCAAAATAATCCCGTAACAAAAAAATTTGTTCATAAAACCACTCTATTTCTAAAAATAGAACTTAAGCCCCCTAATGAAACCCCGCCTAACTTGTAATCGCCGTTAATTTTTTCTCTCCACGTCGTGTACACTAATGAGATTTCTTTCCTCTGTAATTTTTCTTTTTTAAAAAAACATTTAAAAATAAATTAAAAAACGTCCTCTATTCTGTTCCTTACTAGCCAATTTTCTAACATTAATGGCCAAATTCTAAGTAAAAGGCCGACGGAGTTTCCTGGAATCCTTAACCAATTTAAAATCCCTTTGCCAAAAGTTGAAACCATCTGACTTGACATGGTTAAAAACGGTTTCAGTCAATTAAGATACTTCCTCATTAGCAGACTCCACTGTTTAACCCATGGAATTGCTCTTCCAGAGTAGATAATCAAACTGCTTGATAACCAAACAGCTTTGACTTCCACTCTGTCCAAATTCTTGACCGCGTTAAAAGAAGGTTATCATAGGTCAATCAAGGAAAAAGTCCACAAATTCATGTTCTGAAAATTGACGCGGGTACCCACGCTCCCTTCTTCCACACAAGACCTTAAAAAGAGAGAAATATAATTTAAAAGCGGTGCTGTATTTTACCTTTAAAGGCCCGATAGAGTTCAATGGCGTCCTGGTTGGGCGGGGGAGGCACAGGAGGGACTCGAACGCTCGACATGGCGATCGCTGTGGGTGCTTGCAAAAATGAGGAGAACACATGATGCACGCGTTAAAGTAGAGGGTACAAAGTCGATGGACATACCTGTGCAAGGACGGCAACTGAGAAAACCAATGGGAAGACCCCACCAGTTCAGTTAATTATATGAATTTAAAACTAGCAATAGAAAACTGACGCACAATTCAGTGTAGAGGGAACGAAGTCCACGCGGATTGCCGTAGGACGGTACGAGAGGGACATGACCCTTATCTGATTAATTATTTTTACCTAAATTTTGAAAATGGGTACGTTGCCGAAGGAATCAGTTTTCCACAATTCAGGAAATTGAAAGCAGGTTTTTGAAATTAAATTATAAACAAATTTTAAGATGGACGTTTTGAATGATTCTTCTGTATTAGGAGAGGGAAAATTGGAAATGAATTGATAAGTAGGAGATATTTTACACAGCAAGTCAAATTGTGATATTGCTATCAGGATTCAATTGTGTAGTTTTTTGAGTCAAACTCATTGACCCATGATTTCAAAATTAGAAATGAATTGTAAAATAAGCCTTATAAAAAAAGAAGAAGAAAAAATTGAAAGGAAAATAATAATAATAATAGAAAAAGGAAAGAAATTCAATTACATAATCTAAAAAATCAAACTTTAAAAAAAAAAGAAAACAATTAAAAAAAACAACTAAAAAGAACTTTCAATTATATAAAAGAGAAATAATAAATATAAAGAAAATACTAATAAATTAACAATAGTGGCGTACATATTTATTCATAGCTTTTAGTGTTCGTGAGGTAGAAAATAAGAGGCTTTTAGTGTTCATGAGGTAGAAAATAAGAGGCAATTAATGAGAGGAAAATTCCATCTATTTTATTAACTAACATACTTAGATTTTTATTTAAAAAAATCTATGTAAAATAGTTGAGAGACATCAAATATCAAAATATTTAACATTTACAAATATGAATAAATCATGATATTTTAGCCTTCCTTATTATACAAACCACCCCACATTGTTAAACTTAATTAATCAACATTGGTACAATAAATATGAAATAATGTGATTATTTGAAAGTAATCAACAATTTTGCAACAATTATAATATATCAATCATGAAAATTAACTTTAGGCATAAATACAATGATTAAAAGATTGAATTCAAAATATTTATGAAATAATAATTTGAATATAGTCTGATTTAGCTAACCATTTACGCTAGAGAGGTAATTGTCAAACAAAATTTATAATATATTATCAAAATTGAATATAGTTATAGATACAATGTTTAAATAGTTTACAAAAAAAATTATAATAATATTTCTTAACCAAGGATGTACTAGTAATAAATCTTTGTTTTTATTGTCATCTAGAATTTTGCGAACCTTAATTGTCATATTGGACTTCATAACATACAAGGTCGGTATCATGTTGTGTGTATGTAACAACTTGAATGATGACATAGCCTGATATATTGTGAATGTGATTGTGTACATGAAACTAAGAGTAGCAAGCAACCATTCCTCAGGTGGGCCCCTGTAATAACTAATATGCAATTGCCCCTTAAGAAATCTCATGAACTTCATACTAAGCTCATTAGAGAGAGTGTGCCTCCTAATGTTCACCCATTGGTCTAATAATAATCTTCCAAATGCATCCAATAAGGTAAAGCTCTTGAACCTCATGGTAAAGAGGAACTGACCAATTACAAAAATCTATAATTTCAATCTATAGATTATAGAATTTTACATCTAAATCCATTTTGACTTTTGATCCATATAGGAAGTTAAAATATAGTGCATAATTATCAAATTTTATTTGACTGAACCATGGTCCAGTGTTGTTGATTTTCTTTACCATCCTATCTCTCACCCAATATCTGACACTCAATTCCTCTATATGAATGTAGACATCGAGTAGCAGATGCTAGTGATAGTTTGACAATCAAGAGGACACCCATGATGCATGCACCTTATTGGACATCTTCTTATCCTACATGAAAAATATTATTAGGTTTTGCATTATTATTAAATAGGGAAAAAATTATTTATTTTATTTTATTATGAACTAATTAGAAAATTATATAAAGGATAGAAAACATTATGTAAATAAAGTTAATAGACATCATGAAAGAGTAAAATGACATATAAAATTTTAGTAATTGTCAATTGTAATCATAAAATATTTGAAATAGTGAAATACTTTGACAAACCATGTGTTAAATAAAGGGAGCAAATTATATTAGAACTCATGCAAAATAGTTTAATACAAAATTTAACACACTTTATTTCCTTATCTCTAAACAAAATAGGTAATATGAAAGGAGTGGACATGGATAGTGAAGATGTGATAGGTGTCAGAGAACATGCATATATAAAAACATGAGTGCTTTGAAGATATTTGAGAGCCTCGTTATTAGTTGCTCGCCCAAGTGGGTGCTATGTGCATGTAGAACATGCGTGAAAATCACTTGACAATTACTAATTACAACAATTTGTACAACATTGTAAACACAAGAAGCTCCATCACATTCTTTTAGTATGTCATTGGAGAATAGACCCCCCATAAGAGCATCACCCTTAGTTACATCATAGGTAGCAATAACTTCACAGTAACCAGTTGATGGAAGAAAATAATCTTTAATATATGCATGTGCTAACTTTTCTACAAATCTTGAATTGTGAACCAAGTCCATGTAATTTGACAAGAAGCACGATACTACATCATTTCATTAAAAGAATTCTTTAGAAAATCTTCACTTGATATGAACTTGAATGCTTGTTTAGCACATGGACTCTAGAAAAAATGTGTGCTAGTTCAGTGGAATCAATTGGCCCTAGAATTGGGTTGTCCCATTTTGGTCGTGGAAAGTAGATACGTTTATTTGTTGCCACCTTGCACATTCTGATAAGGTGTAGATATCAATATATGGTCAATAGAAATGTAAACAAAAGAAAATTATAAATATGAAATTAAGAAACTACACAACAAAAGGAAACAATTGTAATCATAAAATATTTGAAATAGTGAAATACTTCGACAAACAATGTGTTATATAAAAGGAGCAAATTTTATTAATACTAATGCAAAATAGTTTAATACAAAATTTTACATACTTTATTTCCTTATTTCTGTACAAAATAGGTAATATATGATCGTATTCATTATCCAAATCTACTAAACATAGGATGGCCTAGAACAATGTTATCATACTACGCATTATCTAGGTACACTTGAAAAGCTTCAACAATATGATCAAAATCACCTTCATCATTTTGTTCATCATAGTACAACTATTTTAAGAAGCTACAAAATACAAATATTTTAAGAAGCTACAAAATACAAATATTATCTGAGAAGTAGCACTAAATTCTTTTGCAACTTCTTCCATTGAGATGATCTGTGTAATTCTGATATTGCATGCATGAATACTTATCATTTCATGTTTTTTGAAAATTCTCTTGCAATTGTCTAAAAGAGATCTTTGAAGAGTTTCAATGTGCATCTCATTAAATTCATTTGAGTTAACCAATGCATTTGAGACTAATGGACTTGTCACTGATTCCTTTGAGTTTCAATTTGATTCATCTGGGTACACTTGAAAAGCTTCAACAATACGATCAAAATCACCTTTGTCATTTTTTTTCTCATAGTACAACTCTTTTAAGAAGCTACAAATCCCAAATATTTTCTAAGAAGTAGCAGTAAATTATTTTGTGACTTCTTCCATTGCTATGATCTGCATAATTTTAATATAATGTGCATGAATGCTTGTCATTTCAACTTTTTTGACAACTCTCTTGCAATTGTCTAATTTTGAATGTGCATCCCATTAAATTTATGTAAGTTAACCAACACATTCACCATTAATGGACTTGTCACTAATTCCTCTGAGTTTGGATTTGGTTCATCAATTATGTTACTTTCTTCCCCAAAATTTTCCATGACTTAGAAGGAAAGACACTAAATTAATATCTAATGAAAAGATAAGATATGTAGTTGTCCAAAAAAATAAGGAAAATGATACATATATCACATAATAGCCAATATCTAACTAACTCTAGTTTTACTTTCTAACTTTAGTGTTACTTTCTTCTCTTTTTACTTCCTAACTCTAGTTTTACTTTCTTCCCTTTTTAATTTCTTCATTTGAATACCCATGGAAATAACTTGGACTAATCTTTACCCAAATCAAGCAAACAAAAAATAATATTTAAAAAAATAACCAAGTCGAAGCATTAAAGTATTCGCAGCACAACCTAGCAATAAATTTAGCAAGATATATATGGCGACATTGTCTGCCATAGAAGAAATAAATATTTAGATCTATATGGCGGCATTACCTTCCATAGAAGAAATCAATATTCTATTTTTTATATTCATTTAGAAAACTACATTGAAATCCATTTGGTGGCATTGCCTTTCAAATAAGAAAAAAAAATTCTACATTTATATAATCATTTAGAAAACTCTTGAAACATACATCTAGCGGCATTGCTTTCCAAATAAGAATTAAATATAATAACGACCATCTCATACCATAGTTTTAAAAAAATATTATATATTCATTTAAAAACTAGAAAAAAGAGATTATTGGAATTTCAATTGAAGAGACCTAATATTTGAAGAAATGAATCATTAAAACAATTATGTTTCTAAATGACATTAAATTAAAAAATAACCAAGTCAAAGCTAAATTAAAATAGAGAAAGTTTTATAAATGATATAAAAGTAGAACATTTGAAAAGAAAATCTAAAAACTAAATGAAATACTATGAAATAGTATGAAACATTATGAAAACTACAAAATACTAATCCCAAAACTGATAAAAACTTGTGCAAATGTCTTACTTTCGAATCCTTTTGCTTAAGAACCTTGTTGTGTTGAAATGCAGCTGGTGGAAATCCTCTAGCTAAATTTGTTTGCAAAACAAAAATGAAATGGTGAGAGATCTAATTTATAATGTGATGGTAACTCCTTGTCTTTTGTAATTGATGCCTCATTGCACTTACAGTTTTGAAAAATAAAAATTAAAAAAATGACTGAACGACATTTGAAAGTCATGGGTTTTAATAAAAAATTAAAAAAACATCTCGTACACTAGGCATCGAAGAATTAAAAAATAATAATAATAATAATAATAATAATAATAATAGTTATAGTAGGGGGTGCGGGGCCACCACCCCCCATCACCTCCCCTTTAATGCATGCATGTATGGGTTGGTTGTAGGTCGCAGTCTGTACTGTGGATCTTGGATCATATGTTGCAGGCCACTGTACAGCTACAGATCCCTGCAACCAACGTGGGGAACCCCACTACCCATGGGGCCCCACGGGACTCCCATCGGTGCAGGGAAATCCCCGCTGGTGTGGATCTTGTGAGGGGTCCCCTCGGGTGGGTCCTAGGGGTAATCCATGTGGCATTCACTTTGTTTTTATATTTTTTTTAACCTCCATGCCAAGTGGCCCACAAAGTTAACTTCGGGGTTTTTGGACCTTTTTTTTTTAAATTTTAAGTGTCGAGTGGGGCACTTGAGGGTTTAAATATTTGCTATTTTTTGTCGAATGTCATTTCGTAATTCTAACGTAACTGTCCCCAAATATTTTTTTCTTTACACAAAATATGTCAAACATATGCTCCGTGTTGTGGTTGTATGTACGCCTCTCGACGTAATTAGTATGCAAAAATTATGCACAAGGGTAGATATCATATTGAAAGTATTTTTATATAATTTATTTTTGAAAGATAAGAATAAGAAGTAGGATATAAAATCTATAAAAAAAATGATAATATAATAGTAATAATGTACTTGTAATAGATTTTTTTATGACTTTTTTCAAGAGTTTAATAAAATTATAAAAACATGAATATATTTTAAAACATAACAATATAATCATATGTTAAAAATAATTTAATGTTAATTATAATATCATAATAAAATTATTTAGTACATTATTTTTAAAAAATTTACAATTTTTGTTAAAGCTATTTTTTCCACTAGTATTCACAACAAAACCTATCTCTATATGGTTATCTTCATGATGGTTTTCTACATGTTATGATGTTATTTATATTTATGGTTTACTAACTCCATACTTGCATGTGTATGGTTAGTGTGTATGTTTTATATTTTTGTTTGATGTGCATGTTGTGGTTGGAGGGACGAAGTCATAGTTGCTTGTGAGATCCACACAATTGGTTGATCTCCGCCATTGTCTGTTATATATTTATATATGTATGTACATGCTTATTTTTTATGTGGGATTTCAGATATCGGGCATCAACTTCCCTAAATTGTTGAGATGAGCGTGCCCTATTGCAATATTTCAATGGTAAAAGAAGGGAGACAACAAATAGGTCCAAATCTCAATCCTAAGCCAATAATTGTCCTGAAATAGTGGACAAGTATCTATTTTACTACCCTTCAAATTCGTCAATGTGACATGAATTCGTGAACCCTCCTTTGTGCTTGATTATAGTATTTTTGATGTAGTCACTTCTTCAGGTTTGCATGACTGTAGGTTTGATGTGATTTTTGTGTTAAAATAGATAAATGATTTAATTAAAGTTAATTAAGTGACTAAATAATTAAATCTTATTAAATATGGAAATATTAATATGAGGGTATTTAATTAATGAGAATTAATTATATACATTTGTTTAATTTAAAAAGGCTTAGTTAAAAAGTCCAATTTTGTGAATAAAAGATTTAATTAATTATTAAATCTAAAATAGAAATCAAAAGCATAATTAATGAATTAATATTTAATTATCAATTTCGTAATTATTAATATGCTAAAATATTAATTGTTAATAAATTATTAAATATGCAATTTAAGTTGCACATTCAATTTAATAAATTGAATTAGAAATTTAAGTTGAAAGTTGAGTTAAGGCTTATTAAGTGAAAGTCCATATAATTATTATTATAATTAATTAAATATGCAAAACAAAAATTGATAAAAACAAGGTTAGGAAGTTGACTTCTAATTCCTGATTGGGTGTTGCATGTTTGAGTTCTATTTGTTGAGGCTATATGGGAGATCCTTTTTGCCATTATGGGGATATAGATTTGAAAGATGGACCTTTTGGGAGAAATTGTTTGGATGGTTGAAGTATTATTTTCAAAGCTTAGGAGTATTTCGAAATCTTCGAATCCACATTTTGGTTATTGTGATTCAGATTTGCTTGTGAATTCAAGTTAGGATTTGAATCCTTCTTTAATCTTTTCATTTGAAAAGATTGTCTTCTTCGTGCTTGTTAGTTTGTACTTAAATTTGTGTTGAAATTATGAATTGATTTTGTTGTGTTTAAGGAAAATGATTATTTTTATGGGTTTTCATTATTTTTGATAAATTGGGGAAAAAATTATATGTTTGTTTGCATTGGAAATTCCTATTAAAATTTGATTGGTTAAAACCCTAGGTTGTTCTTGGTAGAAAACTACAGGCAAATGTTTTAGAAAATGTAATACATTAGATCCAGTCAAGGTTTTGAGTCTAGATCTATCTGAAAATTCATATTCTTAAATCGAGTTTAGTTGCTCAATCAAACTACTATAGAGATAAGATAAGATAAATTTATTAATGTCCAACGGAAGACCAACAAGGGTCTATGGGACATGAATCATACAGCCAAAATAGCAAGAAACCAGTAGACCACCAAACAGTGATCAGAGGAACAAGCTAAAAGAACAAGGAACCAAACAAGAAGAAGTTGAGAACAAAGAACCACTGGGGCAAGGACTAGGGGTCCTTCCCTTGCGGAAAGAAATCCAACATAGAAGGATAGAGACCCGAAAGAATATGGGTATGGTGTTGTCGCCGTGATCTGCTGGTGGTCTGTCGCTGATGGGTAGAAGCACTGCGAGGTCTCACGAATCTGGCGTGATCGATGGTGAAGGCACATGAGGGTCGCTTCACACCCCGAGTCGGGGGCGAGGGCGAGAAGAAATCCGTAATGAGTTGCTCGGTGACTTGCTTCTGGTAGCATATATGTATATATTATTTTTCATGTTTCTTTAAATTAAATTTAAAAATTTATTTAAAAAAAACACTTGTTGGAAAAAAAGTATAGACGAAATGTCTGACAAAAAATTAAAAAATTAAAAAAAAATTATTTATATGAGGGGGTGGGGGTTTCCTCCCCATACCCCCACGACAACCTCTAGCTGTCATAGATCAGGTTGTCGTAAGACAGCTTGGGGTGGGGTTAGATCCCCTCTCCCTTCCCCCGCCCACAAAACAAAAAGACTTTATTTAAAATATATATATATATATATATATATATATATATATATATATATATATATATATATATATATATATATATATATATATATATATATATATATATATATATAATAACTTAATAAATTTTTAACTTTCGTTTATGTTTAATAAATATTAAATGTGATTTAATATTTATTAATTAAATTAATGGATTTTCATTTATGGTTATATTTCATATTTAATAAATAATCAATATTAATTTAGTAATTTTTGGCATGTGTTTATATTTGGGAAATATTAATAGAATTTATTAAGAAGTCAAAATTTTGATATTGGATATTAATTATTGAAAATTTTATGTATAAAAATTATAATTAATTTTTGATAAATTTAATATCATTGTTTTAGTATTAAAGACATGGTGTTTTATATAAACATGAGATTTTAATTTAAACAAATAGTTATGTATGAGATATTTATATGAACGCTTTTGTAGTCAATTGGATTTTAGTCAACAAGATGATTGTTTTAATCAACTTAAATTTATAAATTGGTTTTGGATACTCTTGCATGTTTTGAGACTTTGATTGTAATTGGGGAACTACATTAGCTTTTAGGAAAAAGTATGGGAGAGGCTTAGGGGTGTATTTTTCTTTGTTGATGTGTCCTTTCAGTGTGCTTCATGGAGCTATGTAATTCAATTGTTTTATCCAACCTAATTTTCTAAGCTCATTATTTTTTCGTGAACTCTTTGAGAGTGTGTGTTTTATGACTTATGGTTTGAGAACTAGTAGTGATTTGTGATGTGATGGTTTGAGGACCAGTATGTATGAGTTTATGGTTTGCAGACTAGTTTGTGTTCCAAGTATTTTTTATGGAGCTAAATTCATTTATTAATCTTTTAGATTTATGAGATGCTTTTATGATTTATGAGCTTAGGGTAGGTTATCTAGGTGTATAGATGGGGTGGCTTGCAATAAGTGTTGGGGCCCACAAGTGGCTATCAAGATCACTTATTGTAAGTAACTTAATAAAGTGATAACATGTTACATTAAATGGGGGGGTCTATAAATGAATTAATAAGATATGTTCCTCGTCCATACTTGAGTACTTGATTGAGGTCTTGACTAGGATGGGAGTGAGAGAAGATGCTTGATTAAGGTCTTGCATGATTAGTAGTCTTGTTTGTACGAGAGGTTTACTGCATATGGTCACTTGAGTGTCAAGTTCGTAAGGCCCATATTCTATACATAACATGATGCCCCTTACCTTCATGATAATGTGCGGTATACCACCCTTCATGATAATTTGCCACTTAATCCTACTAGAATATATGACCTTTCCAAACTTGGCCTTGAAATGTTGCATCGCTTTGCTGCCTCCCCATTATATTCCTCCCACCCTGCAAGGAGACTTAGTTTTGCATTCGAGCTAAGTCTTAAGATTGATGGCCTTCTGCTATGTCCAGAAATGGCGAGGCAACGATAGGGTGGGGGGGGCCTACAATTCTATGGCCCTACTATTCTAATGGGGTGGGAGGGAACTATAGTTGGCCCCTACTATTCGTATAGGCTAGTCGATCAGGACAAAACTCAGGGGTTAGACATATGTGATGACACATCCCTATATACATCTTAAGTTTCCTACATGTGCTAGTTGCCTCTGGATTAGTTTGTATACCTTTGCATTTGAATTGTACCCTTTGAGATAGAGAACTTTCAGGATCTCATACTTAGTTCTACCTTATGATTGGTTGTGGTATTTTTATCTGAGTGGATTCTGATGTTATCTCCTCAGCACAGTGGGAGTGGACTTCTTGGTTCAACATGGTCGGGTGGTAGTGTTTCTTTTACTATTGAGATTCTGACGTTCTTGAACTGGTGTCGGATGATCCTTGTTGATGTTACCTTCTTCCTTGTTCATCATTATTGGAGACTTGCTCTTATCTTTCAAGATATTGTACATGTACTTTGTATACTATTGGTTATTACATACCTTACGACTTGTGTAGAGGATGATGGTTTGTTGTGTATATCTTATGATATCAATTGTATCTATGTTTCATTTATATGATGTACTTGTTATTCATTTACATTAGGTGAAAAATGTGAATTGTTATTGTACTTAATAGATTAACTAACTTATGAGTAATTCTACGTTAAGGAACCCTTGGAAATTGTAATTTATGTGTTGAGTTACTTTTATGAGTATGTTTTGTAATACACTGTATTACTTCCGCATTAATGTACTTGTTGATTGTAAACTCTTAAGAAAAAAAGTTATTCTGTAAACTTGATAGCATGTTTTAGGTTAATTTCTCTTGGGTTCCCTAGTGGGGCATTACACTTTGGACTCAAAAAGTAAATAATGATGAAAAAAAATTGATACAGAGATTAAAAAGACGAGTTTGGTTTACAAGACCTAATTAGGTACCCATGAACAACCAATCTCTCATAAATGATGAAAACAATAAATACATGAGAGAAAACTCCTTTTTAAAAGAGAGAACATAGGATGGACTAATAGATCTCCAATCATAATGTCCCAAAACCAAGATGAACATGAAGAAAATCACTAAAAGAAGAAAAAACTATTTTTCAACTATAAATTGATGACTGATATAACACATCGTAACTAAAGAACCTCCTTTGAAAATGAGTTGATGAATAGGATCAATAAGGAAACAACCTACGTGAGTGTCCCCAACAACACTACTTAAACAATACACATAGGAAATGCAAAGGCAATAACATTTGACAATAAAAAATAGAGATGAAATATAAGTTTGCACGGGTGACCTCAACCATCACTACTCAATAATGTAAGTTTTTTATTAAGGAAAACAGGTTTTGAAGGGGCCCCGAAACCCTGTACATATTGGTCAAAAAAGATTTTCAAAACAACACACAGAAAAGGATCAGATCATGACCATAGCGAGGGTTTTGCAACAAGCTTCCACAACCTAAAGAAAAAATGGTACCAGGAAAAGGAAACTGGGACCCTGACTAGAGAAACCGCTACTCGAAGGATATTTCAATTTAAATCAGCAGCCTTGAAACTACCAGCGATCAGCAAAGAGCCTGCCAACCGGCAAGATCATTTCTTCCCCTTCTGGGAATGGAGGGACATGTCAAAAGAGGGCAGGTGTTTTGATCTTTTCTTTCCTTTTACAAAAGTCCACCCATCTTCTGCATTCTTAGCTAAATCCTGCCAAGATATTGAGTCAAGATCTGTGGCACCTAAAGACGGGGCATCAAGATGTCCCAGGATAGGGCCACAAGAATCCAAAGAAGCTGAAACAAGGGATGAGTCTAAAGCAAGTGTTCCAACGTGATCTTGTGAAGCATGGTCAGAAGTAGGGACAAGCACCTCACAACCAACAGAGACCTGAGCAGTGGAATCTGAACAAAGCTGAGGTCCAGGGAGGGATGCATCTCTCGGGGGAGAGCTAGAGGTGGGACCAAGAGGCACAGGGGCCTCAAAAGTCTCAAGAGGAGAAGAGACAACCTGAGAAAAACTTCGAGACGTCGAGGTCTTCACAATAGAGTAGTGCTGGAAGGAGGCTCCCTTCCACCAAGAAGCGGGTTTTTTAACCTTTTCCAATCCACATTGGTCCACTAAGTGACTCGTTTTAAAACATCTCCTGCATCTGAAGGGGAGACCTTCATAACCTAGGAATTGGATCCAAGATCCTTTAGGATGTTGTAGTAATATCTTTTCCGGAAGACCCTTGGAGTAATCCAAATCAACCAGAATCCTAGCATAAGTGGAATGAAGGATATCATCAGATTCCTCGTCAGCCATCAAAAAGTCTCCAAGAGCCTCCCCCACAGCCTCGAACAAAGAATCAACCCAAAAGTGAAGAGGGAGGTTGGGAAGCCTCACCCAAGTGGGAACCTTTGAGAAAATCTTTGTAGAAGCATCAAAGTTAGGGTGCCAAGGCTTCACCATAAGCATAAACCTGGTTTCCCAGCTGAAAAAGTGATCACAAAGGATCAATTTCCTGTTAGTTGGATTCTCGAACTTTGCTATGAAAAAGCCCCTCGCAAGAGGAAATATGTGAATTGTTTCTGATATAATGGGTTCCCATTGATGGGTAATCCAAGCATGCAGATCCGGGAGGCTCGGCCAAAATCCCTTGAACCTGCAAATGAGACCATGATCCGCGAAAACCGAAGAAGCAGCATCAATATCTTTCACAACCTCTTCATCCAGAGGGATGATGAGAGGGTTAGAGACGTAGAGAGGGTTAGCACCTCTGAGACCGGCAGCAAGCATCCGAGAGGTAGGTGGCTTGGGCGAGCATCCAGGAGCGGCGGTATTAGGACCAGGGGATCCCACATCCCCAACCAATAATGTAAGTTAAAATATATGTGCCAATGGTATAAACAACGAAGATCAATAGAGGATAGATGATTTACCTCCAAAAAATACGATTGCAAGAGCACATAACTCGCTCCAAAATGAAACCAATGAAGCATTAACATGAATAACATAATAACCCTCATAATGTTGACTACCACAAAATTGTGTCACCAAGTACTGCATGGAGAAGATACATCTAAAAGTACATAGAGAGTCCCAACAACTGAAAAGGGTGTGTAAAAAAAGGCACACATGCATGAGGCAAGAACTACTAAGGTTCATTTTTATCATGGAGGGAGACTCACTTGACAAACCTATGATTGACAAATAACAAAGACACTACACAACCCCTCCACGATGTTCTATAATACAATGCAAGTACAAAAATATAGTACAATATTTGTGCAAATTCCCTAAAATGCATGTATAAGTGCCTAGCACTTTATTTTAGTGCAATTACAAAAGATAATGTTCTTATAAACGATTATGAAGGAGTCTACAAAGGACAAAAATATGTATATACATATGAAGCCCAAACAAAATCATCCCATAAAAACATAAGAGTTTCAAATGCCAAAAAAACTAAAAAAACTAAAATATGTATTAATTTTACCAGAAGAAAAATATGAAAAAAAATGCAAAGATAAGCTAAAATAGCTATAAAAGACTTTTGCAATTGAGTAAGAATTGGAAAAATGGAGAATCTCGAAAAAAATAATGAGCTCAAAAGCCAAAAACACACTTCTAATTTCAATAGACTAAAGAATGCACTAACAACAAAATATAGGAAAAATATTAGTGCGACTAGATAGTGCTCAAAACTAGCTTTTTGACTCTTATCTTTTTAGATAATATTGACGCCATATGTATAAGTTATGGTCATTTTCCCAAAACTGTTAAGTTGGCAAAAACAAATTGAAAAAAGATGCCCATGTAACAAGTTGGAGGGTTTGGGGTTGTTTCTCTTCAAACAAGTCAGCAAAGTTAACACGATGCCTCCTACGCCCGCGTTTAGGGTTCTTGGCGCTAGGTTGCCTGCATTTGTCGCAAGTCGGATTGCTCCTCCGGTTGTTGCTGGCAGATGTGTGTCTCTGCCCTCCTACGATGCTTTGTCTTCTACACCCACGTTTAGGGCTCTTGGAGATGGGTCGCTTGCATCTGCCGCAGATCAAATTGCTCCTCCAGCTGTTGTGGGCAATTGTGTGTCTCTGCCCTCCTGTAATGCTTTGTCTTCTATAGTGGGGGTTTCTTATGGCGCGTTGTCTAGGGCTCCCTCTGCACTTTCTTCCCCGACTGATCTGATTGTTTGTCTAGATCTTGATTCCATCTCTGTTGGAGGCTCCCTCCATGCTTTTACTATTACTACTGTGGATTTTGCTTCTCTTCAGCTAGCACCCTCTTCTGTGGTGTTGCATGGTCCTGTGGGGAAGGGTATCCATGATGTGTTGTCAGATAGGGTTTTGGCAGCTGGTTCTCCTCCTGTCTGGAATCCTGGTCTCGTTGTTTCTGGATCTCAGGGGAAGTCCTTTGTTGATATTGTCTCCAAGCCTTCTGTGGTGGAGAAGCGACCTAGGGTTACTTCTCTAGTTCTGGTGTGTGGCTCCCTTTCGATCCGGTTCTCTTCGGCGGCTAAAGGGGATTTGGAGTACAATACTGAAATCCTTAAAGAACATGGTCTGATCTGTCATTTTAGGGGTTTCTAGCCTAGTCTCCCCCTTCTTCACAAGTGGGTTACACGTAAATGGGAACCTTTTCTTTTTGATGCGGTTCACATCTTCCCCATGGCGAAAGGTTTTTTCATCACTAAGTTTGATCTGGCTGAGGATAGAACAAAGTTTCTATGAAAAAAATTTATGCTGGGAGGATGATAAATTCATGCTTATGGTTAAACCCTGGCATCCGGATTTTAATCCTTCATCTGAAGTTTTCAATAAAGTCCCTTTATGGGTCTGACTCCCTAACTTCCCTTTTCACCTTTGGCAGGACTCCATCCTTGAGGAGGTGGGGGAGGCGTTGGGGGATTTTTTGGTGTTGGACCATGACTCTTATAATATTTATCATTCCACCTTCACTCGTATTTTAGTAGATATTGACATTTTGAAGGGCCTCTCAACTGAAATAAAAATAGAATCATCTTTAGGATCATGGATCCAACAACTTGACTACGAGGGTATTCCCTTCAGATGTCATAAATGCTTTAAAACTGACCATGTCTCCTCCCAATGTGGCCTGGAAATTAAGAAAAGAAATCTTATCCCTCTTGGTGGAAGGGGGCCTCTTCACAACACCATATTGTTCTGAAAAATTCTTCTTAGGCTGGTAAGAAGGACGATTGTGTTATTCCTCCAGCTGCCCCTTCTATGGCTACTAGGAATATTTATGAGACTGCTGGAATTAACTCTCCCCTGGTTTCTTTTGTGGCTATTGGGAATAATTCTGAGACTGTTGGATTTAACTCTGTCCTTTCTCCGCTGGTTTCTGCTGATGATGGACCTATTGGTGGTTTTGTGCTTGTTGAATCTGATCCTTCATTGTCTATTGTTGCTTGTGGGTTTGGGGCTGCTGGTAAGGTTGGTGCTTTGGGTCCTTCCTGCTTTGGTTCAGTGTTTCCTCCTGTTGGTAGTTCTTTGGTTGGGGCTTTTGTTGGTCTAGTGCTGGATGATGGTTCTGTGCTGGGTGTTGGGTCCTCAAATTTGGATCCTTTGTCTTGTCAGGCTGCGACTGCTAAGGTTGAAGATGGTTGGGTTACTGTCAAAGGTAAAAATTCTAAAAGATCCTCCTCTTCATTTGACATGACCCTTCGGTCCCATAAAAGGGGGATGATTGGATAGCCCTTTTTCCTCTCGCAATTGATCTCCAATGTGGTATCTTTTGTTGTGTTTTGGATATGTTTCAGTTTTGTTCTTAGTGTTGTATGTTCCTCTTAAGCTTTGGTTGGTTTATTTTGTTTTGGGAACTATTATTGTGTTATCTTAAGTTCCTTCAGTGTACAGGGTTACAGTTCCCTTCAAAAACTGATTTAA
Source organism: Chamaecyparis obtusa (assembly GCA_027943335.1). Classification (NCBI taxonomy): domain Eukaryota; kingdom Viridiplantae; phylum Streptophyta; class Pinopsida; order Cupressales; family Cupressaceae; genus Chamaecyparis; species Chamaecyparis obtusa. The sequence goes on along the minus strand of BSBK01004155.1, from coordinate 100,695 downwards.
CCTCAATCGAAAACAAGTTGGAGGGTTTGAAGCATCAAGCACATGGTTTAAAGTGGCACGAGCACCAACCACCACCCACTAAAAAGACATTAATAAAAAAAGACAATGTAGGCTATGATTTACAAAACAAAAATAAGCAATAAACAAAATTTAATGCACCGACCAATATTTAATGTTGAGGGTAACAAACCAAACAAGTGATATAAGTTTGCAAACCCAAAACAATATATTTTTAGATTCAACATTTTTACAAATCCATGGACCCTCAAGTTGAAGTTATATTAAAAATAAAAATATGTATTAATTTTACCAGAAGAAACATATGGAAAAAAATGCAAAGATAAACTAAAATAGCTATAAAAAACTTTTGCAATTAAGTAAGAATTGAAAAAATGGAGAATCTCAACAACAAAAAAATGAGCTCAAAAGCCAAAAACACACTTCTAATTTCAAGAGACTATAGAATGCACTGACAACAAAATATAGGAAAAATATTAGTACAACTAGATAGTGCTCAGAACTAGCTTTTTGACTATATCTTTTTAGATAATACTAACACCATATGTATAAGTTATGGCCATTTTCCCAAAACTGTTACATTGGCAAAAAAAAAAAAAACTAAAAAAGGATGCCCATATAACAGGTTGGAGGGTTTGAAGCATCAAGCACATGGTTTAATGTGGCATGAGCACCAACCACCACCCACTAAAAAGACATTGATAAAAAAAGACAATGTAGGCTATGATTTACAAAACAAGAATAAACAATAAACAAAATTTAATGCACCGACCAATATTTAATGTTGAGGCTAACAAACCAAACAAGTGATATAAGTTTGCAAACCCAAAACAATATATTTTTAAATTCAACATTTTTACAAATCCATGGACCCTCAAGTTAAGATATATAAAAAATAAAAATATGTATGAATTTTACCAAAAGAAAAATATGGAAAAAAAATGCAAAGATAAACTAAAATAGCTACAAAAGACTTTTGCAATTAAGTAAGAATTGGAAAAATGGAGAATCTCGAAAAAAATAATGAGCTCAAAAGACAAAAACACACTTCTAATTTCAATAGACTATAAAATAGAATGCACTGACAACAAAATATAGGAAAAATATCAGTACAACTAGATAGTGCTCAAAACTAGCTTTTTGACTATATCTTTTTAGATAAAACTGACGCCATATGTATAAGTTATGGCCTTTTCCCCAAAACTGCTAAGTTGGCCAAAAAAAAAGAAAAAAGATGCCCATATAACAAGTTGGAGGGTTTGAAGCATCAAGTACATGGTTTAAAGTGGCATGAGCATCAACCACCACCCACTAAAAAGACATCGATAAAAAAAAAAGACAACGTAGACTATGATTTACAAAACAAAAATAAACCATAAACAAAATTTAATGCACTGACCAATATTTAATGTTGAGGCTAACAAACCAAGGATGTGTAGATACAAGTGATATTAAAAAAAAAAGATGCCCATATAACAAGTTGGAGGGTTCGAAGCATCAAGTACATGGTTTAAAGTGGCACAAGCACCAACCACCACCCACTTAAAAGACATTAATAAAAAAAAAAAAAGACAACGTAGGCTGTGATTTACAAAACAAAAGAAAACCATAAACAAAATTTAATGCACCACCCAATATTTAAAGTTGAGGCTAACAAACCAAGGATGTGTAGGTACAAGTGAATAAATTTGCATACCCAAAACAATATATTTTTAGATTCAACATTTTTACAAATCCATGGACCCTCAATTTGAAATTATATTAAAAATAAAAATATGTATTAGTTTTACCAGAAGAAACATATGGAAAAAAATGCAAAGATAAACTAAAATAGCTATAAAAAACTTTTGCAATTAAGTAAGAATTGAAAAAATGGAGAATCTCAACAAAAATAAAATGAGCTCAAAAGCCAAAAACACACTTCTAATTTCAATAGACTATAGAATGCATTGACAACAAAATATAGGAAAAATATTAGTACAACTAGATAGCGCTCAGAACTAGCTTTTTGACTATATCCTTTTAGATAATAATGACACCATATGTATAAGTTATGGCCATTTTCCCAAAACTATTAAGTTGGCAAAAAAAAAACTTAAAAAGGATGCCCATATAATAGGTTGGAGGGTTTGAAGCATCAAGCGCATGGTTTAATGTGGCACGAGCACCAACCACCACCCACTAAAAAGACATTGATAAAAAAAGACAATGTAGGCTATGATTTACAAAACAAGAATAAACAATAAACAAAATTTAATGCACCAACCAATATTTAATGTTGAGGCTAACAAACCAAACAAGTGATATAAGTCTGCAAACCCAAAACAATATATTTTTAAATTCAACATTTTTACAAATCCATGGACCCTCAAGTTAAGATATATTAAAAATAAAAATATGTATTAATTTTACCAGAGGAAAAATATGGAAAAAAAATGCAAAGATAAACTAAAATAGCTACAAAAGACTTTTGCCATTAAGTAAGAATTGGAAAAATGGAGAATCTTGAAAAAAATAATGAGCTCAAAAGACAAAAACACACTTCTAATTTCAATAGACTATAAAATAGAATGCACTGACAACAAAATATAGGAAAAATATTAGTACAACTAGATAGTGCTCAAAACTAGCTTTTTGACTATATCTTTTTAGATAAAACTGACGCCATATGTATAAGTTATGGCCATTTTCCCAAAATTGCTAAGTTGGCCAAAAGAAAAAGAAAAGAAAGATGCCCATATAACAAGTTGGAGGGTTTGAAGCATCAAGTACATGGTTTAAAGTGGCACGAGCACCAACCACCACCCGCTAAAAAGACATTGATAAAATAAAAAAAAAGACAACGTAGGCTATGATTTACAAAACAAAAATAAACCATAAACAAAATTTAATGCATCGACCAATATTTAATGTTGAGGCTAACAAAACAAGGATGTGTAGGTACAAGTGATATTTAAAAAAAAAGATGCCCATATAACAAGTTGGAGGGTTCGAAGCATCAAGTACATGGTTTAAAGTGGCATGAGCACCAACCACCACCCACTAAAAAGACATTAATAAAAAAAAAAGACAACATAGGCTGTGATTTACAAAACAAAAAAAAACCATAAACAAAATTTAATGCACCGCCCAATATTTAATGTTGAGGCTAACAAACCAAGGATGTGTAGGTACAAGTGAATAAATTTGCATACCCAAAACAATATATTTTTAGATTCAACATTTTTACAAATCCATGGACCCTCAATTTGAAGTTATACTAAAAATAAAAATCATGTCGGCTACAAAAATTGAAGACATAAATATTTTTTAAAAATCAAACAAAAAGCATATTCATACCCTACACACTTGGGGGGGTCATCCTACCTACTTGGGCTAAAACAAAATTAAATCTCAGAAGCAACTTTGTTGAAAATGGACACGAACTTTCAAACAAAATTCATTGCTCAAGCCTCCTGATCACAATGGAAAGGTGCCAAAATGCTCTGAAAAAATATGGTTCACTAGATTTGAGTTTCTAACCCTTGCATGCCACTATTGCAAATGGTGGTCAAATTGAGTGAAGCAAAAGTCAAAGCTAACATTCTTGAGTCTCATGGATGCAATAGGATAGTCCAAGACACTACCACTATAGCAAAGCACTTCAATTGTGAGATGTCACCAAAAACATAAATGCAATATACGATCAACAAATCTATATAAATTCCTTTTGTTTTACAAGAACATGTGCAAATATAATAGAAGAGCATAATGGGAATTTACAAGATGATATTAGACTCAAATCACAGTGAAATTTTTTGATGATGGAAATTGTATTAGAGGAAGGCATTTGTCAAATTTAAAGCTCTAATACCATGTTGAAGTAATCATCCAAGATCACCAATTTGTGACATCAAATAACCTCCACAAGAAAAGAGAGAGAAGCACCAATAGAAAATGCTATTCCACCAAATCAAGAACACAATATATGATCATATACAAAAATGATATATTGCAATGCTTGAAGTACCTTCCTTGCAAGGTAGGGGCATAAGATTAAAGACAAAATCAGTACATATGTGTCAATATCATGATGTGAGACAACTAAATAATAAATATTAAATGCCTAGAACTCAAAAAAAAGTATATAATGAGAAGCTAAGATAAGATTTCATCCAGACAACTAAGACTTCTAGATAAATTTCTAAGATTGCGCTAAACAAATTTAATATATGAATAGGACCCCACTAATAAATAAGCAAGGCACATAGCCTTATTCACACCAACACTTTCTCAAGTATTCATTTATAAAAAAATAAATCAATTGAAAATATAAATAGTTTTCAAAACCTCCAAAAAGATGATACTCAACTTGAGCATAATTTTCAACACCACCCTTGAAGATTCTTTGCATCCTACTAAAAATAGTAAATCATTTCAAAATAGGCATCATGTGATAAATATAAAAGCCTACCATAATTCATCAAAAATATTAAAAAAATAAAAATTCCCTTATTCTTGGCTTTGCATTTTTTTTATCATATCTTGACATAAAATCCTACACATTTGAGTACTCTAAATCTACTAAATATACCTCCTTATTATTGGGTTCATTTGAATCTTTGCAAAAAAAATGTCAATATCAATTGAGCCAAGAATATAAGCAATCAATTGGAGAAACCAAGATTTGGATGTAACAAAATAACCTTCCACTAGTGAAACATAATAAGCATAATAAGATCTCTATCATAAAATTTAAGGCATGCAAAATAAAAGGCTTGTATACTAGGATATCTGTCATTAAAAAAATTAAGGGATAAAATAAAAGGTTTATATAATAGAATTTCTATCATATAAAAATCTAATGAAAGATAAAAACCACTTTCAAAAAGAAAAATTATACAATACAAGTATCATGAAATGTATAGGCGAACAAGATAGGACTCATGATGATTCCCAAGGACTACTTCTATCACAATGTATAATAGATGTTCTCTCTTATAGACTCCTACAAATGTTAAAAAAAAATCATATCTTATAATAAAATCCTACACAAGAGGGGCACTCTAAATCTACTAAATATATGTCATTATTATTGGATTCATTGGAATCTCTGCAAAAAGAATGCCAATATCAATTGAACTAAGAATGTCAAGCAACCAAACACTCCACCATTTGATAAGTAGGAGATATTTTCCACAGCCAGTCAAATTGCAATTCTATATCATGTTGGAGAAATCAAGATTTGAATGCAACAAAACAACCTCTCACTAACTAAATATAATAAGCATAATAGATATCTATCATAAAATTTAAGGGTTATAATAAAAATTTGTATAATATGATATCTATCATATATAAAAATCCAATGAGAGGTAAAAACCCATTTCCAAAAGAGAAATTATACAATAGAAATGTATTGAAATGTACAAATGAACAATATAGAACTCGTGATAATCCCCAAGGTCTACTTCTATCAGAATGTATAATAGATTTTCTCTCTCACAAAGAGAGAAAATAGAAGTGGTCTATGTAACACCACATTGCCATTGTCGGGACCATTAGCCGTTGAAATAAATATCATTACCTGGTGTAGGAATCATTGAGCTTACATTTCCATTTTGTTGTAACACTGGAGTTGGTATCATATTTCCATTGTTCCCGCAGAAGAAGGATTGTGATGACTACGATTCTGGTTACGACTGCTTGGTGGTTGAAACCGCCACACTGTAATCTGTAAGCGCCGTTCTAAGGTATTTGAATCCATGTATTCTTCCTGACATGGAAAAGGAAAAGTTCCCATCAACTCAAGAAAATTATTCAAAGACATACGCGACAAACTTCAGCTCAACATCGGAAATTTTAGTTCAAATACCAAAAAAAACTGCTTTTGAAAATAAGAATGATAAAATTTGAACTACCAATTATGAGTACAAATCAAAATAATCTGGTAATCAAACTTACTTTCACTACAGAAAAAACATTCACAAAACAATAAAACAAATCGCTACAGGATTGGTTAACCCCAATTTGAATCCTAAGCAAACCATTAGGCGAAGGATATGAAAATTAGATTACAACTAATTTATATACATAAATACCTTTGAAGCAGCATCCTTGAATAGAGCTTCCTCTAGGCACTTCACAAATTCAGGCAACCGTTGTTGCCACTCTGGACTAATCGGGTGCCGCTGAAAAACTTGCAAACTGAGAAAACCAGAAACAAGGAAAATTAAACAGAAACCCCATAAATTTCTAAAGAAGTATGTAAAATTACCCAGGATGAATCATGATCTTCTTTACTGACTGAATTAACCCAAAGCACAATAATTTCATGATAAGCATAATTCAAGAATCCCATCACTTAATTTGGATTCTTAATAACCACCAAAGTTTTGCAGAAGCAGCTGCACTTCACAACTATATCTTGATGTTTAATAGTTTTCTATACATAAAGTTAAATTTGATTATCTTGTCTCAAAAAAGCAAAGAAAATATTAACATAAACAGAAGAAGCTGTTATATTAAAGCCATATGCTGAATTAATTTTCTTCTATTTTATATAATTTTGGCAGAGGCAGCATTATTGTTTCACAGTATCAGCCCAGAAAACATTCTTGCCTTTAATGATCAACAGACTATCTTCTAAATTGACAACCGTAGCCTCGGGCATGCCTTCGCCTTTTTCGGACTTCTTCGTTCCTTCCAAAGGTAGTTCAATAGTCCTCATATTTTATTTCGCTTTCAGGAAAGTTCTTACACAAATGTCTGAAGTAGAAATCTTTAACCAGAGTTTGTTCAATGCCATCACTTGAATCAGATATTGAAATTCATTGCTTCTCCTAACACATTATGACATCTACATATTTCCATACTTCACATGTTGGAGCAAAATGACACAAACTTACTTATCTATCTTGAAACACCTAATTCACCTGATTAATTTGATTGGCATGGTCACAGTCAACTAACCTATGTATTTTCTCTTAACAATTTCAAATTTATTTTTGGTCGGTTTTCTCCAAGTATTGCCATATGCAGGAATTGTCTCCTGCCTGTATGCATCCCACCCTCAAACACTTTATATCTATATGAACCCCCTGGCCCTTGTATCTTGACAAGCTTTTTAATATTTTATCTTTTCCTGGCTCAGGTGCCCCAATGTTCACAACTTACTCATTTCATGGGATACAGTAAGAACACCAATGGAATGGAACAATTTCCCTTTCTTAAAAATTGGCGTTCATATTTCTCGCAACACAAACTTTCAGATTCTCTTTTAAATTTTTACACTTCCTGTTCCTGTAACCAATGTCAACCAGCACATTCATGTTTCTGTAGTAACTGTACCCTCATTAACCTTCACATAGACAAAAGGTTTAAAAATGTAAAGCCGTCAGTATATTATATGTTTAGCTCTGTGCAAATCTATGTTAACATATGGGTGACATGGTACAACTTAAGAAAATGGCAGTGCAATCCCCTTGAACTAAGATACATATTTATATAGTTTCATCAAAGAATATAAAGTAAAACCATTAAGAGAAGCAGGAACAGCTCATATTCCTCCTTATACTTTTCTAGGGGCTAACCTTAGACTCAGGTATCCAGTTTTCATGCATCCTGTTGTTGGCATGAAGCAGTTCGTGCTGACCTACCTGGGAAACTGACAACAGAATTTGTAGCATATTGATGGCAATACAGACAAGATAGAATGTTTGTTTAACCTGCAAAGTTCTGTTGCTACCTGTATCAAGTGCACATTTATGTTGTAATTTGAGTTCTCTCTTTGTTTTAGATACATTGGTTTTTATCTGCATATTATTGATATTCCAATGAGACAATGATCAAAATTCACCAGAGGCATTTAAAAATATTTCATCATTTCAAAAGTGTTTTCCCATAAAACTGATAGCCTAGAAATGTATTGCTTGATTATTTGGAATTGATCTAAGTTGCAAGGAGATGTGCCTCTGGCCCCTGGGACACATCTCAGAGATCAGGATGCACTCAAAATTCCTCTGCTGGGTAAGAGTTGTTAAACTTTTTGAAAATAAAAATGGCTGCAGTGCTGCTGCATTTCCTCATTCTTTTGATCTCTGTCGCCATACTCAAATATTGGAGGAAAACTTGATCCCAACCATGGCCTCCATTTAAATTTTGATGTCTTTTGTATGCATTTATAAATATGTTTAAGAATTGATGTCTTAAAATTTAAAATTTAAATAATAAATGTTGGCTCTAGATAGATTTTCATTCACGATCATGATATCAGATGCTACTACCCCTTACTGCCATTGAAGATTATGCCTCTCTGCATAATAATCCACCCATCTGGTGATTAAGCTTAATTTAAAGGCTTGTCATATTATATATATAAGGTCACCGTCACACATTTCTGAATTATAGAATTTTGATAACCAATTCATATCCTTCGAAATCCACCTAGCTATTTTTTGTTGTCTTAATGTGAATATGTAGCCAATACCAACAAGTTATTGAAATTTGTGATAAGTTCCTCTTAGTCATCCTTCAATATCTTCCCTGTCTTGGTCATCTTTTCACATCTACCTCGGTTATTTGGATCTGTTTGTGTTTGCATATTTGAAACACGTATTGATAAAACTCAAATTTCTTCTTGATGTAAATTGTTTCGTAAATTGAAATTCTTTAGAATTCAATATTAACTTATATATATCCCAGTGTAACATGGGCACTGGGGTACGTCGGGACGGGTTTCCGAGATGGGAAAAAGGGCTTCAATTTGAGGATGGCAGGGGACGGTGGCGGAGGGGGGCAAGGAGGGGTGCTGTAATAATACAGATATAGTACTTGAAATGCTAGTTATGAAATGATATATAATAGTATAAAAACTAATAAATTATAATACCGAATACTTGAACATAGCAAAATTGCAACATGAATATCAAAAATATCATAAAGATGATTACAATGAGTAGCATGATATCAAAACAAATACAAAATCAATGTACATACATTCATAAATATGCATATGTAGTGTATGTATAACAGTGACCTTTACGGTAGCCAATAAGCCCCCTTTCTATCACAAGTGTTGCAGCTGCAACTTTTGCTTGCAGAAACCCCAATGACGAGATGGTGACGCGGAGGCGGTGGTGGGGGAACTTGGGAACGCCAAGTCCCCGATACGGGGATGTCCCTGACCCGAGTGCATCGGGGTTTAGGGGGGGACGAATTCTTGTGTTCCACTAATATATCCCCTTGTGACTAGCTTTCAGAGAATCAGTACATCTACAAACTACATAAGACATATAAGTGCCTTGGGCAATATCTTATAAGCACATTCAGAAATTTGATATAGAATTCAAATGAGCATATTCGGCATTTCTAACAGTACAATCAATATATTGATGTTTCATAACCCACATAAATGGGTCAATTCTATGTTTCCAACTGCATATTCCCCAGCAAATAATGCCTTTTCATGGTCTATTACATTTGGGTCACAATTCTTAGATATAAAAGTTGTTAATTATACATATATTTAATTAAAATAATAAAATACTATATAATTCAATATTAACCCTTGACAATCGTACGTGAGTTAATTAAGAGTAATTGTATTGATCTCCATTTATATTGTCTACCATCATCTCATTTCAAAAAGGTATTAACATATACAACATTGTGGCGCATTGCCCTATAATTACACACCTCAACAATCACATAAAAGAGGAAATTTCGTAGCAAGATGAAACAAATAATGAAAGAATGACGTTGGAACAACAGGAATATATCCAGCAAAAAGAAACCGAGGAATAATGAACTCTAAACTCAGAATGGACGACTAAAAAATAAATCAAGGAAAACTGGTAAAACATCAACATTTAAATGAAATCATCTCCAGAGACATTGCAACCTCTGGAAAATAAAAAGTTCCTCACAGAAGGTCACAAAGATAGAATCAAAAATAAAAACAATACAAAAAATAAACTCTTTGAGCAAAATATGACCGAACTATATAGGAATTCAAAACAAAGAATTGTAAGAAAAATGAAATAATGTCATAACCATAAACCGGAAAGGGGAACTATAAAACACAATCAATGTAAATTGAAAGACCGCCAAAGAACTACAAAGTGCAAAAGGAAACATTATGCAAAAAACTGATGAACCATCATGAACCATGAAGATTGAAAGATTTTGAGTCTTTGCAAGAAGATAGAAAACTTTAACAGACAAGACAGGAAGCATCAACAAGGTAGAAGAATCAAACACAACTTAAAGCATCAATCCAGAGAGGAATAAAATAAATGCAGAGAACAAAACATGATCATTGTTAATAAGGATATCAAAGGCATTGGCGTGATATTGGTAGCAAACACGGATTCTAACATACAAAGAAAAGAAAGAACAAACAACAGATAAATCCTGATCAAGGCAACAATGAGACCAAATAATCATGATAGCAAACAGATGGCTACAAATACACTGCAAATAGAACCCATAGCAAGGTAATGAATACCTTTTTTTCGTGGATTTGGGTCTGGGCACGGGTTTGGGTTCAGCCCTGGGTACGCCATTAAATTGGGGTTGAGTGTGACAAACAGCAGACGACATTCAAGATAAGAAGGGGTGAAGCTGAGTAAACTGCAACAAAAAATCAAGTGTAGTACCATGCACACCATGGAAAAAATGCTCTGGTCCCATTTGATGTCATTGTAATAGGACATTTGTGATTTTATCCATTTTCGATACTATTGCAATTACTGCATTAGTTGAAATACTTCTAGACCATGTACTTCAAACTAGGAGACAGTTGTTTTCATTTTTTGAAAAAAAATTGATGTTTTCTTTAAATTTATCTTAAATAAAGGAAATCAATTTAAACAATCTTAATGTTGCAACTAGTGATGAGAATGAAAGGCAATAAGATTACTGTACATCAAGTGTGGTCCATTGATTATATTATAAATGCTTCACACTACAGTTCATTACGGACTATATTCAAATATTTATTATCTACCATCCATGAGAAATACACAAAGAAAAAAGCAATTTCTGTGCTTGGTCTTAAGTACAAGGGACTTTGATAGCTTACATCTTGTCTATAATATGTAGCCGCACTCCAGGAATATCCGCATCTGTGTGCCACGGTCTTTGTATACTTCCATGAAGTGATGCCTGTGAAGCTAAACTACTCCCATTCTCTTGTGCCAAACCAGACACCTGTCCTGAAACCTGACCTGTAATCCGAACCCCAGGCATCCTATTGTCCTGCACTTTAGGTCTAAACTGCTATTTCAGACTACAAAAAAGAACACTTATCAATGCAGTGAAACAAGATACGCAAGAAAAACTACCAATAGAGAGTGTTATTTCTAATCCACAGTAGCATAATCACTAATTACCTTAATCAATTCAAAAGTAAAATATGAACCCAACAATGGAGCAATTGGTCTTACAAGAGTAGAAAGTTGTATAGCCATAGGTACAAGGAACAACCCAAGTGCACTAACTGTAGGTACTAGGAATGGCGTCGGCTAAGCTTCAGACAAAATGTACTATTGACAAAAAAAAGTTAAACTTCTTTTTCAGATTTGCAAAAACACAGTAATTTTTTTGCAAATTTTTTGTGGTTTTCGACCACAAAATGTGCAGATCATGAAGAACAGATGCTGAAAATTTCACAAAAACCTGTTATGTTTTCCAATTTTTAAAATTTAATCAACAGAACATTTTGTCTAAAACTTAGCCGCATCCATTAGGAAGTAGGAACAACCTCCGCACATAAATATCAACACATCTAACCTTTCTATTTCCATGCCCGATCATAACCCCAGCTTATTTATCTTAGGAAGGCTAAGTAATAGATTACGCAGGCATGCAAGCACTGCAGTTAATATTAGTAGAAACGAGAGTGTTTATTCTGCAATACCAACACCAATGGCAAGGGGCAAACTAGCTAACATTACTCATTAGTTGGCAAGACCAAAATCCATTGCACGTCATCAACCTATTAGCATAGGGCAATCAAGCTGACATTGGCCAGAGCACATTCATTGAGCAACATCAATTCCATTGGCAAAGGGCAATCGAAATGATGTGTATGCGTCCATCGTAACATATCACTGCAGAGACATTGGGAAGTTTTGTTGATGTTGACAGGGAAGGCAAGGTTAATTCTAGAACATCAACCTCGTTGACATAGGGCAATTTAGCTGATGTTAGGAGGGAAAACAATGTTCGTTCTGCAATATCAACATTATTTACATAGGAAATCTTGCTGACGTTAGTAATAGAAAAACATCCATTATGCAATATCAACCACACTGGCATAGTACAATCTAGATGACATTAGTAGGAGCAAGCATAGCTACTCAACCAGGATTAACCTCAATGGAACAGGGCAATCTAGATGATGAATTAGGGGATGAGAATGTCCATTCTGTAACATCAAACCCATAAGTATAGGACAGTCTAGCTGACTAGTACGAGTAAGAACGTCCATTATCCAAGAGCAATCCCATTGGCATAAGGAAACTTAGCTAAATGTAGGGAATTAAATAAAATTACCGGTGCCAACCAAAACCCCAAAAATGTCAAGCTAAGACAAATACCCACAAAGTCCAAAAATCACAGTACCTTAATTTAGGATGTGGGTGTGGAGCAGTTCGTGAAATTTTGAAACCGCACGATCAAAATAGTAAACCCTTACCGCGCGACCTGCACCTTCCCCTCGCAGATCGAAAATCCCGATTACAGTAGCTAACAAATGTCCTTCACTCCCTCTCTTCCGCTAAAAATATCTCTCCTTACTACAAATAGAAGGATTTTCCATGTGGATAATTCACAATCTTAGGACTCTTTCCCTAGGGATCACCTAAAGTTACAACATTAAATCTAATTATATATTGGTTCAGAATTGAAGATGTAAGGTTTGCCTTTTTAGATTTGATTATGTTTTTTTTTTTTTAATAAATTTATATTATTGTATGATTTATTATGAGAATTGAGTTTAAAGAAAAGAAATGTAGAAGCAAGTACATAAGTTTTCTATTCAATGGTTTTAGAATTGATAAGAATTCAAGTGTCACGTAGTGGCAAAGTACTTGTCTTAATATTAATAATTAAATTCTTCCAAATTGTATTATGGCTATTTCATACAAATATAATTGGATTGATTAATTGATTAGGAGTTTGATATTAAGTTAATAATGACAAGTTAAAGATAAACAAATATGCATTGTTGTAGTTACTAAGTACAAGTATAAGTATTAATCACAATGTAATTAATATTATAGCTATCTGATATAATAGATGAAGTCTTATATAATTATAAATATTTTACTCTTTTGTTTTACAATTTTAAGATAGCAATATCACAATTTGACTTGCTGTGGAAAATATCTCTTACTTATCAATTTTAAGATATTTAATTATCATAGTTTAAATCAAATTAATAAAAACAAAAGAAAATTAATCCTTATAAATGTAAGTGAATATATCTATGTTAATCACGTACATAAATTATCTTTAATGTTTAAAAAGATTTCAAGTAATATCTTTTATATTATTTTTTAATTTTAAAATTTTATATATTATCAATATTTTAAAAATATATAATTAAAAATATCAATAAAATTATTTTTCTTAAATATAATTATTAATTTTTGAAATAAAATAATTTATACATAAATAATCAATATAATATATTATAAGATATTTAAAAAATATAACTATAAATCAAAATTTAAATACTTCACATAAATTATTAATTTAATTTAATATAATTTCCTATTTTAAAAAAATAATTGTTAAAATCAAAATAAATTACATCATTTAATTAACTAGGAACAATTTTAATAATATTTTATATAGCTCATAATTTTATTGAATTATAAACGTAAAAAATGTGCATGTATACTATACAAATTATTAATTTTGTAACAAATTTGAAATTTGTGAGTTTGCATAATATCTTTGAGTCACTAAGATGTTTTTAAATTTAATTTTTATAATATTCTATATTTTGAGTATATAGTAGAATTTTCTGAAGTGTTTCTATATGAAGACTTCTCTGAGGTAGAAAATACCCAGAAGCTCTCAAATTCAATGATTTTAAGATTGAAAAGTAGGATATATTTACTATAATTGGTTAGTTTTAGTATTTCTATAATTTGTGGGTTTGTATGATATCTTTGAACTATTGAGATGTTTCTTGAATTTAATTTTTATAATATCACATATTTTCAACATCTAGTAGGATTCTCTGATGCCTCACATTAACATTAAATTTAGAATGGTTATGGAATTGTGTTGTTGACCAATAATATAATAGGGTTCTCTCAAGTGCTTGCTTCTCATAAATGTCTCACCCCATTAACATTAAATTTATATTGGTTATGGAGTTTGTGCAATTGTGTGACTTTTTGTTGGCCAATTAATTAGTAGGTTTTTATGAAGTGTCTACCTCAAGTTGACATTCAATTTGGATTAGCTATGGAGTTTGTGTGATTGTTTGATGTAGTAGGCTTCTTAAAGTGCTCATCTCATGTCAATATAAAATTTAGATTGGTTCTCGAGTTTGTACAATTTACAAGTCTGTGTAGTACCTTTTTTAAGATTTGAAAATATCACTTGATAAGTATATATATTTTCTTTGATCTTTTTTAGGAGATTACATGAATAATTAATCTTTATTTAGTAGTGTTGTATCTATATCATTTTGTTCAACCTCTCTTAATAATGTTTGTATGTAGATGATTAAATTGTTTACAAGTTATCTTTGTTAAATCTTATTATTTATGATTTTTATTTTAGATATATAAAACAAATGAATTTTTTTATTAGTATTTATTTTTTAATATATTACTAAAAAGAACAAACTTATATAAATATCTTAATAAATCTATTTTAAAAATATTGACAATTTTTTTAATATAGATATTCACATTAATTTTTATTTTATTTAAGAATCATTTAGTTAATAAATTTAGTATTTTTTAGTTTATTTGGAAATTGTACTAAATAGTAAATATTATTTAAGTTATATGTTACCTTTAAATAATTTTATATATAGATATTAATATATTTTAAAAAAATTGATAGGTGATAATAATTTTATTAATATGTAAAAAAGATTTACATAGTTGTCCATCAAATACCAAGACCGATTAAGCTTTAACAGAGTCCCTTGTCAACCATTACAAGCATTCCCTACAAACAATATACTATAAACATACACATTGGTGTCTAGTCATCTACCAAGTTATTTTGCCTTCTAGAGATACAACTAAGCCCATACATAAATAAAATGGGTTGACCATATACAAACCCAATAAACACCTTTAATAATTCATAAGTCGGCCCTTTCAAAAACAAAAATGAGACATGACAAAGAGGTACCAAAATAATCCAATTACATGACAAAAGGACTTATCAAAGAAAGCCAACTCATACTAGTCACTATGTGTGCCTTTGAAGATGGGTCCTTTCGCTTCTTCTAGGATAAATAAACCTCCTTTTGTGTCCTACCAAGCCCTTTTGGCTCTCCTTTTATATTGCTCCACCTTGTGCTTCTCCTCCTCCCAGACCTGCAAGAAATCCAACAGCATATCTCATCCTCCCTTGGCTTCTACAATTTGGACTTCCTTCCTTGTCGTAAAGATCCACACTAAAGGGGTTTAAAACTTGTAGTAGTTGTGTGTGTGAAAATTATACCTGATCTGTAGACACAACACTCAGTAAAACATTAGAGGTTAGCTATAATCAAAATCGTGCAAAATTGAAAGCTATCTAACCAAGCGATTTACTGCCTTCTAATAGGTGCGAGATTAATGTTCTCAGATTGTAATCAAGATCAGTGACCTAGACGACACCTAAATGAAGGATTTGAATGCAAAAGATGGATATGGAATAAATGCAATTAAGCTATTTTTTGGATTTTTCTATGCAATAATAATTGTAAAAACTGATATGAAATCTATGCTAAATGAAATTGATATGCTATGAATGCTAAATGATCTAACAATGAAGATTCTAACAATGATATGAAAACTATGAATGCAAAAATAAGATTGATCTCACAAAGATGTCGATTCACAAGAGCTTTGATTCTTCAATTCCAATTCTCCAGCGTGATTGTGCAAAATATGAGATGATTTGTGAAGAGCTAAAGCCTTAATTTATAGAAATCCAGGGCTTTGGAGGTGCATGAATAAAAGCCATAAATCACTCAAATTAACTCATCTTGATTTTTGAGTTATCTGATCATAAAAGATAGTTAATTCTTAAAATCATGCAAAAACATGCAAAAACAGCTTTTTAACTCAAATTAGAGTTTAGATCAGCTTTTTGAACTCCAAAAGGATGTTGAGTTCCAAAAAGTCAATAACTTGCATTGATTTTCTGATTTGGAGTTTAACTGTTTCTTTTGAATATGCATAATAATTAAGAATTAAATAAATAAATAAAGTGATTTATCCTCAACTCAACTGATTTTTGAAAATAAATAATTAATTTATGGGTTAATTAACTATTTATTCAAACTTTTATTAAAAATTATATTATTAAATAATGACAACATGCTTTAATTAATTAAATAAGAATTTAATCAATTAAAGATAGGAATTTTGATTTATTGTCAAAATTAAATAATACAATTAATAATAGATAGAATTAAATTTAATTACATAATTAAGTGGCAAATATTAAATCTAATTAATTAAATATGAAAATATTCAATTAATCAAATTTTAGGATAAATGTGATTTATTGCCAAATAATTATAAAATTAAAGATAATTAAGATAATTAGGAATATTACTAGGAATATTCTCCGATGCAAAATTTAAGATAATCAATTAGATTTGATGATGTTTAGATGTGCCTTAGATTAGGACTTTGATGTCGATTTCATATGATTTGATGATATAGGAGGTTAATGAACTTATAGCCCATTTTTGGGGTATTACATTTTGCCCCTCTTTGAATTACTGTGCGAAGCGCAGTGGTTCAAAGATAGTCTGTGTTTGATAAAGATATGAAACTGATTCAAAAGATAAACCGATCTCAAGATAGAAACCGATTGAAAGATATTGAGATAGGAGTTGATTGATATTGACTTGATATGGAGATAATAGGTCTTGAATGACCAAAGATAATGTTCACTGTAGCAGCAAATGAACCTATGATTGCGAAAAAGTGTCAAAATGCTTGATTCTGAACCTTAGGATTGATAAGAAGTGAGTGACCCGTTCTAGACTCGATTGTCTTAGCAGAACTAGCAAGTATCACATCTGAATCCTTCAGTTGCCGAAGAACCAAGGAAAGAACACTATGATCCGATGGTTGCAAAAATTGATACAGTTTACAAGATTAAGAAAATATCAGATTGATATGGATCTTGATGAATCTGATATGCCCCAAGTGATGATAGATTTGCCCCGAGCGATGAGGACTTTTGATGAATCAGTGACTAGACGTGATTGTTATCTTGATCACTGATGAAAGATATTGATAGATTTGATCGATAGAATTTTGATTTACAAACTTTGAATTGATGTGCAATACCATGCCCCCTTCGGGATTAAAATTGAAATCTGACAAGAGAAGTCAGCGTTAAATGGTTTAGAAGCATGTTAATTGATTTGAGAAGTGGTTATACACGTTCAAGAACGCATTCTGCATCGTTTGGAGGTCTTGGAGACCGAATTTGACTAGATTTGACCATGAGTTGACCATGGTTGACCAAGTTGAAATTTTGATAGTTTGATGTAAGATAATCAGTTAAGTTGAATACTAGATTTCTGTGATGATTGAAGGTCGAATATGCAAGTAGTTAATAATATGAATGATCTCAGATTTGAATTTTGATCCCGAAAAAGGATTCTACTTGCTATTTCATTGGAGGAACCTTCGTGTGAGATTCAGCTCTTGTTAGACTTGAAGATGCGATTTGAAGAATCATTTAAGCATTGAAGTTCGTTTAATCATTGTGAGATCATGCAATGAGACATGCAAAATGAAATGCAACCTAAGACCTAGGACCTAGTCACTGATCATGTGTCGATTTGTTATCATCATTGAACTTTTTAGGTAACCGGATAAATCAATACAATGCCCACTAGCCATGAAACCATAGACATATGAATATCGATTTGTATGTGCAAGAATCAATACAACACCCACTGGTCAAACAACCATGGACATATGAATATTGATTTTAGTTGTTGAATGTCGGATTAGATATAAGCATCAAGGCACAAACGCCAGGATGACCTGAATATCATGTCCATTTTGATATAGCAATTTGTACAAGCATCAAAACATACACGTCGTGATGACCTGAGTACGCCTTGCATTACAAACACATCAAACAGTTAAGAGATCATTCTAAATCCAATGTGAATTACCCGTAGTGACCCTTTATCGTTCACATCCTTAGGCAAGATTGCGTTCACAGTAGGAGAAAGAACTTACTCAAAAAGACAATAGTGAGATCAAACTTCCTTGAATTTTCCAGGTATCAATGGTCGAGGTACGCATGGCCATCCAATTCGAGATAGAGGCTCTTACAGTCGGACACCATTTCAATCCAGAAGTTCCAAAGATGTTAGATTTTCACATACAAGCAGAAGACAAAGAAAAGATTATGCCCCCAGTCATCACTCTCTAAATCCTGTAAAGGACATCATTGAAGAGCTCGAAGGGACACAATATGCAAAAATCTCAATGCGAATCAGTAAGCATACAAGGAGATAAAAGCATGAAAAGCACATATTGTTTTCAGTTTGAGTTTGATGTTTGATTGTTGTTGATGCAAAATCCTTTCTGGAGACGAGACAGACTGACTGACTCAACTTGAAGCTTCAAAGGACTCTGAGTGGATATGACATGTCTAAGATACATTGGAGACTATAAGATATGACATTGATTGCCCCCAAGTTTGAACATTGATAGGATACAGACGCTTGAGCTGATTGGTGTACAGACCGACTTATTGAAAACTGGAAATGGAGGAACAAACCGGGAGATATGTACAAACTAAAGCAAGACTGAAAGCTGGGAAAGACCAAGATTGTGCTGATAGATGGAGCATTTTGGAACAAGTGGTGCCCGTTTGCCGAGTTTTCACCATCTTGGTAGAGATTCTATTTTTGCTACCGAGGTGCCTGTTTCCAGGTTTTCACCCAGGCACTTTTTCTTCTTTTTCATTTTTTCAATTTTTTTGTACTTTTGATATTTTTTGATTTTTTTGTACTTTTGATATTTTTTGATTTTTTTTGTGAATCATCATGGCGCATATTGCTAGGTTTTCACCAAGATGTTCATTTTTTCAGGACTTTTTTCAATTTTTAAGATTTTTTTCAGGACATTTACCAAGCACTGAATGCCTTAGGCGTAGAATTTCTTCAGATGGAGAACGTTGATTGGTTCTCGGAGCTGTTCTCCTTCAGTCGTTGAGAGTTGATAGGCACCAGAGCCAAAAGTAGCAGTGATTACAAAGGGACCCAGCCAGTTGGGTTCGAACTTCCCCTTGTGTTCTCGATGTGATTGATTTTTAGGATTTTCTCTCAACACTAGATCGCCAACCTGAAATTCTCTGTGTCGGACTTTCTTGTTGTAGCCTCTAGACATTCTTTTCTGATACACTCTGAGATGATCATACACTCCTTGTCTGCGCTCATCTAGTAGTTCAAGTTCTTGTAACCTCGACACTCTGTAGTCTTCATCAGTGACAAGTCCATGCATTTTGATTTTGAGTGATGGGATTTCAACCTCAATAGGCAGTACCGCTTCAGACCCATAAACTAAAGCGAAAGGTGTAGCCCCTGTAGGCGTTCTGATACTAGTTCTGTATGCCCAGAGAGCTGGATTGATCATCAGATGCCAGTCTCTCCCTGTTTTATTCACTGTTCTGTGCAAGATCTTCAGGAGATTTTTGTTTGAAGCCTCAGCTTGTCCGTTCCCTTGAGGATAGTAGATAGATGACCAATGTTGAGTAATTTTGAACTTGGCACATAAGTCATCTAGGTCCTTGTTTTTGAATTGTCCCCCGTTATCTGTGATTATAGAGTGAGGGATCCCATATCTGCAAATGATGTAATTCAGGATGAACATAGAGATCTGTTTCCCCGTTGCTTGTGTTAGAGGAACTGCTTCTACCCATTTTGTAAAATAATCTGTAGCTGTGATTATATGGGTATGTCCATTAGAAGAGTGCGGATGGATAGCACCTATGAGATCAAATGCCCATTGTTGAAAAGGCCATTGTGTAGTAAAGTTATTTTGATTGCCAATAAGCTCAACAGTGTAAGTAGTAGCCTGATCTTGCTTAGGAGAAGACTTAAGACATGATGGAATGCATGAAAAAGGGGGTACAGGATCAAAAGAACCCTGAGGCAGATAAGAGACATTGGGAAAAGGAGTGGATGACATGGAGGGTTCTTGATCTTGATCTTTCTTTATGTTCTTTTCTTTATCATTTTTAGAGTCCTCTTGACATGGAGCCACTTCTAAGGACAAGGAAGCATGTTGGGATTGTATGGATGATTTTGGAAGAGATGGTGAAGGACTAGCTAAAGTAGGCATTATATCATATGAAGGCTTAGGCTCTTTAGGTTTATCATTATTGAAAGTATTTGCAGCCAAGTGAAGGTTAGCTTGAGTTTCTTTAAGAGGTAGCCCTGGAGGATAACTATAGGGAACCACATGAAAAGTAGCAGGGCTTGTGTCAGATGAAGGTTCTGTGAAAGATTTGAAAGACTCGGAAGCTTTAGGAAATGTATGGGTATTGGAGGAAGTAGGGGATGGAAGGGAACCATCACAAGACAAAGGTCCAACATTAACATGATCTTGCTTGAGAGTGTAATCTTTATTTTCAGCCTGAGAGTTCTTAGAGGAGAGATCCTTATAGTATTGATGTTTCAAGCTAGCACGATGTATTTTATAGTCCTCAGTAGTAGTAGATGGATCATCATCAAGGTATTGTCCACAAAAGCCATCAAAATCTCTTTCAAAATCAGAATCATATGGATCACCATCACGATCTATCCAATGTGACGGCCCATTTGTAGTAAGTAGGAATGAACGATGAGGAGGACTCTTAGGAACAGAGGTGTCATAGGTATCATTACATTGTCTGTCGTCATAGTCATCATAGTCTTCAAAGCTAGATGTGTCACTCTCCGTGGAAGAGGTATCATATTGCTCAATTTTTTTTCGGAGGCATGGTGACATGTACAAGTCTTTATCAAATGGAAAAGAGTATAGAGGTTCCTTTTCTTTCCCAAGTTTGTCAAGCTGGACTTGCATAGCATGTATCTGTTTCATTATGGTGGCGATCAAAGCTTCTTCCTCTTGTTTACTGATTCTTTGAGACATGTGTACTGATTCTCAATAGCTATCGCTCTATTCCTGACACAATGATATTTTTGACAGATTCTGGATCTAGGCTGGAAACATTGGATATCTTGCAATTTGACAATTTCTGACAACTCTCTCAAATTTTTCCAAACGACACTCTGCAGACTCATACGACACTGGGTAGTCTATGAAATGACATTTTCTAAACTCATACGACAGTTGGGTAATACTGAAATGACACTTGACAAAACTCGTACGACTTTTGACTTCCTGAAATGACTTTTGACTCCAGAAAGATTTTACGTCAATTTTTTTGCAAAATGTAAGGTCTTCAGTTTTGGATTGTTTGCAAATTGTATTGTTCAGATTTTGAAAGTTATACCAGATTTGATCATTTTTAATAGCCAAGTAGATAAATAAGCACGTAGAACAGCAAGCAAGTGATTCCAAGCACGTCTGAAAACAATGAACAAGGGCAAAAGCAACCTTGCGCATGAACAATCAAGTGACCAAATTGTGCTAATCCCTGAGAGTACTAATTGTGTATGTTCTGAAAAGTTTTGCAATAACACACATATACCTGAGAATGAAAAATTGGCCTCTCTAAGGTTTTTAGTAATGGTTTGACTCTGCAACTTTTATGATTCAAAGGGGTGAACTCCAATCCCGGCGCACCAGGGTTTTGACACAGTCCGAGAACTTAATCTTCAAGAGCTGCTAGGGAGATCTGACAACCCAACAATGAACCATACCCGTGGAGATTTCTTCCACAAGGACATTTATATAGCGGTTGTCACTACCATGGCGAAAATGGCTATTACCGCTTGAGGTTCCGTCAATGCAGTTTTCCCTGTGAAGGGATTGTCCGCTACGGTTAACCCTCTCTAAAGATGACTCACAATAGTATACCACAAGGGGACTTGGCTCCAGATTCAAGGTTTTGACACCTCTTTACTTTTAACCCAAACAAAGCAAGCAGATTAATCTGACACGCTAAGACAAAGTTTTGTTCCACCAAGGTCTGTGATATCAACTCCACGTGATCTATCAACCTCTCCGGGGAGAGAATGTATCAATCAATAAGAGAAGACGCACTAACCAATTTTGATTCACCAAAGCTCATGATATCAACCCCACGTGATCTATCAACCTCTCCAGAGAGAGAATGTGTCGATCAATAAGAGAAGACTCACTAACTAAGTTGAATGTGAAATGCACTAAG
Source organism: Chamaecyparis obtusa (assembly GCA_027943335.1). NCBI lineage: Eukaryota > Viridiplantae > Streptophyta > Pinopsida > Cupressales > Cupressaceae > Chamaecyparis > Chamaecyparis obtusa. Next base: position 78,126 of record BSBK01004155.1, on the reverse strand, counting down.
TATCCTCCCTACCTACAAGGATTCTATCGTCAAGAAGGATTTTGCTAGGAATCCAATCTCTCAAGAATCACAAATAGTGTTCATAGGGCCTAATTACTATGTGAGCACAGATGTATGTTCTGAAAGCAAATCTACCAAAAGCATCCAAAAAGTAGAAAGAGGAACACTTAACATTTAAAGCGAATATGAGATGAGTCCACAAGGTGGAACACTTAACACCTCACACAAGCTAAAAATGAGTCCACAACTTAGAAAACAAGGGAGTTCCTAAAAGCACAAAAGGGTTGCCAAGTGGAACATTTAACGCTTCTGTCCTGTTGACCCCTCCCCTTTATGGCGCTGAGATTGCAACCACGGGGTGGAAATGAGGGGCCGGCAGATTAGCGAGTCCAATAACCCAAGATAGCAATCAAGATCAATCACAAGTATTCTAAGACTACTTAATGAATCCTTAAGGGTTCACAACCTAGTATCAATTATGCAAGTGTGTAGAAATAGATCAAAAGCATGAAAAGATGCACACAAGCTTGACACATAAGAGATTTATTTTAAGTCCCAAATCAAAATATTATTAGATGAAGGAGAATACCTAGGATCCTTGCAACGCGCTTAGTAGATTTTACTTGATTTTTAGCAATTTTTGTTGAGCTTTTCCATGCAAGCAAGTGACGAACTCTCCAACAAGCAAACAAGCAAACAAGATATGCAAAATATATTCAACTTATGAAAACCATAGGGTTAGCTCTAAAAATCAATTATTATCAGTAATAATAACCAGAAATCAACCCAAATGACAATTCATATCATTCATTGAACCATGTAAAAAAAATAAGTGCATACCCATCACAAAACTTTATTTTTTTTGCTGCATTTGACCTAGTCAACAAGATCTAATTTTTTTGATATGATTTTGGCCACAAAAATAGAAATTCAGAATAGAGACCCCTGCTAAAAAATAGAGAGCTTTCCAAAAATGCAAAAATTTTAGAAAAACCTCTTCATTTGTGCCCTAGAGACCCATTTTATCAATACAGACCAGTTTTTGTAAATTGACAATTTGAGCTATGATATCATGTCCAAATTTAAAACACAAAGAATGAACCCCCTGTAGAATTTAAAGAGCTTTCCGAAAATATAAAAATTTTCGAAAAATATGCTGATTTGCGTCAGATATTAATTTTTTCCGGAATTTCAAGAAAAAATTATTAAAAATTCAAAACATCTCAGAAAATTCTAAATTTTTTACTGTAGCTTCCATGACATGTCACTAACCTGCAAAAAAAATTTCAGATCAAAATTCCAAGCCGTTTGGGAGATAAAATTAAATCTTTGAAACTTTGGGGTTTTAGCTCCCAAAAAAATCAAAACCAGCATGCAAAGGTGGGTTGCCCCACGGTGGGCGCCAGAAATGTGTGTGTGAAAATTATACCTGATCTGTAGACACAACACTCAGTAAAACATTAGAGGTTAGCTATAATCAAAATCGTGCAAAATTGAAAGCTATCTAACCAAGCGATTTACTGCCTTCTAATAGGTGCGAGATTAATGTTCTCAGATTGTAATCAAGATCAGTGACCTAGACGACACCTAAATGAAGGATTTGAATGCAAAAGATGGATATGGAATAAATGCAATTAAGCTATTTTTTGGATTTTTCTATGCAATAATAATTGTAAAAACTGATATGAAATCTATGCTAAATGAAATTGATATGCTATGAATGCTAAATGATCTAACAATGAAGATTCTAACAATGATATGAAAACTATGAATGCAAAAATAAGATTGATCTCACAAAGATGTCGATTCACAAGAGCTTTGATTCTTCAATTCCAATTCTCCAGCGTGATTGTGCAAAATATGAGATGATTTGTGAAGAGCTAAAGCCTTAATTTATAGAAATCCAGGGCTTTGGAGGTGCATGAATAAAAGCCATAAATCACTCAAATTAACTCATCTTGATTTTTGAGTTATCTGATCATAAAAGATAGTTAATTCTTAAAATCATGCAAAAACATGCAAAAACAGCTTTTTAACTCAAATTAGAGTTTAGATCAGCTTTTTGAACTCCAAAAGGATGTTGAGTTCCAAAAAGTCAATAACTTGCATTGATTTTCTGATTTGGAGTTTAACTGTTTCTTTTGAATATGCATAATAATTAAGAATTAAATAAATAAATAAAGTGATTTATCCTCAACTCAACTGATTTTTGAAAATAAATAATTAATTTATGGGTTAATTAACTATTTATTCAAACTTTTATTAAAAATTATATTATTAAATAATGACAACATGCTTTAATTAATTAAATAAGAATTTAATCAATTAAAGATAGGAATTTTGATTTATTGTCAAAATTAAATAATACAATTAATAATAGATAGAATTAAATTTAATTACATAATTAAGTGGCAAATATTAAATCTAATTAATTAAATATGAAAATATTCAATTAATCAAATTTTAGGATAAATGTGATTTATTGCCAAATAATTATAAAATTAAAGATAATTAAGATAATTAGGAATATTACTAGGAATATTCTCCGATGCAAAATTTAAGATAATCAATTAGATTTGATGATGTTTAGATGTGCCTTAGATTAGGACTTTGATGTCGATTTCATATGATTTGATGATATAGGAGGTTAATGAACTTATAGCCCATTTTTGGGGTATTACAGTAGTACCTTCCACTACCCGCTAAAGACCATTCTCTGCCCTCAAACCCACTCTAGGTTATATCATTGCAAGAATTCAGATCATTCCCCTTACCCAATGAGGCTTCACACAAACCCTCATCACCCTCAATGCCTCCTCCTTAGATCCCAATTAAAGCGCCCAAGCAAAAAAAGAAGAGGAAATATAAATGTTCTAGTCTTAAAATAGTGATATATTTTCATAAACTCCTCCACCAATATTACTTCAACGCATTGTCAGAGTTTTGGATCATTAATCATTAAAATCTCTTTCAACCTTTTCATCTTCACCTCTCCCCTAAATGCTTGCAACTATTTGAGAGTATGCAGGGAAAAATTAGCTTCCATGCCTCTCTTTTCAGCTCTCTACAACTAAAACCAAGCTTCAATATCCCAATAATAAACTAGTAAATAGGAAGCAAAAGCAAAATGTAAAGCTACCCCAAAAACATAATCTTTCGCTAGAAACTTCGAATGCAATTACCAAAGCTCACTTCTTTGCCTCCATGTTGATCTTGCCATGTGTGAAATAAATGGCAATGCATCTTCATAATTCCTTGTGCATGTGCTTCTTAGCTTTCCATCATCAAGATAAAACCTCACCTTACATCATTGCCTCTATTCGCACACTCCATGAACGAGTAGTTACATAAATTTAAATTTGAAATTTAAAGTTGAAAGCTATGGGTAACATCCCCTTTTAATCTACAAATGCATCTAACCATCCCAATACCCTTTTAAAACAAGCACAACTTAAAGACATGTACATTATGAACAATCAACCATAGCTCCTTCCCATCAATATCTCTGAAGTGTTTGATTAAATCTTATTTTCCTTGTTCTAACAAAGCGACACCAACTTTCGACCTAGTATCAACTACTCTAATCCCAACCCTCAACACATGAGACACCTTATATTCCTCAAAGGACTCTAGAAGAAGTTTAATTTGTCAAATGCACTTATTGAGATACCAAACTCTTGACTCACCTTTGATAATGGCATTGATAATCACTAAAGAATCACCTTCCAAATACAATTTGGTTACTTGCAAAGCCTTTTCCATTTGAATTATAACTAGATTTTCTTGACCCTCCACCTTGTTATTAGTATCGTTGATCAATCTCCTTGCCCCCAACATCAAGATACTTCCAGTCCAATCCTAAACTACATACCCAGCCCCTGAAGGTCTCGAATTACCCTTTGAAGCCTTGTTAAAATTAACTTTAGTCAATCCTTTATCTGGTGGGATCCATACACTGCCTTACCCAAGGACGAAGGAGGATTAGCCCTCAAAGGTCCATTAATAGACGTATATTTTTATATTTTGACAATTCTATATTTTGAAAATAAATGTGAGCTCTAAATTAAATCTCTTTTATAACCACAATATGATAAAATTTAGCTTGAGTATTTCCAACATGTAAGACATTCATTAAAATCCTCACAACTAATATTATATTGTAATATTAATATATAATCTAATAAATATGTAATCTAGTAATAAATAATATATAATTTTATATAATGAAAGATTAAAAATATATTTATATGAAATATTGTAATTAATAATATATAATATATTATCATATTATTTATTATAATTTGAAAAGTGTAGTAAATAATAAATATTATATAGTTACACGGTATTTTATATTTCTAAAACAATTCAGCTCAAAGTTAAATTTCCTTCATAGTTACAATATCATATGCTTATTCTTGTTATGTAAAAACATTATAGTTTATCAATAAAATTAAATATTAATTAAATTAATAATATAATAAAATATATATATTCAGTAAATAAAATTATTTTAACTTACCTTAAATTTATCTTAATAATTTTATAATATTATTTTGAATATTTTATCTCAGATCTATCCATCAATTTGTGATGTAATAATTAATATATAGTATAGAAGTAATTTTAAAATAAATTAACTAATAGAATTTTTCCTTTATGAATAAGTGTTTTATATTATTTTTAAAAATTAATATTACAATATTTACAAAAATGGCTTGATTTGTAACTCTCTCTGAATCATTTTCTTTCTTTTATAAAATTAATAAATTTTATTTTATATTTATTTTAAAAATAACAATAAATATTATATATTTATACATTATTTTTAATAATTAAATTTGTATATGTATGTATATAATATTTAATTTCATAATTTAAATATTTATTATTATATTTTTATTTATAAATAATCATGATATGAGACCTTCTATCTTGTAGAAGGCTTGTCTACACACTAGCACTTGCATCTAAGAAGGTTTAAGGGATAAGCCGATAGGAAATTACAAGTAGAATTTAAATGGGAAAAATAAAAAAATTATATTTTTATATAAAAATATAAATTTTCTATGTTAGTTAAAATATTAATAAAATCATTTATAATTAAATTTATTTTAATATATTTTATTGGTATTTATCATTTCATAAAAATAATTAAAGGTCATGCATAATAGATTTAATGAAATCAAATCAAATCAAATGTCCTCAACCATTATGAGAGACTTGAACAAGAAGATTCAGAGCATAAACATTTGTCAAGATATAGAAGGTTTGATGGGTTGTAGATATAGCAACTGTGAAATCTTTGATAGATGTGCATGTAAAATGTGCATATGTCAAATAGGGTTCATGGATAATATGATATAATTGGTTGTTATTTAATGGAATACAATGATTTAATGGTATAAAAATTATAATTTATCAGAAAGGATTTTACAAAACCTCAACTTGAAATAGAAACATTCAAACATATGCAGTATGTATAAACTTGAAAATAAAGAGGAGGCATGCAATTAAGTCGCAATCATGGTTTGTGGATTGGGAATGGAAAATTTTAAGATCATATGGTCCCTCTAATTGATCCTCACATGCAAGGGTTAATTTCATTCCTCAAAATTTGCAGATTGCAGAGAGAGTAAGGATGGTTAAATATCATCTTTGTTTATGGTCCCATAAAAAATGCAAGTCATCTACTGCAATCTTCTCTATTATTAATATTTCAGCAAATCAGAATGAATGGCCTTCAAAATTGTGGAAAACCATCAATAAGGGTATGCACATTTAATCAAAAAGTTTGCTAAAACAATAACACAATGTGTAATGTACTAAAATAAAAAATAAAATGGTTGCAAATACCTGATCAAATTTTCAATTTACTCATTTATGTTTGATCCACTTCTGAAAGTGATATTGAATACTCAAACTCTTGTATCCCTACTACATTTCAATAGAAACTCATATTTGTGAAAATGGAAATATTTGTATTTAAAAATAATAAAACAAAATGTGTAAAATACATATGGTGTATGGTTGGAAGCTTCCAGACAATCACATGTGATCTAGATAGCCTATTTAAAGACCTCTCTAGAAGCAACTCTTTGACATTCTAATCATCAAGAGCTTCCTGTAATACCCCTCTCAAAGTTTTTTTTCAGTTTATATGGCTTGACTCTTTTAGGCCACTCTCAATAGTGCAGTGCCCAATCTTAGGCTATAGAGTGAAAGTAAATCCATGACAAAGATCCTATGAACAAATGAAACTTAACTAGTGGGTTTTGAAGATATTAATGCTTAACATTAACAAGTGCACTCATGTTATCATCAATTTCTACTTCAACAATCCATTTCACATAAAATAATCATTATTATCTGCATAAATAAATTTAACTCTCTTCTTGAGAGAGACCCATAAAACAATAACACACCCACAAGAAAATTGCAGAGACAAAGTCAACCATCTTTAATGTGTTGAATTCATATGATTTAAAGTATGCAAAGCTAGAGACAACTTTATGACATTAGCATTTGTAATTACACAAACTCATTAACATTGCTCATGAGATTACACTATCTTAGAATTACATTCACCTCTAGCAACCTGAAACTAAACACTATCCTAATTACAAACTAAAGAGAATTTCCAGAACTAGAACCCCCTTTTTTATGGCCATGGAATTCCTTTTATATTTAAGGAATGCAACAAGCTTCAGGCCACTAACAAAGATCTGATTCTACCACCATTAATGTGTATCCTAACAGAGTTTGTTACCACCAGTCTTGTTCTAAATTTAAACAACTTGGCCAATATACAAGGGAGCTATGGTGACAAATTCGGTGCTTTCAGCTAATCATCTAGGCTAGAGAGTTGTGCCAATATCAACCACGGGTAGTTATCGAAGCTGAAAATGGGAGAATGCATCTAACAAGCTTTCCCTATTCTGCTCCAATGCCATCTCTTCAGTACCTACACCCATAGCCCAATATGTATCACCTTGATTCAAGGTAATCAAAGCGGTAGTCTCAAAGATTGGATTAATTTGAAAACTACAAAAAAAAAATTGTAGTTGCATTGAAGCATTATAATATCCCTTTAACTACAAATCAACATCATGTCACTTTATTTTATGATCTTTATATGTTTCCTATAATTGAATTATGTTAGACCATGTTGTCCTATACCAAAAACACTTATCTTCTCTATGAACTCCCTCCTCAACCTCCTTAATTAAAGGAAAACTAGCCTATTGCAAATATTTGAACTAGTAAGCACCATTTATAGTCTTACTACCTCGGAAATATAGTTCACATTCCTCAAAATGTTGAATGGCACAACCATTTTCTGAACTTGCACAATTAAATCATCAAATACTTATGCCTACAAGATAGTCTATATAAAATAGATTAGGAAATATCTCAGTCTTTTGATGTTAAGTACTTAATTAGGAAACATTGAGATCTCTTCGATTGGTTTTCTTCTTGATTACTTGAGCTTTGTGAATAGTAGGTCAGATGTCACACTAGGTACGAGCATGGCACTTTTTGTGTATTCATTACTTTAGATGTATTTATTAAATAATTGTAATGTTGATTTCCAATGCTCTAACATGGCATTGTCTATGGTGCAACCAAAATGCACCATCATCTAATGTAAATAAAATATTAAAATAGACTTGAAAAAAGTAACATCGTATGTGGGTGCATTCTACTTTCCCCGTAGCCAGGGATGTGTGGACACATACTTCTGTATAGATTGGGGAGAGTGTGTGCCCACGTGTCATATAAGCATCATTATACATGATAGTGTTCTATGTGTCAATATTTTAAAATATGAAATCCCTCTTTAATACCTTCCTTATTGTTTAATAAGTTGTCATAAAGGCCACTAAAAGGGGCTAAAGAGATAGGTTCTACGACATTGGCGTTAGGACTATGAGAAGGATATACGACATTGATAGAGAAATCAAGTGATTTTGTAGCTAATGAAATGTAGATTAGAGAGGTTTCAAAGGGTCTGACTAGAAACACAAGAGGTCCACCGGTGAGAAGTGAACCAATAGTTCATGAAGTAATCCTATAGGACACACTATGTGAGCCAAAATTTAGGAAATGTGGTTGGTTACACTACTTTTTGAAGTTGAATGGGTTCAATAATGAAATTGATATAGAAATTTCTCAAATATTTAACAATGACGAGGCAATGGTGAAGGGTTTGAATGTTACTTCCACGAAGAATAGGATTGTTGAAATTGCAGGGTTGCCTACTGTAGGAGAACCCTACCCTGAAAATAAAGACACTAGAATAGCTAGAATATACTTTATCATACATGGGGATCATCTACTTGAAGTAGATAAATAGTGAAAAAGGAGGATTTCTTCACCAGATAAATGGTGACATGTTGCAATTTATATTATCAAATACATTACCTGTGAGGGTCGACAGTTAAGTCTACACTTGGTACACATCAAGATTCTAAGCCACATGTGACATGGAAGGAGAATGAATGTCCCCAATGTGCTATATAACATGTTGGAAATCATGGTTGTTGAGATGTAGAAAGGAAGTCAAAACTCTATTTCCCATCATTGTTTAGTTAAATTACTTGTTGAAAGGTCTTTACAAGATATGTCTTGAATGGCATGGGATAATTTTTTGAAAATTAAAGAGTTTAGAGTGGGGAATGTGTGTCTTAGAGGTCAACCCTTGACCTGTAGATTTAGTGGGGAGGAAACACTTACAAAATTCACCCCTAGGGCTTCAACTTTTAGGGTGGTTCCTAGCACAAACCCTCTTGCAGCCAAAAAAAGTTCACCTGGGTCTTTGCACAAAGATGTAAACAATTCCTCTTCAGACCCTAATGAGGATGTTTCCCCTAAATTAATAGTTCACACTAGGGTAGCAATAGCAAGGGGAAAAGGAAAAGTTAAAAAGACTAAGGACGAAAATGGAAAGAGTAAAATGCAAAAATTTGTAAAGGAAATCTCTAGCCCTAGGAAATGGAAAACTAGGGATGAAGAACCTCCTATACCCACTAAAAAAATATCTTGAGAAAGGGAATTTCTCCATGAAGAAGATGGGTTGTCAATGGAAGGAATCCTAGAACAACTAGAAAATTTAGGATTAGTAAGGCTCATTATTGTAGCTGAGAAAGTGGAAGGTGGAGTACTAGAAAAAAGGCGATTCCCAATAGGTATTCACTAACCCACTACTTTCTCATGGGCATCAATAGCCCTAGATTTATGGAAAGATATGAAGAATAAGGAAGAAAAATGGAATAAAGAGAAGAACAAGATGTTGGAAGTGATTACAAAGAAAGACAAGGAGATTGAAGGGAAGAATGCAAAAATTGTTGCATTAACATATAAGGTAAACAATGTGATAACCTTAAAGCCACAAATTTTAGAATTTAGAACCCCCCCAAGGATATATCCATTGCATCTCAAGGAGCTTAGTCTTTCTTTTCAATTGTCAAGAGTATTATATGGTTTAAAACCTTCTATAGAGACTCCAAAAGACTTCTTCCACTAATTGTTCTATGGCCTATTCCAACCTACAGAGAACATCATTCTCACAATGAGCAAGTAGAAAAATCTAGGTGGGAGACACTGGATTAAAAAAAGATTTTATTGGAAACCAGGAGTGACAAGTGAGGGATAGACTGTAGTCAATGATTTCAAGATGCTTGCAAGACAAAGGAATCAGATTCCACCTGGTGGAGGACTAAAAATTTGTTAGGTTAGGGGGGTGATGATCCCAAATAATGGCTCATTTTTAATAGGATGTCTTATACATCTACCATCATTATTATGGGGTTTAGCACCTAGTTGTCAATACTTTTCATGCTACTTTCTTAAACTTATTTATCTATGGGCATGAACCTATCCATTTTTTTTTGATATCAAGTTGTTATGTAATCTATCTATATTACTCTTACATGTGATTAAATGAATATTATTCTAAAGTAGTAATGGATACATAGTTGTCTTGTGCATGCTAAAGTAATCATATTACTATCATGTTGTAACAATACTTTGATGAATAGAATGGTACTTTAGTTTTCTGCATCTGAGTTAAGATTTGGGAAGACTTGTCCAAGGGGCCCCAATTGGTGAGAATTTCACTCATTTTTGTCGGTTACTTTTATGTTCAGTAATTATTTTTATTTTGAGCAGCTAATTATTCCTACGGCCATTGGAAATATGTTCTATTACTATTCTTACATCCATTGGAACTCTATTTTGTGACTGTTCATATAGTCATTAGAATACTTGGAGATTTTTTTATAGGACAATAAACAAATAACTCGAGGAGGCATGAACAACATTCTTCACTTTGAGCTTGATGAGCTCTGAAGGGTATTCCTATGACATAAATCTTCATACTGAATAAACCCTCAATACATGACATCATGTAGACACACAAAGTAGATAATTAAAATACTTTAGGTAATGGACAGCCTTATGCTATGATTTCAATGTACAATCCCATCCATATCTTGCAACTTCCTCTAAGAATGAAAATAATTTATCACAACACTAGTATACACAAACTACTATTGGAAATCATTTAGATCAAAAATTTATTTCATATTATCAAGAACATGTATTGACTTTCTATCAGATCTCCTAGGCATAAACCTTGTTATAACTATTCTTCTCAGAACCCATTTGTGGGCCTCATAATTACTATTTTTCCTATAAATGTCAATTTGAGCACAAGTAGCACCTATGATACCAAAGGATTCAGTCAAACTACTATCAATTATCACTAGGGATCTATGGTCTACTCTTATAATAACCTTAGTCAATGGGTAGTATTTACAAGCCAATTCTCTTAAGAATTCTAAATCAACAAAAACGTCAAGTAATTTCAACTTGGCCAAATTCAAGTCCCAAGGGTTTGACATGAGAGGGCCTTTATTACCAAAGAAGTAATAAAATAGAGCCCATCTTGATGGAGTGATAGTATTCCTACACATATGGCACTCATCCTTCTACTCATGTTCATTGGTAGATAGAGCATTTGTTGTCCCTGACAAGAAATCCATGAAATCTTGTCAATAGGCCATATATTCCATGTATTACTCCTACCATTACTCAACATAAAATCAAAGGGATTTCTCTTTTGACTTTATGGGACCAAATTGAAACATCTATAAGCTCAACTAGTGCCAAAAGCAGGGCAACATAGTCAAATAGAGAGCATTCCTCACTATAACATCTCAAACATGTCTTAAAGATCTTAAGAGAATGTTATCACCTACTAAAGAGAAGATCACCAATATATGCATATCGCATAGCCATTCTTAATAATCCATTTGGAGACATAAATTTTGCATTTCATTTATTAAAACAATTACACTTCTCTTGGAACATAACACAACAATAAATGGAATACATGATAGCAAACGTGTCTGCAAAGTATGAATAATCCTTAATTATATCAACATAAATCAATTTTACACTTCAAATTGGAGACGGTCATATGACATAGATCAACCATGAAATTCTATTTCAAGACATGGGTGGTATTACACTTCATAAATTCCTAGCTACTTATTTTGAACCTTGAACCTTGACATTTGACACTTTATAATTTTACAACATTATGCCTGCTTTCGCAGAATTCAAAATAATTGGAAAATAGATGAAAAAAGAAGAAAGAAGAATTAATAGAGAAGAAGAGAAATGGAAGAATCCTTCATATTTTACAATTTATTTGTAGAATTATTTTATTTTACAATTTATTACATCAAAGTCGGCTCAAAATGACTTTTGAAACCCAAACAGAAATTTTGAAGGAAAATTATTTTCCACCAATTTAGGTGACCCAACTTCTAAAGACCGTAAGTCATCACCAGTTGACCCGATTGACTATTATAACCCCATTTTGGAAATTCCACGAAGCGCTCTATAGGCTTGGCCAATGCAAGTGCTTGTTACCCAAAATTTTGACCTCATTCAGAGCCTCTAAAGCCTTCAAAACTGAGTTTGAAGTTTCTGTACCCTATTGCCAATACTGAAAATCTTCAATATCTTCAAAACTAGACCTGATCTAGCCATGAAACTTTACTGGTAGGCTGATACGACTGAGATGAACCTCCACATGTGAAATCAGAACATTCTGAGATCATATGACCAACTTACTAAAAATAGCAAGTTTCCATAAATAGAAGCCCTACATAAGATAGCCCTTATTGAATTCAAAAATAGAAATATTTTTGGGTGATGCAAGATTGCTCTTACACCCAGGATGCTCCTGCATCAGACACCCGGGGTCATTTGAGAAGTGACCCTATCATGACTCAGGTGTGTAGAGGAAAACCAAGATGGTTAACCTCCTCCTTTGTCAACCATGATGAATCTTCAATAGGTCATCCTTTCCACTTGACCAGATATTCTTCATATGTCTTGTTCCTTGTACTTTTGCCAACACGACTATCTAGTATGTCTTCAATCTCCTTGGTATCTGAACTACTTGCTGGAATACTCCACTGTGCTGCTGTGATCTCATCTTCAACACTTCCTTCATGATACTCTATCAAATCTAAAATGTTAAACACTGGTGAAATATTTAGCTCACTAGGCAATTCTACCTCATATGCATTTCATGAATCATGCTTCTTCGGGTTCTTACATGGTCCAAACTTCTTCATTTTCAGCTTGTTATATGTACCAACTGGAAACTGCTCCTTCCGCAAATGAACCATGACTTCATCCCCAACCTGAAATTCCTTATACCTCCTTTTCTCATCTGCATTAGCCTTATACTGTGTGTTTATCTTGGTAATGTGCTTCCTCACCTCCCCATGGATGTTCTTCAAATGTTCTGCAAAATCCTCAGCTTCAGCACTACTTATTTCTTTTTTATCTATCTTTCTCAATTCAGATGCATTTCTTGGACTATTTCCATATACAATCTGGAATAGTGATTTACCAGTGCTCCTGTTGATAGAATTATTGTATGCAAATTCTGCCCATGGTAAAATCAAATCCCATCCTGTTGGCTTGTCTCCAACCAAACATCTCAGCAAATTTCCCAAACTTCTATTCGCCACCTCTGTCTGTCCATCAGTCTGTGGATGATGTAATGAACTGCACTTCAAATCTATCTTCAAATTTTTCCACAATGTCCACCAGAAATATCCAACAAACTCAGTATCTCGATCTGAAACTATGGCCTTTGGCAAACCATGTAGTCTCACCACTTCTTTGAAAAACAATTTTGCTACATGAACATCATCATTAGTCTTCTTGCAGGGAATGAAATGTGCCATCTTCAAAAATCTATCAACCACCACAAAAATTGAATCATGTCCCCACTGAGTCTTTGGTAAACCAAGAACAAAGTCCATACTAATATCCTCCCAAGGCTTCTCTGGTATAGGTAATGGCTGATACAACCCTATATTCTGCTTCACTCCTTTCGCCATCTGACATACTCTGCAACTCTGTACAAACTTCTTCACATCTTTCTGCAACTGTGGCCAATAATAATTCTCACCAACCAAAGCAAGGGTTTTATCACGACCAAAATGTCCAACCAATCCTCCACTATGCTTCTCTTTGATGAGATTCTCCCTCATAGAAGTTCGTGAAATGCACAACTGACTCCCTCTGAATAGCATATCATCTTAGATGATGAAATCCAACCATTTCATCCTGTCTAGAGTAACAGGTTCTGTACAAGCTTTCCAAGCTTCACCAAAATCAGGATCCTCTGGATACAAATTCTTGAGTTCCTTGAACCCAACCACTTCAATCTACATTTCTGTCAGCAATAGTTGCCTTCTGATAAGAGCATCTGCAACCCTGTTAGACTTTCGACTCCTGTGTTTCAAAACAAATGTATAACTCTACAAAAACTCAACCCATTTCAAATGCCTCTGATTCAACTTTCCTTGACTATTCAAATATTGCAAAGCTTGATGATCAGTATACAAAACAAACTCCTTAGGAAGCAGATAATGTCTCCACTTCTTTAATGCCTAAAATATAACATAAAATTATTGATCATAAATAGAATACTTCCTCTTGGCATCATTTAACTTCTCACTTAAATAAGCAACAGGTTTACCTTCTTGGCTCATAATAGCTCCTGTTGCAGTACCACTAGCATCACAATCTACTTGAAACACCTTATTAAAATTTGGAAGTGCTAAAACAAGTTGTTCTGTAACTTTTTGTTTCAACAATTGAAAACTCTTTTCTGCCCCATTAGTCCACTTAATCTCTTTTCTATCCCCTCTCATTGTTTCAGTCAAGGGTCCACAAATACTGCCAAAATTTATGATAAAATTTCTATAAAAGCTAGCCAAACCATGAAAAGATCTTACCTCAGTAGCACTCCTTGGAGTAGGCCATTCAAGGATAGCATGTACCTTCTCTGGGTCCATTTTTAGACCTTCTACTAAAACTACAAATCTCAAATACACTAACTTTTTCTTCACAAAACTGCACTTCTTCAAATTAATCAACAATTTCTCATCTCTCAGCTTCTCAAACACCATACAAATATGCATCATATGTTCCTCCAATGTCTTGCTAAAGATCAAAATATCATCTAGGTAAACAATGACAAACTTACCTAGAAATTCTTTCAGAACCTCGTTCATGAGCCCCATGAAAGTGCTCAGTGCATTGGTTAGCCCAAAAGGCATGACTAACCACTCATACAATCCTTCCTTTATCTTGAAGGCAGTCTTCCATTCATCTCCTTCTTTGATCTGAATCTGATGATATCCACTCTTTAGATCTATCTTTGAGAAATACACAGCTCCACTCAAACAGTCCATAATATCATCCATTCGTGGCAATGGAAACCTGTACTTGATTGTGATCTTGTTTATTGCTCTGGAATCTGTACACATCCTCCACTCTCCATTCTTCTTTGGTGCTAATACTACTAGTATAGCACAGGGACTCAGACTCTCATGGATCAATCCTTTCTGTAGCAACTCATGTACTTGTCTGTTTAATTCCTCACTTTCTGCAGGTGTCATTCTATGTGTTGCCTTATTCGGAAAACTCGCTCTTGGGATCAAGTCCATCTGATGACTGATCTTCTTGACTAGTGGTAATCCATCAAGCACATTATCGGATACAATATCCTGAAACTCATCCAACAAATCTACAACTTCTACAGGAACATCTTCTACTTCCTCCTTACCAGCTTTTGGACTTAAAGCAAAACACACATGCTCATGCCTCATACCATCTAGGAACTTTCTTCCATCAACAAAATTTATTCTTGCACTACCACATACCTTTTCTTCTATGTCATTCAATGGCTTTAGCTTATGTCACATTCCATCCTTTGTTAGGGAATAGGTATTTGCATGACCATCATGTACAACACATCTATCAAACTATCATGGTCTACCCAACAACATATGACATACATCCATAGATATGATATCACACAGTACCTCATCTTGGTACCCGCCAATCTTGAACTTCACTAGGCATTGTTCATTGACCATGACCTTGTGGTCATCCTTTACCCAGGCAATCCGATATGGATGTGGGTGCTTCTGTCTCTTGAGCTTCAGGTTTGTCACCATCTCTTCTGACACCAAATTGTCAATGCTTCCACTATCAATAATCACATCACAACACTTACCCTCACACTTGCACCTAGTGCGAAATAGACTCCTCCTTTGTTCAGGTTCATTCTCACCACTCAGCAAGACTCTTTTGTTAATCAGTGTTTCTCTTCTTTCAACATCTTCAAAATGTGATGATATGGCATCTTCATCTACATGTGCAACTCTGGCCTGGCCTTCATTTCTCCTATCTATCCTTCCTTGGCGTTGAGGACATTCAAATGCCCTATGACCTTCTTCTCCACAATGAAAACATGTTCCATGGAAGCCTCCTCTTCCAGATCCTTATCCTCTTCCTCTTCCTCTCTGATCTCTATTACTCTGATCCTGGAAGTGATTGGAATTATTTCCTCTCTGATTCTGGCTGCTACTGGCCTCATCCTTCTTTTTCGGATCTTCATTTTGGCCACCATATGACCGTCCACCAGATCTTCCATCATGACCTCTTCCATTTTGTCTGCTCTCAAACTTCTTATTCAACTTTTCCTCTACTTTTAGGGAAAACTAGTATGCCTCCTCAATACTGTTCATTTGAACCAGATTCAACTCCTCCTAAATGCTTGGCCTTAACCCATTAAGGTATCAGGCAACTTTCTCCTTATCAGCTTCTGCATGGCCTGTTCTGATGAGGAGTCAATAGAACTCCTTTGTATACTCCTAAACAGATCTTCCTACTTGCTTCAAACTTTGCATTTTCTTTAGTAGGTCAAGCTCATAATCAACAGGAATGAACTGTCGCTTCAATTTATCCACCATCCGATCCCATCTTGTGATTTTATCTTTCCCTCTTCTATTTCGCTCCAATTGAATTTCTTGCCACCAGATCTTCGCATGACCTTTCAGTCTGGCCTTCGCAAATTTGACCCTATAAGGATCCTCAACATCTTCATACTCAAAATATTTCTCACATTCATTGATCCAGTCGATCAATTCCTCTGGGTTAAGATTTCCAGAAAATGTAGGAACCTCAATCTTAGGTCTTTTCCCAATCTTGGAAATGGCCTGAAAAAGTCTTTCTTCCTCCTGGTTCACAATTTTGGCTTCTCCTTCTTGATATTCTTCTTCGGCTTCATCCTCATTTTCGTCTCTGACATTAAGATTCATTCCTCTGCAAATCTCTTCTTACAATGCTCACACTTGTCTCTGCAGCTCTCTAACCTCAGGTGTCACAACACCAACTCTTCTGCCACATTCTCTTCATGGAGGTATTTTCGCGATGCGCGCTGAAACCCTAACCACGGTCGGCGATCTGTTTACACACTCAGGAACTCTTGCTTTGATACCACTTGATGAAGGGTGCTCCCCTTTATACCACAAACATATAACAGAAACAGAGAAACAACAACAATATGCAAGAACAAAAAATTGGCTTCTTATTATCTCCACAAATGTGGAATTACAAACTTTCAAAATTACAATATGCAAAGCCACATGGGCATTCCCTTACAATATTATGTAGGACAAGCCTTGAATCATTACCCAAATCTACCCAGAACTGCCCTAGACAACACTATGGGCCTTCTTTATATAGGCAATTTCCACCGCCCGAGAAGGTTCCAGAAATTTAGCCCTTAGGGCCGACCAAACTTAGAATTATTTTATTTTACAATTTATTACATCAAAGTCAGCTCAAAATGACTTTTGAAACCCAAACAAAAATTTTGAAGGAAAATTATTTTCCATCATTTCAGGTGACCCAACTTCTGAAGACCATAAGTCATCGCCAGTTGACCTGATTGACTATTATAACCCCATTCTGGAAATGCCACGAAGCGCTCTATAGGCTTGGCCAGCGCAAGCACTCATCACCCAAATTTTCAACCTCATCTAGGGCCTCTAAAGCCTTCAAAACTGAGTTTGAAGTTTTTGTACCCTGCTGCCAATACCGAAAATCTTCAATATCTTCAAAACTAGACCTGATCTAGCCATGAAACTTTACTGGCAGGCTGATACGACTGAGATGAACCTTCACATGTGAAATCAGAACATTCTGAGATCGTATGACCAACTTACTAAAAATAGCAAGTTTCCATAAATAGCAGCCCTACACAAGATAGCCCTTATTGAATTAAAAAATAGAAATATTTTTGGGTGATGCAAGATTGCTCTTACACCCAGGATGCTCCTGCATCACCTATCACTGGCTTGACCTATATTCAACCACATAACACTCAACATGGTCTAAATTGTACACACTCCCTTCAAGATTTCCTTAGACATGCATCACCTCCTCTCAGAATCGCTAGCTTAAAGAGCCATCTTCAAAAATTACCACAAGGCTGTGACTAACTCATCACGAGTTACCTTTTCTTTGTCACATCCTCATAACCCATCCACCTTAACTATAGTTTAAACCTGTGAAACTATGACATGCAACCATACCATTGTCTTAACCCATCAAATTCATGCCACGCATAACATCTTCAGTTCCCCATGAGCCAAAGTCGGGTCCCATAAAACAAACTGTGAGGGTAGGATAAGGCATCGCCATAATATTTCATTCTTCCTCGCAAGCTTGCAGTTGGAAAACATTTTCCCCACTATCCATCGTGAAGATGCGAGAAACCATCATGATCATCGATAAAACTAAAACAAATTGCTTCTGAAGCCATCTACCTAGGAAGCATTCAACAATATTCATAAAAATTGACTCTTTCAAAATCAATCTTCTTCATAAAAACTGAAACAACAAAGAATGGAAGTCCTTTAATGAAAATTGTGTAGGCCTCCATGAAAAATATAAAATTCTAAAATGTATAAAGTCATAAATAGTTTTATATTAATAGTTTCAATGAATCAATATATCAATTACATATAATTGACTAGATTTTCTTGGTAACAAATTGATAGTTTTATAAAATTAAAGTAGGTTTACATAAAATTAAATGTTTTAATATCCCACAAAAACCCCAATTACAATCATCAAACCAACCCTATCTGCTAAAAATACTTCAAAACCAAATGTGCACACTATAACCCTAACTCTACGCCGTCATTTCCTTAGTAATTACAGATTTTGCAACATATTATCAACGAAAAAATTGCAGGGTTTATAACCATCACCCACCTAAAGCATGATCATTATAGTGTTAATGGCATAATTATAGTAAAAACACTAAACAAAACATGGCAACAAAAAAGCTAAAGAGCACATGAGCTCTGGCTTGTTAGCTCACGCTCCATGAATTGCCTTGCATTACCTCACCTCTAGTCTCATTGGGCATCTCCTTAGGGGGGCCTCAACTACCTTGCATCACCTCAGCTCTAACTTTGTCGAGAATCTCCTCAGGGGGACCTCTGTCATACCAGTATTGTGCTTCATTTCTTCAATCTCTTCATCCAACCTCCTTATTGCTAACACCAATTTAAGAGTCCTCCACCCCCTACGAGCTTCTTTAAAGTGGTCTTTGCGCTTCTTCTCATAAAACCTCCAAACGAAAGGGAAAAATTTGGTGTCTTCCACCATCTCAACATTTGTCAGTTCATCACTAAAATTCATGCCCAGTCCAGGAACAACTCATCTTTCAAGAATGGAATCCAGACCTCCAACAAATTCTATAGGAACAATGGCCCGAATTATCATCTGAACATTCTCCACGGGCTCTCCCAGTTGTAGACCCAATGCCATGATCATGGAGTACACATCAATGTTTTCCCTATACCTTTTTTTAATCTCGTTGAACATGCCTCCTAGAATTAGTGACATAGAATCAAACAGCTTGGGATCAATAAATAAGAACATGCCTTTTAATCTCTCCTTCAACACTGATCGTAAAAATGGATTTTGTTTCTTTGTTGCAGTAAAGGTGAATAATGTTTCCATATTCAAACCACAAAATCAGACCGCTTTACCTACATTGATAATGATGAGAAACTTTGAGGATATTTATTAAATTATTGGGACATCTCCTGCAATAAATGCCATGTCCTCTCGTTAAACTCATTATCATTTTGGTCGTCTCACCAAAATTAATGTACTGCACCCATACAATATTTCCATCGATCCTGCCACCTTTTATAAATTTCCTTTCTTTTTCAATTTTTTAATGGTTAACTATTTTTTAGTTTCAAATTTATGAAGTCTTCAATTCAAATTTTCCCTCTAGTTGCAAAGGATAGAGCCAATTTGATAGGGTGTATGCTTCATTTCGGATGTGAAATTCTAAAGTCATTCACAAAAGCTAATTCAACACCAATAAGATCTACATAATTCTATAAATGCCAAGATTGCAATGCACCTTTGATAATTGCATGAATAATATTTTTGGGAATCCCCTTCAAGATGTAGTTTCAATACCCCTAAACTTCTTGCCACTTTGATTGTCACTAATGTTGCCTTTGCTTCTGCCAAATTGTTAGTTCCATCTTCTAGTCTCTTACCACCTAAAGCTATAGTGTTACATGTCCAATCCCCAATAATAAATCACGCACATGATGGGCTACTATTTCCCTTTAAAGCCCTATAGAAGCTCACTTTCCACCACCCATCCTCTGGTTTTGTCCACAAACTCCACACAATTGGATCTAACACCATAGACATTTTCTTAACCCAACCAAGCTCATTCAATGGCATTCAATCTTCATCTTCATTTCTTTCAACTGTAACAAATCTCAAAATCCTAAAACCCTATTAAGCCACTATAAATTAACTGCCAAATTCATCAATGGAAGTTTTTTTTAGCATTTGCAAATTTTAAAGATTTCTTTTTCTTTTTTTTCCCCTGTGGTGTTTTAAATAGCATGAATTTTTTTTCCCTGTGAATTTGGTTTTGAGCATTTTGACTGATACAAGGATTGGACAAATTAATTTTATTTTATTTAAGCAAATGTATGAGTTTCACCTAAAAGAAACACTCTTAAGTGGATTTAGTGTTGAGTGGAATGGCAATTGGTATGGTTTTTTGTTGTCTTCTCTTGAGAGACAAGTCAACATTAATACATGATGCAAGATAAAAACATAAATGACCTATAATTTTTTGGTTCAATAGGAGATTTGTTCTATGATTGTTCCTGCAGCCATTGCTACTCTATTATGTGACTATTCCTGTAGCTAAGGCATAACAAAGTAACTTCCTGTTTGTTTGCTAAGAACTATGTTTTTATTATCTATTTTAGTCCAGTTAAGTTGTTGATTCATCTAATATGATTAGGGTTTTGTTTCATATGTTGGAATATTAGATATTTAACACAAAAATATTTTATTGCATTAAATAAACAATAACTTTACATTAAAATAATTTTTTTTAGTAGAACTCAAGTCTTCCATAAGATGAAGATGATCCTCAAGATACATATCCAAAATATATTGGTTCTGATACAGATTACATGACAGAGGATGATGATGATGATAATAATGATGACTATAGTGGTGATGATGACCGTGGTGGTGATGATAATGATCATGAGGTAGTTTTTTCTAGTAGCCAATGATATTCATGATCATATAGATTGCATTATAGATCATTATTGATATATTGTTGATACATTTGTAGGGCTTGCAATACCATATTATTGATTTGATACATTTAGACATGTATCATTTTCACTTATATCATTTGGACATGTATTATCTTGACTTGTATCATTTTCAGTTACATAATGTATCATTTTCATGAATATCATTTGTAAACTGATTTGGACAAGCATCTGCCTCTGGTGATGGGGTTCTCATTTATGGTTCTAGGTCATCAAGTTAAATTGAATTGACTAGGGTAGAAAGAAGTGTTGCTTCCACTAGCACTGGAACCCTAATTAATGGAACTGAATATGCATCTACTGTTAGATAACTGAGAGGGGGGATGAATCAGTCAATTCTAGTTATCCTAAAGTCCCAAATCTCCTAGATGTATATAATCAAAATTTTCAATCAAATAATTAACTCGGTAAGCTATCAACAATATCTTTCTCTTCATCTACTGATTGACAGTAAATTCAATATTGTATTTACCGATCTGACTAGTTATGAAATATGTAAATTAAAATAACAATTCAACACATCAAATACACATAACACAAAGATTTTTAACATGGAAACCCTGTTAAGGGAAAAACCACCTGGGATCAGTAACCTAAAATAATTCACTCTTCTGAAGTGAGCTCGGTTAGGAGCCAACCCTGTCAAAGGTTACAAAGCACACTGTAAGGTGTGATCTGGTTAGAGGATTTATCACTAATAGTTCTCCCTTGACCAACATTCACTATGGGGTCAACAAGAAAACAATCAACATTCATTGAATGTCATATTGAAATACAAAAAGACTGTTAAGTTCCACTCGGTTAAGAGATTTTGCTATAACAATGGTTAAACTAATATAGTAATGATTTGATTATGTAAGATATAAAAATATATCTTGATATATTTTTATATCTATGTTTTGTGTGTTTGTGTTGAAAGATGTGAGGAGTGTGTAAAATGTTGTGGACATACAAAACTTAATAAAACATAAATACTTATCTTGAAAAGGAGCAGATTCAGAAATCAGCATTTTCTGATGTTTGTACTCAGTTTTGGGAAATTCTACAACCGGATCTGGCTTGGAAACACTGAAACAGAGAAAACCCATAAACCTTATGTCTTTCTGAGAAAGGTCAACCTTGACCCAAAATAGGGGTAAGATCTTACCTCGGGGCACAATCTTACCCCTTTATGTTGACCTTGACCTATATTATTCTGAAGGAAAATCTATTCGTGGATCCTGGAAGTTCACCAAAAAGGGTATCCATATTTGCACTGATATTCACTGTCACGTACCTGTACCTACAAGAAAAAGGGTTTTGTTGTTTGGATGAGGGGTTTGCCTTGGTCAAACCCCAGTTTGGAATCAACCTTAAAATGGAATTGAAATAGAGAATGCTAGCAAGTAGTAGAAGTAGATCTAACAACGAAGCTATGATATTTAATAGATATGCAATTGTATTTGGAATGTAAATGAATATGTTGATATGAAAGCTTGGACTCAACAATAACAAATGTAAATCAAAACCTCCATGATTGTATGCTTGGAATCCACCTTGAAGGGATAATGAATAGATCTTGAAGATGAACAAAGGATCTGGAAGGAAGATCACACCACCATGATGGATAGATCTAGGGTTTGAATGATAAATCTTGAATGCTTGAACACAATCCCTCCAAAAGACTTGAATGCTTGAATCTGTGATCTTTAATGGATAACTTGAATGCTTGAATGTAGATGATGGCTTGAATGCTTCCTTGATTGAGAATGCTTGCTTGAAAGATGAAGTTCATGATACTTGATGTCAATTGATAATGGATGAAAGATGGATTGAAATGAGAGAGGAAGGCTTCCTTTTATACTAGTCTAGGGCATAAACTTCTAGAGAGGCTGACATAGGATAATTTAATTCCCATTTAAACCTTAACCCCTAGAAATGGACCTAGATTAAATATAATTTAAGAGTTTACCATTCTGAAATCTGAAACAACCGACCCAGAAGCGAGAAATAAAACTTTTCGAAACCCGACATCTAGAAACTTTTAGATTTTGAAATCTGGACCTAGGGTCAGGGTTGAGGTCAACCTTGACCTAGAAGGTCGACCTTGACCCTAAAGTCAAGAATCTCAGGGTTTCAGGTCAAGATGCCAGAAACAGGCTGGAAAGAGGTGGAGAAAGGGGCAGAACAGGGGAAAAACTAGATCCAAGTCAGAGATCCCATGAAAGCATTTGACATGACCCCAAACCACCTACTCAGAGAGCTAAACTAGTCCTAAATGGAAGTGCTTCAATTTTTCAACCATACAGATTCAAATACAACTAAGATTTGCATATTTTCAGATCTATGCTAAGCTCAAAATACCTTCTCTGATCAATAATCAATTCAATTCTTCATATCCTACAACTTCATTCCACTCAGTGAATAATTCTCTAATGCTTGTTAATGTCTACAGTTCAACTTAGTTCTGTCTTCAACCAGTTTGATCAGTGGTGCATGAAAATATTCCTTTCACATGAATTCTCCTACTGTATCAATAATCCCTAGACTCAATAATGAATCTCATGTCTCTTTAAATATACAACATAAACCATTTTATTTTCATCCATTAGATTTTGCCTCTTAATCTTCATTGTTCACTTTGCTACTTTAACCTTCCTCGGCAATTGTGTCTATAACATGTTTCATTCTCCTTCATCCGATCAATCTTGAATTTTTCCAGCCGTTAGGTCATCATAACAAACTTTATCTTCTACCTTAGAATCATAAGTAATTGTCCAACTCATCAATTCAGTCAGTTGTTATAAACTTTGTTTTTTTCTTTCACTCAGTCAATACCAAAATGTGTTGGTGAATACCTACTCAGTTAATACTATACTCGATATACACGACACTAGCTCAGTGTATACAAAAATCTTCAATTACTGACCACATAAACTTGTTCAGTTCTAATCTTCAATACATAACAAAATCATATAATGCAATTAAGTCAACAACATGATTCCATAGACTCATCAATGAGTTACCCAATGTATACTATAGCCATATCTTTCATATCCATCTCATCTTCATGTAGATATCTCATTCCTTTATCATTTTCTTTCTTTAGATGTTTGTAACCATCATGATAAGTACAGTCAAAACTAGTTGACATCAATGACAATATATTGACTGATTTAATTGTCTTATATATCACTTTAGTAGCTTGGTGACCTTCAATCACTATCTTTCACTTGTCCATTCATTCCATTAAGATATTCAATCAATTGTAGGTTATCAATCTCTCCCTTTGACATTAATGTCAACACAATATGAAATATACCATAAAATACCAAACATCTATTCTACAACTCTATAAGTAAATGTTGTAGCTTAGTAAGCTCTCCCTAGGTTGTTCATTTAATATGTTAATCATTGCATGTAGACTCTCCCTACGGATTTGATCTTCTTCTTCTTCCTGTGATTCTTCTCTCCCTTATAATATTTCATTGGTTTCTCTCTCCCTTTTGCTTCTTTCCCTTTGGATAAATATTTCATTGATTCCTTCTCTCCCTTTGACATCAATTCCAAAAAGAATAAACATCTCTACAATAGTCAAAATATTATCTCTGGTGTTTGGTTCAGATTAAGTACCTTCATGTACCAATATGCAGTGTCATTTGTTCTAGCTTTCACAACCTTAGGAAACCTAAAGTGTGAACAATATGCATCAACATCATCTGATATTCTGATAAAGCATAGGTTGATGCAACCTCCCGATCACCTTAGTGACCGATAGATAGAGGATGGACCCCTAGTCTAGTCCTCAAGTACTCAACTGTATCCTTACGTAAGGGTTTGGTAAATATATCTGCAAGTTGTTCTTTTGATTTCACAAACTCTAGTTTCACTTGCTTTTCTTGTACTTGTTCCCTCAAGTAGTGATACTTTATGGATATGTGCTTTGTCTTTGCATGCATTAATGGATTCGTAGAAATGTTTATAGCACTTGTGTTGTCACAATATATTATCATTGGATCAGTGATCTCTTCATTCATCCCTTTCAAAAGTTGGTTTATTCATGCAATGTTTGAACAATTAGCAACAACAACAACATATTATGCTTCGGCAGTATACTGAGAAATGCATCCTTGTTTCTTGCTTATCCAAGTAACTAATATTTCTCCCAAAAAAAATGCTCCACTGGTAGTTCTCTTTCGGTCATCAATGTTTTCAATCCAATCTGCATCAGTGTAAACTTGTAGTTCAAATTGCCCTCTTTCTTGTACCATAAACCATAGTTCTCTGTGTTTTTCAAGTATCTTTGAATCCTCTTAACAACATTCATATGTGATTCTTTAGGATTAGCAAAAAAATCTTGCTACTACATGGTGCAATATCTAGTCTACTATGCACAACATACATTAGTTTACCAATCATTAATCTGTATAGTGTCAGATTTACCTCGGTTGACTGATCATCCTTTGTTAATTTGCATCTTGTGACCATTGTTGTACCAACCAATTTTGAATCTTCCATTCCAAAGGTCTTCAACACTTCTTTGATGTACTTTGATTGTGTAATGAATATACCTTCATTTTGTTGTAGAATTTGCAAACCAAGAAAGAATTTAATCTCTTCAAACATTAACATTTCAAATTCTTTTCTCATTTCATCAGAAAATGATTTTCATAGATTATTATGTCCTCCAAATATGATATCATCAACAAAAATTTCAGCAATAAGAATCTTATCATCAGTTTCACCTTTCAAATATAAATTATTGTTGTCACTTGTTCTAACAAATCCAATACTAATAAGATATGAATGTAGTCTTTCATACCATACTCTCGATGCTTGTTTTAGTCCATACAGTGCTTTGTGCAACTTACATACCATATTTTTCTGATTTGGATCAACAAAACCTTCAGGTTGTTTAATGTATACCTCTTCCTCAAGTATTCCATTCAAAAATGCAAATTTGACATCCATTTGATATACTTTAAATCCTTTGTAGACAACATATGCAAGAAATATTCTAACTCCTTCAAGTCTTGCAACTGGTGCAAAAGTCTCACCATAATCAATACCTTCTTCTTGTACATACCCTTTGCATACAAATCTTGCCTTGTTCCTAGTGACTTCACCATTTTCATTCAACTTGTTTCTGAATATCCATTTGGTTCCAATTACATTCTTATCATTCGGTCTCGGTACCAATGTCCATGTTTTGTCCTTCATTATGTGCTCAATTTCCTCATTCATTGCTTTAATCCATTCATCATTCTCAAGTGCATCCCTAACATTTTTAGGTTCAAATTCACAAACTAAACATGTGGTATTTTTCAACTTACTTCATGTCATCATGCCAGCTTGTTTGTCACCAATAATCTAATTTTGTGGATGGTGTCTCCTTACAAATTTTGCTAACACTTGCTCTCTTCTTTGTTCATCATTCGGTATAGGATCAAGATCTTCCTCGGTAACTATTTATTGATTTTGGGTTTCTATAGGCTGATGCTCAATATCATTATCCTGTTGCTCGGTAATTTCAACTTGTTTCTTAGGTAGAATGTCAGGTTGCTCAATGTATATGAATCTACCATAGTCTCCTGGTTCCTTTTTACTTTCTTCATCATTTTTCTTGGTAAACTCATCAACCCTCACATTTGCACTTTCAATGATTTTGTTAGAAACCTTATTCAAACATTTGTAAGCTTTTCTTTTAGTAGAATGTCCTAAGAATATTCCTTCATCACCTTTTGAATCAAATTTCCCATTTCTATAATCTTTTAGAATGTAACATCTACTTCCAAATATTCTGAAATAACTTACATTCGGTGTATACCCATGCCATAACTCATAGGGTGTCTTGTTTGAATCTTTCTTCAGTTGTACTCTATTCAATGTGTATACAATAGTACTAACAGCTTCTCTCCAGTACATTTATGTAACATCTTTTTCAATCATCAGTGTTCCAGCACAATCAACTATGGATCTATTCCTCCTTTCAGTTGTGTGTGTGAAAATTGTCCCTGATCTGTAGACACAACACTTCAGTAAAACATTAGAGGTTAGCTATAATCAAAATCGTGCAAAATTGACAGCTATCTAACCAAGCGATTTACTACCTTCTAATAGGTGCGAGATTGATGTTCTCAGATTGTAATCGAGATCAGTGACCTAGACGACACCTAAATGAAGGATTTGAATGCAAAAGATGGATATGAAATTGAATGCAATTAATCTATATTTTTGATATTTTCTATGCAATAAGAATGATAAACTGATATGCTATGAATGCTATTGAAAACTGATATGAAATGAATGCTAAATGATCTAACAATGAAGATTCTAACAATGATATGAAAAGTATGAAATTCTATGCTAAGATATAAAAACTATGCAATTGAAATTGATCTCACAAAGCTTTGAATTCGCAAGTTGATTCCTCAGCCTCCAATTCTCCAGCGTGATTGTGCAAAAATATGAGATGCTTTGAGATGAGCTGAGGCTTGTTTTATAGAAATCCAGGGCTTTGGAGGTGCATGGATAAAAGCCATAAATCACTCAAATAACTCAGGTTGATTTTTGAGTTATTTTTAAATAACAAATAATTAAGTCACAAAAACATGCAAAAGCTAAGCTTTAACTCAAAATAGAGTTTAGTTTTAATTGATAATTGATAGTTGTCTGCTTTTATGATTGTGCATGTTTTAATTATGAATTAATTTAATAATAAAGTGATTTATTTCCAACTTAACTGATTTTTAAAACAATTGATTTATGGGTTAATCAATTATTTAATCAAACTTTTATTAAAAACTATATTATTAAATAATGACAACTTGCTTTAATTAATTAAATAAGAATTTAATCAATTATTCATATGATATTAGATTTATTGTCAAAATTAAATAATACAATTAATAATAGATATAATTAAATTTAATTACACAATTAAGTGGCAAATATTAAATCTAATTAATTAAATATGAAAAATATTTAATTAATCAAATTTTAGGATAAATGTGGATTTATCGCCAAATAATCATTAAATTAAAGATAATCAAGATAATTAGGAATATTACTAGGAATATTCCCCGATGCAGAATTTAAGATAATCAATTAGGATTCGATGATGTTTAGATGTGCCTTAGGTTAGGACTTTGATGTCAATTTCATTCGAATTGTTGATATTGGAGGTTAATGAACATATAGCCCATTTTTGGGGTATTACATCAGTAATTCCATTTTGTTGTGGTGTTCTCGGTGTCGAAACCTATCTTTTAATTCCATTCTCATTACAAAAGTTAGTGAACTCATCAAAAATAAACTCACCACCTCTATCTGATCTCAAGAAGTTTAACTCTTTTCCACTTTAGCTTTATACTATTTAAACATCTTGAAAGCTTCAGTTTTTTCTTTAAAAAATATAATAGTCATCATCCTAGAGTAGTCATCAACAAATAAAATAAAATATCTATCACCATAATAACTTTGAGTTCTCATAGGACCACACAAGTCGGTATGAACCAACTCCAAAATAGCTTTAGATGAATAGTTCTTTCCCTTGAAACTAGATTTTGACATTTTTCCCATTTGACATTGTTTACATGTGACATGGTCAGGTTTAGATAAGTTTGGTAAGCCTCTAACTTTTCTTTTCTTACTAATTTTAACCATGTTATCAAAATTCACATGACATAACCTTTTGTGCCATAACCATACATCTTCAATTCTAGCCAATAAACAAGAAGTTTCAACATTGTCAAGATAAAATAGATTAGCTTTTGATTGTTCACCAGTACCGACCAACTTTCCAGTCTCATCATAGATTTTCACCTTTCTATTTTCAAATGCAATTGGGTGACCTGAGTTATTTGTTTGTGCTACACTCAACATATTATAGTTAACTCCCTTCACCCAATATGCATTCTCACATCTAATCTTATTGTTTAACAAGATAGATCCTTTTCCTTTTACTAGACAAGGTGTATCATTTCCCATTTTAACAGATCCACCATTATAATGTTCAAGGTATTCAAATTTGTCTTCATCACCAGTCATATGATGTGTACAACCACTATCAATAATCCATGTATCATTCTTGCTAACTTTAGAAATAAGTGTTGTTTCAACATACCTTTCTTCTTCTTTTGAATCTTCTTTCAAAGCTACGAATACCACCTCAATGTCGGTGTCGGTGTCGGTGTCAATGTCATGATCATCATCTTCAACAAGGTAACATGCTTTCTTGCCTATATCTTTGTAGTCTCAATTTCTTCTTCTGTCATACTGTCAGTTGCCTCTGTGATCTTGGTTATCTCTTCTATCAAACTTTCTTTCACTGGATTGTTCATTGTCTTTTTCATCTTCTTTTCAGTTAGGACATATAGCTACAATGTGACCAATCTCTTTACAATTAAAACATACCAAAGGTAGTTTCCCTTTGTATCTTCCTTTACCTTTCTGCAGCCTTCTAGCTATTAATGCTTCAAGTTCATCAAGTTGATCCTCATCACTGTCATTGTCACTCTCATTTCTTATCATGTGTTTACTGCTTGACATAAATGCAGACTCAAAATTTGGAACAATATTGTTATCATAGTTATTCAACTCAAAAGTAGTCAGTTTATTGATCATTCTATCAAGTGTAAGAGTGTTACCCGAAGCTGATCTCATTTCATGGATTATTGAGATTCTAATAGCATAGATAGGCAAAAAGGTTCTAAGAATTTTACTCACAACAATGTCTTCATCAATAACATCTCCTGCTCCTTGGATAGCATTGAAAATCTCCTTAATTCGGTTGTTGTATTGTGAAATATTTTCTCCTTCTTTCATCTTCATGTCATCAAACTTTCCTCTAAGACTCTCATCTCTTGCCCTCAGCACATTCTCATCTCCTCCATGAACTAGTGCAAGTTTGTCCCACATTGCTTTGGCAGAAGTACATGTCTTGATATCTTCAAATTCAGCATCTGATAAGGAAGAAACAATCTCTAACATTGTGATATTATGTTCATGTCTATCTCTCAACTAATCAACAGTCAAAGTTCCAGTCCGTTGAATGTAATCATTGCTCGAGTAGTATATTGCAGATTCACCAATTCCAGATATATGTAGTTTCATTTTGCTTTTCCATGTCGAGAAGTTGTCTTTGTTCAGCTTTAGCACCTCTCTCTTATACATCTTGTGATCTTTAGCTTAAGTCCTTCAAACTTTCCATCCGAGCAACCAATGCTCTGATACCAATTGTTAGATAACTAAGAGGGGGGGGGGTGTGAATCAATTAATTCCAATTATCCTACAGTCCTAATTCTCCTAGATGTATATATTCAAACTTTTTAATCAAATAATCAACTTGGTAAGCTGTCAACAATATCTTTCTCTTCATCTACCGATTGACAATAAATTCAATACTGTATTTACCGATCTGACTA
This sequence comes from Chamaecyparis obtusa, assembly GCA_027943335.1. Classification (NCBI taxonomy): domain Eukaryota; kingdom Viridiplantae; phylum Streptophyta; class Pinopsida; order Cupressales; family Cupressaceae; genus Chamaecyparis; species Chamaecyparis obtusa. The sequence goes on along the minus strand of BSBK01004155.1, from coordinate 47,648 downwards.
GTTATGAAATGTGTAAAGTAAAATAATAATTCAACACATCAAATATGCATAACACAAATATTTTTAACGTGGAAACCCTATTAAGAGAAAAAATCACCTGGGACCGGTAACCCAGAATTATTCACTCTTCTGAAGTGAGCTCGGTTAGGAGCCAACCCTGTCAAATTTTATAAAGCACACTATAAGGTGTGACCTGGTTAGAGAATTTATCACTAACAGTTCTCTCTTGACCAACATTCACTATGGGGTCAACAAGAAAACAATTAACATTCATTGAATGTCATATTGAAATACAAAAAGACTGTTAAGTCCCACTCGGTTAAGAGATTTTATTGTAGCAATGGTTAAACTAATATAGTAATGATCTGATTCAAATACAACTAAGACTTACAAATTTTCAGATCTATGCTAAGCTCAAAATACCTCTTTTGATCAATAATCAATTCAATTCTTCATATCCTCTAACTTCATTCCACTTAGTGAATAATTATCTGACGCTCGATAATGTCTGCAGTTCAACTCGGTTCTGTCTTCAACCAGTTTGATTAGCGGTGCATGAAAATATTCCTTTAACACAAATTATCTTGCAGTATCAATAATCCCCACACTCAATAATGAATCTCATGTCTCTTTAAATAGACAACATAAATTGTTTTCTTTTCATCCGTTAGATTTTGCCTCTTAATCTTCATTGTTAATTTTGCCTCTTTAACCTTCCTCGACAATTGTGTCTATAACACATTTCACTCTCCTTCATTTGATCAATCTTGAATTTTTCCAGTCATTAGATCATCATAACAAACTTTATCTTCTACCTTGGAATCATAAGCAATTGTCTAGCTCATCAATTCAGTCAGCTATTATAAACTTTATTTATTTATTTCACTCGGTCAATACCAGAATGTGTCGGTGAATACCTGCTCAGTTAATACTATACTTGGTATACACTACACTAGCTTGGTGTATACAAAAATCTTCAATTACCGACCACATAAACTTGTTCAATTCTGATCTTCAATACATAACAAAATCATGTAATGCAATCAAGTAAAAAATATGATTCCATAGACTCGTCAATAAGTTACCCAATGTATACCATAGCCATATCTTTCATATCCATCTCATCTTTGTGTAGATATCTCATTCCTTTATCATTTTCTTTCTTTAGATGTTTGTAACCATCATGATAAGTAGAGTCAATCACTGACCTTCAATCACTATCCTTCACTGTCTTTCAGTTGTCCATTCATTCCATCAAGATATTCAATCAATTGTAGGTTATCATCTACATTTGGATCCTAATAGTATAGAACTAAAATTTCTACTGATGATGGCAAAACTCTTTCTTGCTTTGAATTTTCCCCTACACCTGAAGGATATGAAATTGGCACTTCTCACACTTAGGGTGGGCCTTGATATTGATTTTCTGAAACCCCTTATGTTTCCCATGTATCGTTTTGACTTATGTCGACTATTGGACATGTATCATTTAGACATGTTTTTGATCTACTGGCATATTGGACTTTCAATTGTTTTAATTATATATGATGATATTATCAGTATTGACTTGTCAATTTATATTTATTGAAAGTGGTTGATGATTATTAGATGAATATTTATTATGTATGATAATTTTGATTTTCTACTCAAGATGGATGTTGTCAAATTTAATTAAATTATAAATATTTTGATGTGCACCTTCTTGGTGTTGACACAGGTTTCATGACTGGAATAAAACATATTAAATTAATAAGAAATAGAATTAAAATAAGAAACATTTTTAGAAGTAAAAATGAAAGCAATAATAGAAACCAAATTAGAAGAAAAACCTGGCATCATCTAGGAAGAAAAAATTAAAACAATTCAAGTAACAAACAAAAGAGTAATAATGGAAGAAATTTTAGAAGCAACAAAGATGCAATAATAGAAGCTATCTTAGAAGCAAGAAAATACACCATAATAGAAGCAAAAATGGAAGCAACACAAGAAGAAAAATCAAAAGCCATATTAGAAGCAAAACCTCGAACACAAAATGGAAGAAAAAAGGAGCAAAACTAGAAGTAAGAATTGGTGTTAAAATGGAAACAATACAAGAAGTAAAACTAAAAGAAACAAATAGTGTTATAATGGAAGCAAAACTAAAAGCAACACAAGAAGCAAAATTGGAAGCAACAAATGGTGTTATAATAGAAGAAAAACTAGAAGCAACACGAATAAAACTAGAAGCAATAAACAACATTATAATGGAAGCAAAACTGGAAGCAAATCCTAAAGTAAAACCAGAAGCAACAAGTGGCGTTATAATTGAAGCAAAGCTAGGAGTAACACATGAAGTGAAAATAGAAGAAAAACTAGAAGCAAATTGGGAAGTCAAAGTAGAAGTAAAACTATAAGTAAAATGGGAAGCCAAAGCCAAAGCAAAACTAGAAGCAAAATGAGAAGTCAATGCAAAAGAAAAACTAGAAGAAAAATGGGAAGAAAAAGAGAAGCAAAATAGAAGAAAAACTAGAAGCAAAAAGGGAAGCCGAAATAGAAGCAATGAAGGACGTTATAATAGAAGTAAAACTAGAAGCATAATAAGAAGCAAAACTAGAAACACTATTAGAAGCAAATATGAAAGCAACAAAGGAGAAAAAGTGGAATCCAAACATGGTGAAATTTATGGCATCATATCTAGTGCTATTTCCTGAGTCTTTTTCTAGTGCCATTTTTGGTGTAGACACACCTGCAGTGCAACATTCGACGTTGGAAATGGCTTGACATCTGGCATTAATTATGACACTCAATACGATGCTAAAGAGTGGAAGCATTTGGAGACCAAATTTTACGTCATCACATAGCCTCAAATCACCGTGAAATTACACTAAAAATAGGCACCATTTTCGGTGTTGATTGCCCAGTCTATTGTAGTGATTTAGCCCCAACTTTAGTGGGATATGAGATAAACTCATGCTCATGGTAAAGAAAGAGATAAAAGAAAGAAAGTGGTGAAAGAGAGAAATGATCATAGTGAATTGTAAAGAGGTAAGACAACCCTAAGTTGAAGGATGTAAGCCCCCAAACCAAGGATCTTAACTCCACATCCATGCACAAGGGCACAACAACAAAGAAAAAAGAAAAGAAAAGACAAAAAACACAACACACAAAAGTGTTTAGTACTAAAATAGAACTCCAAATCAATTAGTGAAAGAGACCTCAACCATAAATGTCCTATTGACTAATATCATGTCTGGAAAGCTATTGCAAGAGCAAAAGTGATCATATATGAAGAACAAGAGCATTACTAAAGATGATAAAAACTCCATGGTATAACCTACTAGCATAATCATGAGAGTGGAGAGAGAGAGAGAGAGAGAGAGAGAGAGAGGAAGGAGAATTGATAGTCTAGAAAATTGTGTTATGCTAGTAAACTCTTATCTTGAAAGATTTTGCACATAGGGTGGCTTGAAAATGTTTTGCACATAGGGCGGCTTGAAAATGTTTTGCAAATGGGGTAGCTTGAAAATTTTGTGTGCATAGGGTGGCTTTGGGGGGATAAATCTTATGTAAACCATCACCTCCATGTGGATCCATGTCTAGGGACTATTCTTATGGAAATAATGTATGAATCCATGTCCATGGATTAGTCTTTATGGAAATTTCCATGTGAATCCATGAAAATCAATCAATATATGGATCAAAGAACAAAAATTGCATGTAATGTACAAGGGAGGTTGTATGTATGCCCCCATCCTTATGATGGAACCAAAAGGGACATAATAAGGAAGAGAATCAAGGATACCTACTTGAAAAAACAAGAGGATATCCCTAAAATATGATGTATGCCATGAAATTAGCTAAGAGTGTTGACTCTTATGAGCAAAGAAAATAGATATCATGAAAGGATATTTTGGTTGTGGGAAGAGACCCTTGAAAGGAAGAGATCTTGGCTACAAGAAATCTACATTTAAGAGGAGTTCTTGAACAAAAATAACATCTTCAGGAAAAAGAGGGGGAGGAGAACAAGAATGCACCCATTTATCCCCCTATAGCTAGGTGAAATAGGGATTCTTATTGAAGGATGAAATACTTTGAAGTTGAAAGTAAGGGAAGTTGTTTATAATATTTTTTTGAATAAATAAGAGGTTGTGATCAAGGATGCACACCTCTTATATAAGAGAGAATCCCAAATCAAATTGAATAATTCTTTATAAGAAAAGAATTTCGCATGATAAACAAATACCAATGTACTAAGGAATGTAGATCCTTAGAGAAGAGAGAGAAAAATAATTTATAAGCAACCTTTCCCCCCAAGTGTGAAGGAAAGATAAAATATATAATACAACCCTCAATGATAGTTACTTCATAATAGATATACAATTCCAAGCAAAATAAGTTGTAAACCATATAGAACTCTTAAAACAAAAATATTAAAGCTAGAAAAGACATCACATATAAAATAGAAAAGTCATTAAGGAAAAGGAATGAAATGAGGATGATTATTAAATGATAGACATTCCCTTTGAGGCATGGAATGGATTGTTAAGAAAAGATGTTAGGATCTCACATGAAATAAAGGATCTCATGCCCAAAAAGAATGTACCATTATAAAATAATACAAATCCATAGAGATGAAAAGAAGAAAGGATGAAACCTTACATCTACTTAGTGGTTAACCCAATTACACAAGATATACACTTCCAAGTGAGGAATAAACCATAAGCAGGATACCAATCTCATGAAGGAGAAAGATCCTAAACAACAAGTCCATACATGGGAGGACGTCATAGTATAAAAGAGATGAAAAACAAAGAGATAATGGATCCTTTGAAGGAGATGGAAAGAGAAAAATCCAATATATTCCCCAAGGGATAGATCTTTAATAATAGACATGTGCTTTTGAGCAAGCATAAGGTTGATAACTCGAGATGGAAATCCTTTTGTAAAACAACAAGTCCTTGAAAGAATGTATATCATAATATAAAAGATGTAAGATCATAATGGATATTAGAGACATTAAAAAGGAAAAGGGAAGACACATTAAGCTCCCTAAGTGGTTTCTTATGTATAAAAGATATGTGCTCACAAGAAAACATAAGGTTGCAATTCAGGATGCTAGTATCCTTATGTAAAATAGCAAATGCATACCGACAAGGATGTCGTTGTATAAAATAAATATACTGGCAAAGGGAGAAAACAAATACGTAAAAGAAGAAGAAATAATGATCCCTTTCCCCCCAATTTAGAGATAAAGAGAGATATAATCCTATTATGATGCCCTTAGTGCACATTATGAAAATAATATTTTCATAATGGAGAGAAACATAATAGGAAATGAATGACTAAGGTATTCCCTAAATATGAAGAAATTGTATAACATCCGGTGTTATATGAAGGAGACATCTATCAATTAAATCTTGAAAAAATTATCTAAACTTAATAAAATCACAAAGAGAATGCCTATTAGAATAATTAGAGCATGAAAAGTCACCATTGTATGTATGTGGGTTTTGATGGAATCTATAAGGAAATCTTATCCTAGAATGAAACTTGATATTTATATAAATTTGTCTAGCCAAGGCTTCATGGTCATCATAAGGTGAAGGATCATAAGATGGTTTTGGTAAGAGAATGTTGAAAGGTGGTTTTGGTTGAGAGGTAGGGTTAGCTTGAGGTACATGATATTCTTTAGGAGGATTATGAGGAGCCTTAGGGTTATGGTCACTAAATTCTTGACCATGTTGGGTAGATTGTAATGCACAATCTTGAGGTTGATGAATGGAAGGAAGAAAAGTATAAATGGTTTCTTTAGGAAAATTATCATCCTTATTATCATTAGTTTGATAGGAAGAAGGAGGATTATCCCTTATGTTTGGAGAGAAATCATCTAGAAATTCTCTAACATTCAGATCATGAAGAATGTGTTGAATATTTTGATAAGAATCACAAGCATTATTTTCCACATGATTGCTAGGAGACAAATTTTGAGGGATAAGATTAGGGATATTAGAAAAAGGTTCATTAACAAAGGCCATAATTTTTTCTATATAGTTCATGCATTTAGTTAAAATGTGAAGAAGAAAAACACATGAAACATTGATAATATTTTTGAAATATGCCTTATAATGAAGAGATATATTGGTTAACCTCATTATGTCGTATGCAAGAATACCATGAAGGAATACAAATGTAATGAAATGAAAAAGGATCTAATTTACTCCATGTGTTTGAGAAATAGAGGTAAGAAGGAAAGTAATAATATAAGGAATTTCACACCAATCCAATTTAGAGACTTCCATGTTAACAAACACAAAACTAGATCTCAAAATAGGAATGTGATAAAGAAAAGAGCAATCTAACACCAAAAATCAGAATGGAAATGTTATAAGTCGGGTTCACCAAAATGTGATGGTGAAAATGGTAATCAATGGTAGACCACCAATTTCATCATACATTGGAATACAAAATCCTTAACAAAGTGAATCCGATTTACACAACCAAGGGAGTAAGGGTGCAAATTCATGATTTACACAATGTGGGTTTTTTTTTATTCCTTGTGATAGAGATGAAAATGATATGTAGATATGATAACAGATTAAGAAAAATAAATGCAATGAGATCACCTTGAAACTATGAGAAGAGGAGTGAAACTTCAGATCTAGTTTTGAATGTTGCAGAGTTGTCAGAATCAGAAATGGTTTTGGATATGGCACTCTGACACTTGTAACTTTTGACTATGAAAATTATGGATCCAAAGAACTATGTCGAACAAACTCAACCTAGTCCAAAAAATTTGACCTAGTCTTGGAGACTCCAAATTTGATGAAATTAATAGACCTACAACTGGTTCTAAAATTTCCAAAATCCAGATCTGAAACTTCAAAAACTTGTTCCTGCATGCAAGAAAAAGGGGAAAAAGTGTTAGGATCAAGCAACATTAGCATCAATATAATTTATTAGTTTCAATGAAATCTCACATCTTCTCTACTCTAATATTCAACATAAATGTTTGCACATCATAACATAACCATAGTCACCAACACACACTTTTGAGACTTCTTCAATCTATATATGCTTCTCATTGAATTATAATCATGTATATAGAATCAACCCTTTAAGGAATGAAATCAAGCTATATTCATACCTCTTCATAGTTTGAATCCAATTCTCCTAGGGAGATTGAGGTTAAATTTGAACGTTAAATTAATGTCATTCATAAACATTTAGGAAATCAGATTTAGGATTCACCTTATAATTGAGCTCAAGTTAGTTAGTTGGAATTGTCTCTTCACTTATCTTTAGGATCGTTCCTTCTTATCACTAATAAGTTTTCTCTAGGAATCATTTGTTTATTGCAATGTTTTAGTCTTTATAAAATCAATTAAGTATAGATATAAACATGTATAGGAAACAATTCAGCAATTGGACTATGAAGGCCTCCCCTTCAGATGTAGAAGATGCTTTAAGACTGGTCATGTTGCCTCTCAATGTGATTTTCAGAGACATAAAAAGAATGCTTCGTGGTGGAAGGGGGCCTCCTCTCAGCACTATATGGTGGAGAAGGTTCAGAGCTTCGTGCATGCAGTTTAGTAGGTAGTTGGCCCTGTCTCTAGTCCTATGGCTATTTTTGTTCCTTCTCCTACTTTGTTTGCTGGTGTTACTTATGCTGGAACTGTTGGTTTGTCTGCCAACAATTCTATTGATGTTGGGGTTATTCCATTTGGTTCTGTTCTTGCTGGGGTCTCTGAATCTACTGGTTTCTCTGCTGGTACTGTTCTTGCTGGAAGTAATACTTATGTTGCTGGTGTTCCTCTTATTACTTTTGGTTTTGCTTGGTGTACTATTACTTCTGCTGGTAGTACATGTGCTAGAATGTCAGTAGAGGCTTTTGGATCTGTTGGCCTCCTTCCAGCCAGTTCTATTTCGGAAGTTCCTTTTGGTGCTGGGAAGTCTAGCACTGGCTGTGTGGCCACTATAGGTTCTATCCAGACTTCTCATGTTGGTTCTATTGTGGTTGGCTCCTCTCCTGCTTCTGCCTAGTAGGAGAAAGCTTCTTTGGTAGAGGAGGGATGGACTCCTATTATAGGTAAACATAATAAAAATTCCCCTCTACATTTTGATATGACTCTCTACTCCCAGAAGAAGGGAGGCCAAGGAAAATCCTAGTTTTTTTATTTGGATTTTTAGTTTGTTTGGGTTAGTATGAAGGTTGTTTCATACTTTGTCTCATCCAGGTTGTGGGTGTTTGTTGTAAAACCCTCACTTTGGTCTTGATCTATTCTGTTTAATGGGCTTACTTGAATATCTTTCATGGCCATTCTGTGTAGGGTTTCAAGGCCCCTTCAAAACCTGCTTTTACCATAATCAAAAACATTCATAGGAAAAAATCACAAAAACTTATACAAGGGTCGTTGTGCTAACATTTAATGGTTTATAGTACCATGAGATTGTGATTTGTTTCTTAGAATATATTTTGGGTGTTACTTGAAGAATAAAACATTAATATAATTGATTATTACCTAAGGGGATAAATAATTTAATGAGTGATTATTGTGTTTATACTAGCACAATATAATTTTGGAATGTGTAATTATTGAATGTAGTTACATAAATTATATTTAGAAACACTAGTCTTATTGTTTGTATTGAATAACTTTTATATCAATCTAAGATTGTTAACTTGATTTAGATTATCTTATAAGTTGTTAGATAGCTAAGAGGGGGGGTGAATTAGTTATTTCTAGTTATCCTATAGTCCCAAATACTCCCTGATGTATAAAAAAAATCTTTCAAAAAAATTAATCAACTCGATAAAACTTTAATTGTGCCTTTCTGTTCATCTATCTAATAGCAGTAAATTAACTAGTGTATATACTGATCAATCTAGTTATAGTAATATGTAAAGTAAAATAACAATTCACTATATCCATACACATATAACACTTTGATTTTTAATGTGGAAACCCTGTTAGGGGAAAAACCACCTAGGACCGGTAACCCAAAATAATTTCACTCTTCTGAAGTGAGCTTGAGGTTAAGAGACAACCTTGTTAAAGGTTAAAATAAAACACTGTGAGGTGTGACCTGGTTAGAGGATTTATCAGTAACAATTCTCTGTGACCAAACATTCACTATGGGGTCAACAAGAAAACAATCAATATTCATTGAATGTCATATTGAAATATAAATATTGTTAAGTCCCACTTGATTAAGAGATTTATCTGTAGCAATGGTTAGAATACAATAGTAATGATTTGATTCAAATACAACTTGTTTTGCAGATTTTCATATCTATGCTAAGCTCAAAATACCTCTGGCCATTATACTCAATTCAATCTCTTTGTTTCCTCCAAGTTTGTTATGCTTGGTAATTCCTTTCTTTGACGCTCAACGTTATATGCATTATTGCTCAGTTATGTTTTCAACCTGTTCGACCAGCTCGCATGAATGCAATCTACTCACATGCATTCTAGAATTCATAATGAATCTCTTGTCTCCTTTTATAAAAATAATAAACCATTTTATTTCCAGCCATATATTTTGCCTCTTAATCTTCACCGTTGATTTTGCCACTTTAACCTTCCTCAACAGTTGTGTCAATAACATGTTTCAATCTCCTTCATCTGATCATCCTTGAAATTGGTTAGTCATTTGATCATCATAACAAACATTATATTTTACCTTAGAATCATCCATAATTGTCCAACTCATCATTTTTAATCGACAGTCATGTGTTCCATTTATTTCTTTCACTTGGTCAATACCCTGATGTGTTGGTAACTACTTACTCAGTTAACACTGTACTTGGTATACACTACACTTTCTCAGTGTACACTGTTCCAACTTGGTGTATACTAAGTTCTTCATTTACTGACCACATAAACTTGTTCATTCTTGATCTTCAATCCATAACAAAATAATGTAATACAATCAAATCACTAACATAATATCATAGAATCAACAACAAGTTACCCAATGAATACCATATCCATATATTTCTCATACATCTCATTCTCATGTAGATATCTCATTCCTTCATCATTATTTCCTTTTTTAGATGTTTGTAACCATCATGATAAGTATAGTAAAAAAAAATTGACATCAATGACAATATAATAATTGATTTAATGTCTCACATATACCTTAGTAGCTTGGTGATTATCAATCACTATCCTTTGAAGTCATCAATTTCTCCTTTAAGTTATTCAATCAATTGTAGCCTATCAATCTCTCCCTTTGGCATTGATGGAAACACAATATGCAATATGTCATAGAATACTAAACATCTATTCTACAACTCTGTATGCAAATGTTGTAACTTGGTAAGCTCTCCCTAGCTTATACATTTAATGTGTTTAATCACTACACAACATCAATACTCTCCCTTTGACAACAATGCCAAAGAGAAAATAATCAGCTCTTGAATAGCCAAATCAATATCTCTGTTGTTCGGTTCAGATCTAGTACCTTGTATGTACTGATATTCAATTTCAACTTGTCTTCCATCTTTCAAAACCTTAGGAAACCCAAAGTGTGAACATTATGCATCAACATCATTAGATATTCTAATAAAGTATAGGTTGATGTAACCTCCTAGTCACCTTAGTGACTGTTAGACAAGGGATAGACCCCTAGTCTACTTCTCAAGTATTCAAATGTTTCCTTCGGTAAGGGTTTAGTAAATATATTAACAAGTTGCTCTTGTGATTTCACATTCTCCAATCTAACTTTCTTTTCTTGAACTTGTTCCCTCAAGTAGTGATACTTAATAGAAATATACTTTTTCTTTGCATGCATCACTGGATTCTTAGAAATATTAATTTTACTTGTATTATCACAATAGATTATCAGTGGACCAGTGATCTCCTCATTCATACCTTCCAATAGTTGTTTTATCCATGCAATATTCGAACAATTAGCAGCAAAAACAACATATCTTGCTTCTACAGTGGATTGAGAAATGCATCCTTGTTTCTTACTTATCCAAGTAACCAATCTTTCTCTCAAAAATAATGCTCCACCAGTAGTGCTCTTTCTATCATCAATATTTCCAGCCCAATCTGCATCAATGTAAACTTTCAATTCAAAATTGTCTTCTTTCTTATACCATAAACCATAGTTTTCAGTGTTCTTCAAGTATCTCAAAATTCCTTTCACAACAATCATGTGTGATTCTTTAGGATTAGCAGAAAATCTTGCTACAATTCCAACCACATGTGCAATATCTGGTCTACTATGCACAACAAACATCAATTTGTTAATCATAGATCTGTACAAGGTCTGATTTACCTTGGTGGACTTGTCATCCTTTGTCAATTTACATCCAGTGACCATAGGTGTACCGATTGGTTGTGAGTCCTCCATACTAAATATCTTCAATACTTATTTGATGTACTTTGATTGTGTGATATATATGCCTTCCTTCTATTGTAATATTTTCAAGCCAAGAAATTTTTTATCTCTGCGAACATTGACATTTCAATTTTTTTCCTCATTTCATCAACAAATGATTTGCATAAGTTATCATGTCCTCCAAATATGATATCATCAACAAAAATTTCAGCAATGAGAATATTGTCATTAGTTTCACCTTTCAAATACAAATTATTATTGTCACTTGTTCTAACAAATCCAATACTTATTAGATAGGAATGTAGTCTTTCATACCATGCTCTTGGTGCTTGTTTTAGTCCATATAAAGCTTTGTGCAACTTACATACCATATTCCTCTGATTAAGATCAACAAAACCTTTAGGTTGTACAATGTATACCTCTTCCTCAAGTATCCCACTCAAAAATGCAGATTTAACATCCATCTAATAAACTTTAAATAATTTGTAAGTAGCATATGCAAGCAATATTCTCACTCCTTCAAGTCTAGCAACAAGTGCAAAAGTATTTCCATAGTCAATACCTTCTTCTTGTGCATAACCTTTTCATACTAGTCTTGCTTTGTTCCTTGTGACATCTCCATTCCCATTCAATTTGTTTTTGAATATCCATTTGGTTCCAATTAAATTCTTGTCTTTCAGTCTCGGTACCAATGTCCATGTTTTTTTTTTTTTGTATTTGTTAAATCTCTTCATTCATTTCCTTGATCCATTCATCATTTTCCAATGCATCTCTAACAGTTTTAGGCTCAAATTCACAAACTAAGCATGTGTTGTTTCTCAACTTACTTCATGTCATCATTCCATCTCTTTTATCTACAATGATTTGATCTTGTGGATGATGTCTCCTTACATATCTAGCAAGTACAAGTTCAGTTCTTTGTTCTTCAATGTGTTCTCCACTCGGTGCATGATCAATATCTTCATCGGTAATAGTTTTCTAATTCTCAGTCTGTAAGGATCGTTGCTCAATAGCATTACCTTGTTTCTTAAGTAGAGTGTCAGGTTCCTCAATGTAAACAAATCTACCATAGTCTTCTGGTTCCTTTTTACCTACTTCATCATTCTTTTCAACAAATTCATCAATTCTCACATTTGCACTTTCAATCATCTTGTTAGTAGCCTTATTGAAATATTTATGAGCTTTGCTTTTAGTAGAATATCCTATAAATATTCCTTCATCACCTTTTGAATCAAATTTCTCATTTCTATCATCTTTCAGAATGTAACATCTACTTCCAAATATTTTGAAATAACTCATATTAGGTGTGTGACCATACCATAATTCATAAGGTATCTTGTTTGATTCTTTCTTTAGTTGAACTCGGTTCAATGTGTAAATAGCAGTACTAACAACTTCTCTCAAGTACATTTGTGCAACATCTTTTTCAATCATCGGTGTTCTAGCACAATCCACAATTGATCTATTTCTCCTTTCAATGGTCCAATTCTGTTGGGGGGTTCTTGGTGTAGAAACCTATCTCTTAATTCCATGCTCATTACAAAAATTAGTGAACTCATCAGAAATAAATTCACCATCTCTATCTGACCTTAAGCATTTTAGTTCTTTACCACTTTCTTTTTCCACTTTTTCTTTATACCACATAAACATTTTGAAAGCTTCAGATTTCTCTTTCAAGAACACAACAATCATCATTCTAGAGAAGTCATCAACAAACAAGATAAAATATTTGTCTCCATAATAACTCTGAGTTCTCATAGGAGCACAAAAGTCAATATGAACTAACTCCAAAATAGAATTAGATGAATAGTGTTTGCTCTTAAAACTAGATTTTGACATCTTGCCCAATTGACATTGTTTGCACATAACATGGTCAAGTTTAGATATGATCGGTAAACCTCCAACTTTTTTTTTCTTATTGATCTTAACCATGTTGTCAAAATTCACATGACATAACCTCTTGTGCCACAACCATACATCTTCATTTTTAGCCAACAAACAAGAAGTTTCAACATTTTCAAGATAGAATAAATTACCTTTTGATTGTTCACCAATACCGACCAACTTTCCAGTCTCATCATAGATTTTCACCTTTCTTTTCTCAAATGCAACTCAGTGACCTGCATTATTCAGTTACTATGCTCAACAAATTGTAATTGACTCCCTTCACCCAATATGAACTCATCAGAAATAAAGTCAATATGAACTAACTCCAAAATAGAATTAGATGAATAGTGTTTGCTCTTAAAACTAGATTTTGACATCTTGCCCAATTGACATTGTTTGCACATAACATGGTCAAGTTTAGATATGCTCGGTAAACCTCCAACTTTTTTTTTCTTATTGATCTTAACCATGTTGTCAAAATTCACATGACATAACCTCTTGTGCCACAACCATACATCTTCATTTTTAGCCAACAAACAAGAAGTTTCAACATTTTCAAGATAGAATAAATTACCTTTTGATTGTTCACCAATACCGACCAACTTTCCAGTCTCATCATAGATTTTCACCTTTCTTTTCTCAAATGCAACTCAGTGACCTGCATTATTCAGTTACTATGCTCAACAAATTGTAATTGACTCCCTTCACCCAATATGCATTCTCACATTTGATCTTATTGTTCAACAATATAGACCATTTTCCTTTCACCAGACAAGGTGTATCATTTCCCATTTTCATAGATCCACCATTCTAATGTTCAAGGTATTCAAATTTATGTTCATCACCAGTCATATGATGTGTAGAGCCACTATCTATAATCCAAGTATCATTCTTGCTAACTTTAGAAATAAGTGTTGTTTCAATATACCTTTGTTCTTCTTAAAAATCTTCTTTTAAAGCCACAGATGCCACTTCTATGTCTTCATTAGTGTCGATGTCAGTGTCATCATCATCATCTTCAACTCGGTAACATGCCTTCTTGCCTTTATCTTTGTAATGTCGGTTATCTCTCTTGCCATACTGTCAGTTGCCTCTGTGATTTTAGTTATCTCTTCTGTCATACTTCCTTTCATTAGATCTTTCATTTGTTTTCTCATCTTCTTTCCTGTCAGGACATCTAGCAACAATATGACCAATCTATTTACATTTAAAACATACCAATGGTAGTTTACCTCTATATCTTCCTTTACCTTTTTGTAATCTTCTAGCCATTAATGCTTCAAGTTCATCAAGTTCGTCCTCTTCACTTTCACTATCACTTTTATTTCTTATCTTATGTTTGTTGCTTGATTTAACAATTTTTAGAGATGACATAAATGTAGATTCAACAGTAGGCACAATACTATTGTCATAGTTGTTCAACTCAAATGCAGTCAGTCTATCGATTAAACTATCAAGTGTAACATTATTACCAGGAGTTGCTCTCATTTCATGAATTGCAAAACTCTTATAGCATAGGTAGGTAACAAGGTTCTGAGAATTTTTCTTACCACAATGTTTTCATCAATAATTCCACCTGCTCCTTGGATAGCATTCACAACCTCCTTGAATTGGTTTTTGTACCGAGATATTTTCTCACCTTTCATTTTCATGTCATCAAACTTACCTCTTAGACTTTTAGCTTTAGCCCTTAGCACATTCACATCTCCTCCATGAACTAGTGCAAGCTTGTCCCACATTTGTTTTGTAGTTGTACATGTCTTAACATCTTCAAATTTGACATATGATAAGGAAGAAGTAATCTCAATCATCATATCATTGTGTTCATGTCTTTATCTCATCTGATCAAGAATCAAAGGTCCAGTGGGTAAGATAAACTCATTTTGCAAGTAGTATGTTGCAGACTCACCAATTCCTGATAGATACAATTTTATTCTATTTTTCCATGTCGAGAAGTTATCTTTGTTTAGCTTTGGCACCTGTCTCTTAAACATATTTGATCTTTTACTTAAGTCCTTCAAAAAAAATTTCAAGCACTCTAAGCTTTGATACCAATTGTTAGATAATTGAGAGGGGGGGGGGGGGGGTGTGAATTAGTTAAATCCAATTATCCTAAACTCCCAAATACTCCCTGATGTATAAAACAAATCTTTCAAACAATTTAATCAACTCAGTAAAACTTTAACTATCTTTTTGTTCATCTACCGAATAGCAATAAATTAACTAGAGTATATACCAATCAATCCAGTTATAGTAATGTGTAAAGTAAAATAACAATTCACTACATCCATACTCATATAACACTTTGATTTTTAACGTGGAAACCTTGTTAGGGGAAAAACCACCTGGGACTGGTAACCCAAAATAATTTCACTCTTCTAAAGTGAGCTCGAGGTTAAGAGACAACCTTGTTAAATGTTATAATAACATACTGTGAGGTGTGACCTGGTTAGAGGATTTATCACTAATAGTTCTCTATGACCAAACATTCACTATGGGGTCAACAAGAAAACAATCAACATTCATTGAATGTGATATTGAAATATAAAGACTGTTAAGTCCCACTCGGTTAAGCTATTTATCTGTAGAAATGGTTAGAATGCAACAATAATGATCTGATTCAAATACAACTTGTTTTGCAAATTTTCAGATCTATGCTAAGCTCAAAATACCTCTGGCCATTATACTCAATTCAATCTCTTTGTTTCCTCCAACTCTATTCTGTTCGGTAATTCCTTTCTCTAACACTTGTTGTTGTCTGCAGAATTTCTCTGTCCTGTCTTCAACCTGTTTGACTAGCTTGCATGAATGCAATCTCCTCAAGCGCATTCTAAAATTCATAATGAATCTCTTGTCTCCTTTTATAGACATAATAACCCATTTTATTTCCAACCTTAGATTTTGCCTCTTAATCTTCACCATTGATTTTGGAATATATAGAAAATTTTCTAATTGACACTATAGATTTAGTTCTGATTGTTATAATGTAGTTGGATTTTATACCAACTTAAAATTGTTAACTTGATTTAAATTTTCTTGATAACACGTTCCTTTGTACTTGTTCTTAACAATTTAGAACAAAAGTGTAGTGGATCAGAATTATGTTTATTGTTAGGTTTAAAAACTTATTGTTTTGGTTAGAGGTCATATTTCATTTGTTAGTTTACAATCTCATTTTGTTTAGATAAAATTATATATTGATTTCACTAAGATAGAATTTAATATTGAAGTTACTAAATTTATTTTTGTAGTTACTTATAAGTATTTTGTTAGAGTTTTAGGTGACTCTACAACACCCCTAGGATCAAATGAAAGACCAAGATAACTTCCATAAGAGAATGGAAAGACAATTGCATTAAGATGCAAGAATGATATTATTGATAATGAACATAATGGACATAATTAAAATGTACATAATAGGTTTTCTTATATAGGCAATACAATAAGAGACAATGATAAGAAGTTAATAAGCTATCACCTACACAAGTTGGAATTGCATGTCCACCAAAGGTGGATCATCCTTCATCATGCAATGAAGTATGTTCCATATGATGAGGATGATAATGTGATATGTGCACTAAGGGTGGATATCACACCTAAAGTGGAATTCTCCTATACCATGTGCCTAAATTAGGTGCAAACTCCTAGGTGTCTCAATGCCAAACTACTATGCAATACATTATCCTAAGTAAGCTTAAGTAGAGTATAATTAGGAATATTTAATTACACTAACACCCTCCCTTAAGTGTGACTTAGGAAAATACACTTAAAAACATAATTCAAGATGGGTCCCAACTACTAGGCCATGTTAGGTACTCATGTACAATATGAAATGCAATACATGAAATGCAATCTCTCATAAAGAAGAGATAGAGAGAAAACCTCATGGGAAAAACCATCCCCCAAAAAGAGAGATGAAAACACACAAGATGCATGAATGGATGGAAGACTCAAGACCCCCCAAGGACTACATACATCATGTATATACAATTAATTATCCCCCAAAAAGAAGCATAGTAGGAGACATGATATCCCCCCCCATAATGAAGAAGCTCCAATATTAATGAAGTGTACCTACAAACAAAAGAGAATCCAATGCCTAAAAGAAACATGTATCACCTTAGGAAGAAATAAATACATCAAATGATGAAGAAGCCAATCCATGTGCAAATGGAAGGAGGAAGAAGGTCTCCAAATATGCATCTCTAAAGACTGAATAGGTATCTCAAAACCCAAATAATCTATAACATTATCAAGCTAACCTATGAAATGTGAAAAACAAGTGAAGGAGAAGAATCAAGCATGTAAATCTCCAAATAATGTGAAGAAGTATCTCCAACTCCAACTATGATGAAATTGTCATCAAATAGAAGAGAAACTCCCTTAAGTATGTCTCCCAAATTTTCAATATGAGACTCAACAAACATTGTTGAAATTCCATACAAGTAGTCATTCCACACTGCAAGATCTAAAGCATTATGTTCATCTTGTCAAATAGTAGAACTCAAATGCAAAGAAGCAGGAGGTGGAGTAGGAATATCAACACTTATCTCAAGAACACAATGATTCACTTGTTCAAAATTCTCTTCACATATATAGTTCACACTTGGTAAAAGTGTGGGTACAACATGAACATCAACATCATCAACAAAATGTGAAAAAGAATACAAGAGTGATGCATCATCAACAACTCCCATAGATATGATATATTTAGTCTCCATGTCCCTAATGTAGACATAATCATAAGTGAACTCAACAATTTTACCATGTGCACCATGAGTAATTTGATAAATAGAAAGCAAATTAGTTGTCAAGGATGGTACACAAAGAACATGATTAAATGTCCCCTCTCCTATAGAAATATAACCTTTCCCACAAACATTCATGTATGTTTTGTTACCCATCAATATATTTGGAGAAGTACAAGGCTCAATAGAAGAAAAGATATCCATAGAAGATACCATATGAAGTGATGCATCTGAATCAAGAAGCCATTTACCTTGCTCGGGATGTGTGGAAGGCATGAGTGATTGACCTTTCCATTTATCCTTGTATGATGATGTCAATGTAGAAGTAAAAGCTATCAAGTGTTTAGAAGAAGGAGTAGACACTAATGAGGGAAACTTAATTTTGTTCTTTTCAAGAATGTGAGTGAGATCATCAATCTTCTTATGGAAACATTTATGCTCATCATGTCCTAACTTTTTACAATAGGCACATTTTTCCCTCTTTCTTCTAGATGTTTCCTCTCTTGAAGAGGACTTGGATTCAAAAGTATGTTGTAAAGGAGAATCATCACCTTTTTCATGAAGCTTAGGATCCTTATGTTGCTTCTTTTCTTTTCCATTGGAAGCGTTTGGAGTGGAGTCATTTGCAACCAATGTATGATGCTTTGAAGGCTTCAATTGACCCGTGTGTGCTATCTTTTCTTGTTCCCTTGTGGGTTGATATGCAAATTTATCAAGAGAATGCATTTTGTATGCACTACAAAGAGCATCCATAATAGCATAGAATGTAGAAATAAAGATTGAATAATCATGACCTAGCTTGGAAAGAATAGATAAGATAATTTGTTCATCATCTTTAGTAATGCCATAATTAGAAAGCTTCAACCTAATAGAATTTAACTTAGAGAAAAAAATCTTGAATATTGTCAAAATCACTAGGACTTAGACCTAACTTATTCTCCAATTTGGATTTTCTCATTCTATCAGGTTTACCAAAGAGTCCCTCCATGATTGTCCAAGCATCATGAGGATGTGTGCAAGATGCAATATGATATAGAAAATCAAGAGAGATGAATAATCTAAGAGAGCCAAGTGCTTTATCCCTTCTATCAAACCTTTTCCTCCTTTCAGCAACACCTGTAGCTCATTCTAGATCTTTCCCAAGAATAAATCTAATCAATCCATTACTTACCAACTGATTAGAAATAGATTCTTTCCATTCATGATAATTATATGGAGTGAGGATTTTGACTTTTGAAAAGTCCATTATGAAACCAAATAATGACTGAAAATAACTGATAACTCCTTTAAATCACTGATGCAAATCATAAAACTAAAATCCAAGAATTAACCAAGTGCATATATAGCCCCAAAATGACCTATTTCTGAAAGTGATATTTCTACCCTAAATCACTAAAATCTGATTGTAGATCTGGAAAGTAGACAAAAAATCATGCATTTTCAAAAATAAATTCACCTGAAAATGTTACTATATGTGCCCAAACGAAGCTCTAGAAGTTGCAAAATGCAGGATCAAATACGAACAATGATGAAAATATTCAAATACTGATCAATATGGCCACCAAAATCCAAAATGAATACTACCACCAAAAAATTCAGGAAATTCTACCCCAAATAAAAAAAATTGCTCAAAAAAAGGAGCAAAAATGAGCAAGTTATGGCCTTCTGAAGTTAGGCAGCAAAACCCAAAACTTCATCGGTGAAGGCATAAACATGTAAACTAGTGATGATGTCATCATACCACTTGATTAATTTTGATGATCGTGTGGTTGTCACAGTAAAAAATCCAATGACCCCTATTTGACATGTTGTTGGGAGTTAAATTTAGGACATTAAAAATGTACCTGTGGCAAAAAAAATACCTCCTTTGGTGACTGTATGATGATTTGGCAGATGACTGTGCAGGGGGCTGATGTTTCATGTCAAATATGAACTGTAGATGTATGTGGGGCCATAGGAAATAGATCTATCATGTGTGCCACATGTTAGAATGTGGTTGGGCGTTTCAAATTTTGTGGTGATCAACAGTTGTCCTTGTTGGCTATTGTGTGGAGCCCGACTAGCTAGTTTGTGGTGGTGGCACTATCTATAGTCGTCGTGTGTGGGTTTAGGCTGACACATTGGTAGTGGGACTTGTTTTAGTCCCACATTAGGAGTGCGAGCAATGAATCTCGCTTTATATTCAATCAGCCGCAAATTACAAATAAGGAACCATTGGTGGTGGTGTTGGGCTTTGTTGTTGGTTTCTGAGAGAGTTCATCTAAGTCTATGGTCAGTTGGAGAAGTGTTAATGGTAGTCATATTTTGATCTTTTAATGCTTGCTAACTGAGGTTGGACTCTAGCTGGGAGATGGGTACCTAGTGAAAGGTATTTTGATGCAATTGTGATTAATGCAAATCTGTTCTAGTCTCTGTCGATGATAGAAAGAGAATATTCTTTGTGTACTTCTATAAATGTTGACAAAGAATAGAGACAGGGTTTCAAGACCCCAAAAAAATTGCTCGCAAATGGATAAAGAAAAATTGCAATTTTTTTTTTTACAAAATTCACATAAAATAATTTTTTTTAATAAAATCATATTGTAGAGGGACAAATTGGGTTGTACGGCTCGGTTTGCCAAGAAAAATTTTCCTTGATTTTGACTTATTTCAAATATGGATAAATTTATAGTTGATTTTCATTGAAATAGCCTCCCAAATGTGATGGTGATGCCCAAATTGCAAAATTATGCACCCACACCCGATTCAAGGCAAGATTGCACTTCTTGAGAAGAGGCCTTCGCACCTTGGGAGCTCTGATACCGTGTTAGATTTTTAGGTGACTCTACAACACCCCCATGATCAAATGAAAGACCAAGATAACTTCCATAATAGAATGTCAAGACAATTGCATTAAGATGAAAGAATGATATTATTGATAATGAACATAATAGACATAATTAAAATGTACATAATAGGCTTGCTTATATAGGCAAGGCAATAAGAGATAATGATAAGAAACTGATAAGCTATCACCTACACAAGGTGGAATCACATGTCCACCAAAGGTGGATCATCCTCCATCATGCAATGACGTATATTCTATTTGATGAGGATGATAATGTGATATGTGCACTAAAGGTGGATCTCACACCTAAAGTAGAATTATCCTACACCATGTGCTTAAATTAGGGTGAACTCCTAGGTATCTCAATGACAAACTACTATGCAATGCATTATCCTAAATAATCTTAAGTAAAGTGTAATCAGGAATATTTAATTAGACCAACATATTTATTAGGAGTTTGATAAATCATAAAATGGGTTTTGTTATAAAAGTGTTGTTGTGTGTGTAAGTTAATGGAATGCTAAGTTTGTTTTACTTGTGTTGATAATAGAGTTCTTACTTGTTAAGGTTGTAATATTATTTATAGTATTAAAATGTAGATGAAATGAAGTTCATATGTAGGTGTATCTTAAAAGAAATGTTAACTTATGCCATGTTTGATTAGTAGGAGAATTGTGTTTTTGGATTAAAATTAGTTATGCCTATTTGGATTGTTATAAATGTGGGTGCTTTCTTCTTATGATGTATTAGTTCGTTAGAATTTTAGCAAATAATGTTTAGAGATAAGGAGTAAATAAATCATATTATGTTATATCATACCTTTAGAATCTATGGTTTATTTTATTTATTTAGTTATTATCATGGTCGTACAATTGCAATTAGTGCCTCCTTGGGATATGAATTATAATATGGATTAGGAATTATTCTGCTATGTTTAGTTAGCGGGAGGGTATGGATTAAGTTTTAGCTTGGATTTATTATATTTTGATACACATAGTTAATGTAATCTTTAGATACTTTTAGATTTTCATTAGTTAATGTATTCATAGATTCTTAGTTAGTTAGTTAACATAACTCTTAGGTTAGAAATTGAACATCTAAAATTATATATATATTAATTCTATTACAAAGTCTAGGAAGTGCTTGCTTTAAGTTATTAATTAAAATATATAAGATTATGTTTTAATTTAAAATTTACATTTTTTAGTTATATTAAATGACTAAATGATTTATAGAAGTGCTTATTTCTTTAGGATAATGTAGATGATTTGGATTTGGTATTTTGGACTTACCTATTGTCTTATCACTCAATTTTGTTATTATATCTAGTGGGCATTGAGTTAGAGTTTAAGTGGCATAATTAATTGTTATAGTGGGTCCTTATGTTTCATGGTGATGTTGAAGTGTAATGGAGTTGTGAGTGTTTTGGGTTTCCCAATTTGTTCCAGAGGCTTGGGGTATGTCCTAGTTCATTATCCTTGTTTTTATGATTATTTGGCATTGAGCTTATATGATGATTTTTCAATTTGGTATATGATATTTATTTTGATTTGATTTGGATTTTATGGCATTATTGATCTCTTATACTTATTGCATCTTGTTATGTAACATGTGGATTTGATGTCCAACTATGTATTGAGGTCACAGGAGGGTTGACTCCCTTTTTGGGTATTTTATGGTTGGGATGTGTTAAAGGTTGACTCGACAATGATTGTTTTGTGTATTGATGGTATGGGTTAAAATAGGGCATATGCATGGGCTAGGTTGTATCTGGATTATTCTTTATAACTTAGAATCTAGAGAGGTTCCTATGAGATAATCAACATGAGGCATTATGATTTTGGGTTTTGATATCCCTCTTGAATATGATGGCATATATGGACCCTATTGATCAACGATTTCAAGTTATTCTCCAAACTCTTCTTTTATGGTTTCATTAACCATGATGATTTTATGAGGATTATTTTGTGGTTAATGTATATTATTCTCTTTTGGTTTTTAGTTTGGACCACAGGAGTGGTTTTCTAGGAGCATGGTTAGGGGAGTGGCTCATAATTGGGATTGAGACCTTAAAGTGGCTACCAAGGAAAACTCATTATGATTAGATAATCCAGTGATAACTTAATTAGAAAAATTATGTTGGGATAAAAAACTAAAAAAGATAAATATGATTCATCCCCCATGGTATTGAGTGCTCTTACAAACTAAGGATGGGTTGGAGAATGCCTAGAAAAAGAATCAATTTCTTTATGCTCATGAAAGGTTGTCAGCTCTACATGAGTCCTCACCTAGGGGTCAGGATCAAGAGAGACTGTCAAGGAAAACCCAAGATGGTTGAAGGGCTATGTGCTGCCACTCTCCTACATGTGTCTTAGGATTCTCTCTAGGGTTCCACATGGTTGGGTGGAAAATATTTTACCCATCAAATGTTTTTCAGATTTTGATCGAGAGTTGGGATGGTCTTGTATCTTCTTCTTTGCATTTCCTGTTCAAGGGGCCATATGATTTTTATGATTCATTATATTTTATTGTGTAGCTTCATATTAATGTAACGATGTAGCATTGTCTCTATCATCATATTGATGTAGTATTGTAATCTCCTTGAGGAGATCACTGTAAAATAAATATGTAAATGTGTTTTAGTGATTAGTTGTAATTTGTAAATGTAACACGTATCTCTAATTACTTGTGATGTAATGAAATAAGTGGATAAAGATGTATGACCTTGATTTGATCATGTGACTATATGTTATCTGGTTGAATTTCATTCATATTGTAAACTTGTTCATAGTTTCATGGTGTCCTAATTGTATTAGTCATGTATGTTATGAATTGCTAGTAGCGACATCAAGGAACCTAAGAGGACCTTGCAATCTAAATAATGTATTGCATTCACATTCATATTTAATGTACAATGTATCATTGATCAATTAATGTTATATGCAGTAGTAATTGTAATGTTATTTGTAATCTTTATTTCAAAATATATATATCTGCCTTCTTCTTAGATTTTAGTTGTCCTCTCAGGTTCCCTAGCGAGGGCATTACATCTCAAGTATTATTATCTAGGCCAAGTAGATATTAGATATTAAATTTGATGTTATGGATCTACTATTTGAGGCATTAGAGTTTCAAGGAGGTGGCATAAACTCCAAAATTTTATAATAAATATGATTAATACTATGATTGGTTGTCATTGGGAGTTGTGGAGCATTTTTAGTCAGAAATTATAAGAATGAAATCTAATTTATTTTTTTCAATTCACATAAAATGGGCATTTTTATTTGTTTCTCTATTTATTTGGAGACAATTACATATTTCAAGATCTCATTTTTAGCATACAAAAACTCCATTGAAATATATATAGACAGTTGTGTTCATATGAAAAACTTATGTGGTTGCCCATTGGAGGTTGGAATTATGAGATTGAACACTTTTAGTTAAGGGATTAATTTCATTCATTGATTGCATGCAAGACTCAAATATTTTTAGGAGAGTTTGGTTATTTAGTAACTGCATGTAATTGTTGCAGGTTGTAGGTGAAGAAGTGTGTGATTTTGGATGCATTTTAGATTGTATTTTTGTATGTGTAATTATCTAGCACATCATTTTGGTTGTTAATATTTATTCCTTTACAAATTTAAATCATATTTAGGTTAGGTTATTAATTCCTAATTTGAAGTCTTTTAATGTTGTGACTATGTGAGTTTTGCAATGTTGTTGTGAGCGATTTTGGAGAGATAGTTTCAATTTGTTCTTCCTATTGTGGTAGATTCTATTTTTGTCATAGATGTTATTCTATAACATCATATTTTATGTGTTAAATTTTTATTTCATCTACAAAAGTATTTTTGCAAATCTATATACCAACATTGTCAAATTGTGTGCTCGAACGATGAAGAAATTGTTGAATTTTTGTGAGTATCTCAATTTATGTTGAAAAATAAAGTCAAGGAGGTTTGAGTATCATATTTTTCTTCATAATTTAAATATTAAATTTTATCATAAAATTAAATGGGTAAAATATTTTATTATGGACATTACAAATATTAATATTTCTAAAGAAGAATCAAGGGGCTCAAACTTAGATAAATGTAGCCACCAATAATGGAAATGGATTAGGAATTGCAAGAACCTCAAGATTCCAAAAAAACATTAAATAAAACTCAAAGTGACTCATTCTTGCTAAGGCACTTTACAATTTGACCCCCAAAATACATTAAAAGTGATTAACCCACTATTAAAAGCACAAATATCCATTCTACGACAAAAAAATGAATCAGAGGACTTCAATATACAATTTTTAGAGTCCTTCAAGATTTGCCCCCAGAGTAGAAAATTTTATTGCATGAATTTTTCATTCACAAAAATTAATGCTAGGAGACCATTCTTTTCCCTATCAATTTTTTTGGAGACGTGCAAATAATACCCTATGTTTCCACATTGTAAAACCAAATAGCTTGTCAAGAAAGGAAAAAAGTATAATATATCTTATTATAGAGAAATCCCATGCTTTTTTATATCAATTCCAAATGATAGTCCAATATGAGGGCATGAAAAAGAATCCATCGAAAGTTGAAAATTCTATATGAAGCTCTACAAGAAGATATTAAAAAATTGGTTCAATAATCTTTCTAAATGTGATGAGAGATACAATCCCTATCCAACACCTAAAAAAAGAGAGAAATGTCTCCTCAAAACTTCCTCTACACATTATAGAGTCAATTTTCTAGCATAAATATTGTACAATTACTAGGAAGAATTGATCATTATGAGATTCATGTTCCAATAATCTCACCACCAAAACTTGTAAATGTAGCTTCTAAGAATTTTGATTAGAAATTTCAAAATTAGATAGTAAAAGTAAAAAGAAATAAAGGATTCACAAATAATGATAAAGGAGATGTCTCCTCCTTGAATAAGATCTATAATTGTGATGGATGAAATAAAAAGAAAGATGAAGATAGAAGAAATGCCTTTTCATCTTACCTTATAGGAGGACCTCTAAAATATTAGTTGTGAAAGAGATGATGAGGCTAAATTAAGCCTCATTAATTACATAGCTAATACATGTTTTTCTCCACCTCAAGGTTCATGGATTTAATGTCTACGTAAGAAATTAGTGAAATTAAACATACTGATTAACAAAAATTTCAGATGTTAGTAATCTATTTTGAGAAAAATATGTTTTTGTTTGAAGCGATTTGTTTTATTGAACTATTCAATAGTCTACATAAGATTTGAATATTGTACACAATGTTACCAATTTTGGAGTTTGCAACACCCAAAGAGATGGCACTACTCAATTCATGTTGACTAATATACAATGCACACTCAATAATTCTAATTGTTTAAATATATAATTCACACATTTCAATAATGGTATCAAACTCCATCAACTCTATGTTACCCCAGTTTTTGAACTTGGAAATTTTAAAAGTTTGCACTTCCCCAAGTCATAGTTTTGTTATTGAAAAATCTCACGGCTTTAGTCTTTATGTTTGCCTTAGTACATAATTTTGAACCTTCAAATTGAACCCCGCAATTCAAAGGTTCAACCATTAAAGGCTCATTGAACTTGAACCTCGACTGAATGTAAATTTGGAAAGTGCAAAATAGGTTGGTGTGTGTTGAACTTGAACCATTGTACCTTCTGTTTGGTTCAAAGTTGATGGTTCATCATACATGAAAGCATAAAGATAAAGTGATGAATGAAGGGAAATAACAAAGAAAAAAGTATATTCTCGGTGAAGTCTGTAATTTTGAACCTTTTGATTGAACTCGCGGTTCAAAAGTTCAAGATTCAAAGGTTCAATAGTTCAACGGTTCATTCTGTGATAATCAAATTCCGCATACATATCCGCTAGTCCAAAAATGCATGTATCCAAAAAAAAGTTGCATATTATTTAAATCTGAGGACAACCCACCTAATATTTTGATTTTAAATGTTCCTGGATTTAATTTTATGATCATATGAGCTCATATGATATATTATTTTAATACTTTTTCAATGTAGCAATATGGTTAGCAGGGCCAATTTACATATGAAGTACCTAGATTTGGTGAGCTATTGAAAATAGTTAAAAACCCATCCTGTTATTTTAATTATCATAACTTCTCACAAATTTTCAAGACCCTAGGATGCTCAGTTAGCTTGTGGTGAATTCAATAAAAATGGGTGCAGGTGAAATTAAAAAAATTATCTTTTATGTACACTAATTTAAAACATTTTAATAATATTTTAAATCAGTTCAAGAGCAACAAATAGAGGGGAATTATTGATTGAACCCTTTATCAAGAAATGGTTATTAAAACTAACTTGAAAGCCTCAACAAGACAGGCTATATATATGTAATTGAAAGAGAAAGAACGAGGTTAATAATATGATTTTTCTACTGTAGAGGAGAGGGTAGCATAATTTTATGAGCCGCACAAGTCTTATTTGACAGAAAATCAAGTCTGTTTATTTAGCTCAGTTTTGTATTGGAAAATAAAGGAGGTGTCAATAAATCTGTATTTATTTGTATATTCTTTAGATTTCAAATTCTTGTATGTCTCTGTAATCTTTTTCAATGGAATTTCTATTGTATCAAGCAATATGGATTGTATTTTTGAATCTGTGAATTCAAAATAATTAATTTATTGTAAAATTTTTTGCTCATCTCCTTCTTATTTCTTATCCATAGGTGTGGGAGAGGTGATCTATGTGTCACTTTTTTGCAATCATTTAATTCTAAATTTAAACTTTTACATCTATTTCATGGCTATGAGTAGATGATATTGTGCTTTCTTTGCCTTCTAGTTAAAGGCATACAATATATTTACATTCATTGCATAACTTTTGAAGGTAGTTGCACCTTGTAAAACAAGTAGAGAGCACTTACAATTGATATTACAAATGACTCAATTGTCGGTCCTCTTTTGTCTTTCAATTTGAGCATTATGAGTTAGTTTTCAAGATTATTTTGAGGACAAATCTGTTAAACAACAAATTTTTGGTGACTCAATTGGGGAAAGAAATCGAAATGTTGGTTTCTTCTTTTCTCAAAAATTTAAAGGTGCTTTCTTGAGGATGGCAGCTCTGTGAAGTGAAATATACCCAGAAACATTACATTTTAGCAAAGACTTATGTCTGGTTTAATTTTTTAGAATTGCACTATGGCACTAGTTTCTTCCCAACAATGGAGAAATCACTTTGAACCTCAAGTTCTTTTCCACTATATTCACCATTACCTAAAGGATCAAGAAAGCACTTCCCAAAATTTAGTGGAGAAAACCATCAAGATGTTGAAGACCATATCTTAGCATTCACAGTTTCTTGTGAAATTCTTGGAGTGCAAGAAGAAGATGTGTTTGTGTGGTTGTTTGTTGAAAACCTCATTGGAAGCATTGTAGAATGGTTTCAGAATCTAGAGTATGGATGCATTACCAAATGGATTGATTTAAAGATAAAATTTATAGAAAGATTTAAAACTATGGTTGATACATGTGAAGTATTACTTAATTTCTTTTGAATACAAAAGAAAGAAGATGAATATATAAGAGGTTTTGTTGAAAGATTTAATCGATGTTTTGGAAGGATTCCTCAAGGGTGTCAACCGAATGAAAATAATAAGTTGTGTGTATTTATTATTGCATTGCATTCTGAAATCAAATTCTTGTCGAAACCTAAAAAGATGCAAAATTTAGAAGATGCACATAAAGAAGCTATTGAGATAGAGGATGATATGATTATGATTGGAATGAAATGCATAAATAAAAGTAGTGTAAAAGCCCCATAATCTGAATTTCTCTTTCATAATCAAAACTTTTTTCAGAAAAAGAAACCTTTGCAAAAAAGTCTTGTTACAAAAAGAGCAAAGCTAGTGTCATCTATTTCTACTTGTCAAAATCTAATAGTATTTGATGAAGCACATTTTTGAGCATCTTCTATTATTGACAATGTCTCAGCTAATATTTCTATGGGATATTATTCACATGTTAATGAAGTGAATTCTTCAAGACATGCATATGACCATTCCACCCAAATAGAGGAATTGGTAAATTGCTCATTTGCAACTTTTGATAGTGTGTGTGATGAAGAATTAAACAAAAAAAATTCTAGAGGTCTCTTGTTTAAATTCAAGTCTTTCAATCTTTCACATTTGAAAGTTCTGATGTGATTTCAGTAGACAACTTAAATTAGGCAAGTCTGAGAAATCAACATGAAAGAAAAATGTGTATCCTTCTTGAAGAAAAGGCATTGCCAAATGGTCATATCACTGAAGTGAGAATAGAGGAATTCGTTTGCATCCCAAGAAATATAAATACAGGTATGAATGTTGTTACATTTGTGCCTTCTTTTTCTTCCAAAAAGGAGACTTTGACTTTTGATATGGATAAAAATGATCAATAAAATGGTAATTCTAAGAAGGCTACAAAAGAATCTTTGGATTGTTATTAAGAAATAGAAATTTTCATTTTTGGTGATGAAGCTAAAAGGAAGATTGAAAATTTAATGGTCATAAAAGAAATTAATCAATCGGATTTCTATGTGTTGAAGTCTAAACATGTTCATTTTTCAAATTTCTTGATCAAAAAAGTGGAGAAAGAGAATCACAAGAGAAGGTAATATGCCCTTTTACTCTCATAGATTCTTTTTATGCAGAAAATATTATGCAAATTGAAAGGATTCCATTTCGATTTCTAGAGTCCCATGCTAATGATTCAATTGATAAAAGTGAGGCCAAAGAATATGATGATTTGTTGGTGGAGTTTGATGAGGATATGGGTAAAAAGTGTTGTGCTTTCAGTGATGATTTTATTTGTCTAAAAAATGAAGAATATATTAATTTTGCTAACTCTTATCCCAGGGTGAAGGAGTTTAATATTCAAAAGTTGCAACCACCAGTTGCATGTGTAGAGATTGATTCATTTTGCAATTCAAATGAGGAATTCTTGCTTTCTGATATTTATTTTCCATGTTCTATTAGAATTGATGAAGCCATAATCAATAATGATTCAGATCATTTTACAGAAGTCGTGCATGAAGTAAAGACTATTTTATAATTTTATAATGAAGAGTGGTTATTTGGATATGAGTGTGTATACAGATTATTGTTGAATGCCATGAATCTGAGTATTAGCAGTGAAGTAGTCGCTATATGATAGTTATTTATAGTCACATGACATGGAAACAATCCATTGTTGAGGAAGGGCACATATTTCTCCCAGCCAGTTAACGGATTTGGATGACCAATTTCAAGCAAGTTTTGAGGTAGGGTCTTATGACCGTGTACATATTTAGGAAAATTTTGGGTTGCGATTAGCCTCTGTTTCTACTTAGTCGGTTTTGGATTGTTGACTCTTGCCCTGTTCCCCTCCACCCTTCTACAAGCAACTCCATGTCCTCTGCAATTTCTTTGACTCTATTGACCAACAGACTTAAGGCATTGGTCTCTCCTAAAGAGGTTATGGATTCTCTTCGTCTTTGCAATCCTTGTCCCCCTTCAAAGCCTATTGCTACCCCGGTTTTTGAACTTGAAAATTTTAAAAGTTTTTACTTCTTCAAGTCATAGTTTTGTTATTGAAAATATTCATGACTTTAGTCTTTATGTTTGCCTTAATACATAATTTTCAACCTTCAGATTGAACCCCGCAGTTCAAAGGTTCAACGGTTCAAAGTTCATTGAACTTGAACCTCAGATAAATGTAAATTTGGAAAGTGCAAAATAAGTTGGTGGGTGTTGAACTTGAACCATTGTACCTTCTGGTTGGTTCAAAGTTCATGGTTCATCGCGCATGAAATCATAAAGACAAAGTGATGAGTGAAGAGAAATAATAGAGAAAAAATCATATTCTTAGTGAAATCTATAATTTTGAACCTTTTGATTAAACCCGCGGTTCAAAAGTTTAAGGTTCAAAGGTTCAACGGTTCATTCTGCAATAGTCTAATTCTGCATACAAATCCACCAGTCCAAAATTATGAAAAAGGAGGAAATTTCTTCTTATCAAAATCATGAAAGTTAAACGACTATTTGTATGTTATACCCTGCAAATGTTCTTAAAAAGTAAGAACACTAACGAAATGCAGTGGAGACAGAGATGGAGATGCTCAAAAAAGGCTTTGATTTATGATGTCGCCAATATCATCTAAAACCAAAGGCCTTCTGCGTTCTTAAATCCTTCACTTCTTGCTGTGCTTCTCACAAAAACATTTTGTAGGCTTTTAAATTGATATGGGTAGTATCTTTCAAAAGGTAGAGAAGCCAAGCAATGGATAAAGAAACATTTTCAATAAAAATAATTCATATTGTTAACTGTAACCTATGACATTTAGGATTGATCTATCGGAAAGATGTATGATTAAGAAACTATCATAATGTCACTATCTTCTCTACATGAATGTTAGTTTCATGTAACCATTCGATCAGATTACATCATACAACCAATAACAGTCGATCTCATATCTATTAAAAAATAGAAGTCTGATGGAAGAAACGTGTTTTCTATACAGATTCATCTATTTGATGTACTGAAAATATCAATTAATATTCTCTAATTTTTCTACATGGTATCAGAACTCGGATAGGACGAGGTGAATTACATTGCAACTAAAAGAAGATTGTAAAGGTTCACCATGTTCATAACAATTAGTGATTTTTACAAATTGAATAGTGAACAAGATTCAATTTATTAGTTTTTGGATTTGATTGTGTATGTATTTTTAACATCAATGTTTCAGATTATACTTTGCGATTCATTATCAGAATATGGGAGAGCCCAAAAGATGAAAGATGGCAGGATACATGTGCTCTCACACATTCCGATGATGGATCACCCAGTATAATCAGAAATGCTAATACTAAAAATAAATACACAATCAAAACCAGAAGCTAATGATCGAATTTAGTTTGAATGAATTGTGGAAATCTGATAACATTGTCTTACTATATTTCATCTCCTGTACTCTCTCCAATCTTGATAATAGATCATGAAGTGTGATCCGAAACTTTAATGTTAAAAATATATACACAACCAAAATCGGAAACTAATGAATTGAATTCAAATAAATTGTAAAAATCTGATAATAGAATAATTAAATTGTTCTCTTTTCAAAGAAATTATGTGTATGTATACAAATAAGACTAAATATTGAATGCTATTAAAAAATGTCACAATTCTAGAGGAGGAACAGAATATATAATCAAGGAGATCGCAGTTGATAATTGTGTAGAAGATCGCTGTTTGTAAAGTTTGAAGAGGAGTTCGCACGTAAAGTTCCCCAGTTTGAAGGGCTTGCAGTCAAAGGAGTTGTAGGACAGTGGAAAGGTGAAGTATTTTTTTTAAAGAAAGAATTTAAGATTTTCAAATTTGGGATAGTTAAGATATGGAGAGGTGAAGCCAAATTGTAAGTTGCAGCTATCAAAGAAGACTAATATTGATTGAAGATATAAATTTTTGTCATTTTATTATACAATGGCCAAGATGAAAAAGAAATTGTAAGAAGATCATCGAAACACAAAATTAGTGATAGATCATATTAAATCTTGAAAGAGTGAAGGTACGTGAAGCTGTGATACAATCGTGGTGAATCAGAGTAGTTGATCGAATTTTAGTCAAGTGTATAAACAGACTAAGTTTGAAATTATTATTTTCCAATGAGATCAGAGAGTGGTAAAAGATGGAAGAAATTGACAACTTAATGCATATGAAAGATATTTTGACAAATAAGTTGGAGAATATTAGAAAGAAAAATAAAATTAAAAGAAAGACTATAGAAAGAAGAAGAATAAAAAATTAAGAGAAGAAAACTTTTTTAAATCAATTGCTTGAAGCATATATACAAGAAAATTAGAACTTAAAGTCTAAGTCTATGCTACGTTATGCAATGACTCATGTGATAGAAATTATTTTTTTTATTCATTTGATGAATCATGTGATACTAGTGATTTGTATTTTTCATTTGACATGGACCTTTTGATATGGGTGAAGAATGTGGAGTTGAAGACAAGGATATATGCGGATCTATAGTTCTGTAACTTATGATGTTAATGACAAAGGTTGGGTTGAAAAGAATGTTGGTTTGCAGATCATGAGAAAAATGGGTTATAGTGAAAAAGGTTTAGAAAAGCATGAGAAAAAAAATAAGAGAGCCCATTCAATCAATAATAAGACCAATAAATAAAGGTCTTTGATATGGTAAGAAAGATCCAACTCATGTTACCAATATTATAGATTCATGCAAATCAACTCAAAGAATGTAGTGTTTGCATTGTCACAAGAAGGCACATAAAGCAGAGAAATATTGGGAAAATATAAATTAATGCTCGTTAGTTTTTCTACAATATCATTGGCTAAATCCTCCTCACAACATTGATTTTTAATAAATCAAAGGGATGATTATCATAGTTCTTCCAAGGAATTACACTACACTATGTAAAGACCATTCTACTTTTCATGTATTTTACTATAATTATCACAAAATAATCATATATCTTAATAATAATATAATTATTTTTTGAGTGGAATAAGAAATAAATATGATATGTTTAGGCATACTTCACCTAGATATTGCTCTAAAGATTGATATGCTGGTAAAATATAATGATTGACATAAACATTGTTGGATTATGTTTGAACACAAAAATGTCTCATAATTCTTTAATAGTTAACATGATATGATGACACATTTTGTTATAATAATTATTTTTTAAGTGGAATAATGAACAAATATGATATCTTTAGTCATACTTTATCTATATTCTTATAAAGGTTGATATGCTTGTAAAATATAATGATTGACATAAACATGGATAATTTTTCAACACAAAAATATATATCACATAATCCTTTGATAGTTTACACGACACGATGACACATTTTTATATTTTTTTTAGACAACAAAAATAAAATACACAACTACAAAAATAAGAATTTTGGATTACCAAAGAGTACCAAAATTTAGCAAATATAGAAAATATGCACCTTAAAGCCCTATTGACCAAATTCATATAATATAATATTTATAATCTATATAATTAATTATTTAATATTGTCATACATTAGAAATACATAATTATATATAATATATTATTAATATAATATTTTTTAGAAAAAAAGGAATAAAATATATTAACTATATTAAAAAAAATAGAGTACACAAGAATTTCCATACAATTATAGTTGTCACTAATAGTAAAATGAGTATAACCCAAGGAGGTTTACCACTAACCCCCCACCACCAAGAACTTGTAGAAAATAGAATACTAAGAGATCAAATACTATAAAATAAATAGTAGCAATATTTAGTCCAAATCGTAGGGAAGAAGGTGAAAGAACTGTGAAAATTAATTAGGGGACAAAAAATACCAACTTGACACATTCAAAGTTCTATTCATGAGGAATATCCAATTGAATTCACAAGATTTCTTCAAAACCACAAGTATACCATGGACTTTTATTTGATATTAGTAGTAAATCTTGTAGAAAGAAAAAGAAAAAAGAAGAAAGAAAGAATTGAATTATTACTAATACGCCCAAGCCCATCAATCCTAATTACTCTAAGATTACTTATACATCAATATTAATTTTGGAAACATTTGAAGTGTGGGGAGTGATCTAAAAACTTTGTTGATCTTATGAAAATATTTAATTTGACCTAGAAGAAGTTGAACCAATAAGATGACACAAATTAAATTTCTTCATTATTAAAATATTAGAAGGGTAACAACTTGATCAAAAGGGCACTTTAATATTAAACTTTCCTTTAATGAGTCTAAAACACTTTTCTATACATGCACTTAATGAGACATTGATATCATTGGAATATTTTATGATTTGTCTCCAACCAAAATTGCCAAAGTATAAGGGTCAATATCTCAAGCCAACAACAATAAATAGGTAAATGAAGTGGATAAGGAGCCCAAAATCCAAACAAAGAAGTGGCATGAACAAAGGGTTAATTTCAACTATGCCTTGTTAGGATTAACAAGGCAGAAATAACAATTATGTGCAAATATAACTAATATCAGAAAATAATAAACCACACAGAATAGAACACAAGACACACAGATTTAACATGGTTCACCCAATCCCTGGGCTACGTCCACCAACAACGAGTCCAATATTATTATTATCCAGTGATTACAACCTGATTACAATCCGTAATCCCTTACAACCCAATTCTGCCGCAAGTACTAAAATCATACATAATGAAAATCCCTAACCCTAAGCCATATTATCCAATCTTTTCCCGCTTTAGGGTTAGAATGAGTTATAAGTAGTCAGCCCAAATAACCGAAAAGTAGTCGGCCTCAAAAAAAATTTCCGGGGGTGAGGTCGAGAGGAAAAGTGTACAGTACTTTCCTGGATAGTACTTTCCTGATTAGTCACCACAAGCTAACATGCCTCTAAAGGGTCAATTCCAAATATACCACCTTTGTCTCCAAAGACCTCTAAAAATGGGCATCAAAAGAAGAAAAAAATGACATGTATGCATTTTCATAGAACTCATAGAGAACACATTTAGAAGGTCCTAGAAATCCACTCTTTCTCATATTATCCTAAGTAAGATATTTATTTCGAGACAAAATAACCAAATAAAAATATGCTTAAACTAAAAATACATAAATAACTATTAATATAATATCTAAATATGCATAATTAATAAGAAATATTGATAATAGATCTATCATACCTTATTAATATATAAAATCGTTAAGATTATAAATGTGATCTAGATGTGTTATTTGTATCGATGAATAAGTCATATTTTTTTTAATGATTATAGATATAACATTACAAAACACAAGGCTCATCATACCTTGATATGTATTCATGTTCATAAAACCTTTACCACTACTACAACTACTAAGACCTTTGACCTTTAGAATTACAAAAAGGAGCCAAAATTCTACCATAATTGATATACACCATATAGAAAATCTATAGTGTTCATCGCCTATTACTGTTGAACAAAGAAATTTTACAAAACTAGGTCAAGCCCAAAGTACACCTACACTCGCCCATACCCTACCAAATACCATACATTTTGATAAAATATGCAATCAATTATCATATTGGTCAAATGCACCAAAAAAATAAGAAACCACACTCGCACAAGATTTGATTTTACTTCAACTTCCCCATTGGCCCATCAAACTAGCAATCATCTAGCCCAAACTTAACCTTCTTACCACCTTTTCTCTCTAGTTCCACCATCTCCTTTGCTCACTTCATAGATCATAGCTTCTCAAGAAATCTTTGAGGTTGTCTCACCCTATCTGCCTCAGTTCATTGTTCCTCTTTGCTAATTGTTGCACTCCAAACAAGGAACATGTGCAATGTGGGTTTTGATTCCCCCACCTTCATGTAATCGTCGTATTGATATTGTGAATACCAACCCCCAACTCTACCATTTCCAAGACAAGATTCATTTTAAAGCACCATTTAGTGTGGATGCATTTTTCATCATCCACATCATTTCCTATTTGGTTCACAACTCCAACGCCCAAGCCATGAAGGTTGAGGCAATGTCAATGTTCAAATTGTAATGGTGCTCTTAGCGCACAAACTCCTCGCCCAGAATAATGTCAACAATTTTCCAGAATAGTGAATCATCCAATTTAAATACCCATTTCAATTGTTTCTCTAAAATGTATCTGGAAAAAAAAACATAGTTGTTGCTTCCAAACAATGAGGGTGAAGTTTGCTTCCATGGCTCCCTCCTCATTACCACCTCTCACTCACCACGATCAACAGAAATAAAAATCAGCTATAAAGGCTCTCCTTTCTGATGGCATTTAAAACCCACATCACATGCCCTTCATGTACTACATCCATCACATCACCTTATTTCCTTGTCCTTCGGTGGTGTACATGGGCTCTAAATCATGGTATTGGCTAAATCATAAACTAAAACGTAAAACATATAAGGGAAGTTTCAAAAAGTTTGAAAAAAAGACTAAGTGTCCCCCTTGGTAAGAAATACGTTTTAGTTTACAAAATTTAGACATTGGCCTAAATCATGGAGTGTTTTATCTCAAAAATCCTTGAAAATCTCCCCAGTGCACTATGGCAATAATGACAAAACAGAGTTAGAGAGAATGTTCGTAGCATGTTGCCAACCCTTTTAACATGTGTCAATTTGAAGTCCCGAAAGGTGGCTAAAAGGGATTTTTAATAAATTTATTTTAATGTCATGCTAGTGCGATGTGGCTATCATCCCATCAAAATGTACTGTTGACTTATTTCTAAATTCGAAAAACACAATGAAATTTTACAAAAATTTTAGGATGAATTCTTCATGATCGGAAAAATCAATATTATGATTTTACAGTGCATTCTGTCGGGAGGATAACCTAAGCATACTAAGCCTTTGTTTCATTATTTGTTACATCAATCAATCACTTTGCTCTAATGGCTATGTGGTTTCCATATCAATCTCTTACTACAAACCCTGTTCAGAGTGGACCAATGTTAACCTTTGACTCCCTGTCAAAATTCAATTTGATCCACCCAAACTCCAATCTTTCCCAAACATCACTGAGAGCTCCTTGCTCAAATGTAATCTAGATGTTATTACTTATAAAAACAATAGTGATATATATCATTTTTATGTTTTCACATAATCATACTTAATTACTATAACTTCAATTTAAAAAATAATAATAGAATGTAAAGTAAAAATAATTATAGAGATTTAAATCTTTTTGCCATATTTAATAAATAATAACCAAGATAAAAAATAACTCTTACCAGCAGGAATATGCAAGCCGGACAAGAACTGGATCACGTAGCAGCAAAAGGTTTCAGAAAACCAAGATAATTATGTTTTCGTGCAACTACCTGCAACTCGATTCCCATCAATCAGTCAATCATGAATGAAATTTTAGTAATAAACTACAAATTCCCTTTTCTCTTCAAAAGTTTATAGAACTCTCAAAGATTAATACTTGACTGAATTTTTCCCAAAAAAGATTTTGATTGATGATAAAAAGTTATACTGGGATTCAAAACAATGGTCTATAAAATATCTTTTGGTACCAATACAGATTCATTAAATATGAAACTTCCTTTCCCAATGCAGCAGCACAAACAGGCTGAATCTTGCATTAGTAAATGTACTGATTGTATTCCATTGGATCTCAAAACTCTTACTTCCTTTCCAAGCGCAACTGCTGTTTTCATGGAAAATACTATAATTTTATTCTTACCCAATGCATTACTATTTCTGTAAGCTTATTTTCATTCCAATTCCTTCTTTACAGCACAAACACACTAGTTCTTCACCCGCATAAATGGATATATGTTATTCCAGAAGATTTTGCAGATTTAGATCATAATTTTTGACAATTTGTCTGCCATTGCCATTTTGTACATTAAATCTCATTTGGGCATCCTCAAAGCCCTGCAAATGCTCTGAAGAAGTAAGAATGCCATTGAAATGCATTGGAGATAGAGATGAAGATGCCCAACAAAAGCTTTGTTTAATGATGTCTCCAATATTGTCTGAATTGCCAAAGTTGTTTTGCATTTCTGTGACTGGTGAATCTTTTGGAGGTGGGGAAAGCCAAACTGGATTGTTTGTGATTAATTCAATGGCAGCACTATCACCAATTTGCTTCATGACTTCTTCACCATTTCCACTGTTCTTTGTGGCTTCTAATGGGAGGTAATTGCCATCATTACCATCCATGATTTGCTCACTAACTGCTTCAGGATTAGCAGTAACAATATTATCTTCATTCTTGGGGTATGGTTTATATCTGTATGGTACTGGTTTTAGTATATTAGAGCGCTGGGTTTCTCTTTTGGCAGCTTTCTTGCTTAAACGTGAATACCATACATTTTTTATCTGGTTATCTGTTCTGCCAGCTATGCGAGATGCTATCAACGACCACCTGCAAGTGCTAGAGGTTTTTATTGTCATACTACAAACATAAGTTAACTCTAAAAAATCTGTGGAAGGAAAAGAAAAATAAAAACATTACATCTATATTTCATTTTTCTAGGTTAAGTTCAATTTGTAGTTCAAATATATTATGTAATTTTGATTTATGCAAGTCATAATAGATTCAAGGTTAGTTTATTTAAGATATTTGTAAATTAGACAGTCTATTGGATCTGAGAGTTGAGCTGCACCAATCTATGGGACTTAAAGTTGAACTGCATTAACCAAAAATTCTAATCAATAAATCATAATCTGAACTGCACTGATCTATAAAACTTAAAAGTTGATTCAATTACGCCAATTTATAAGATCAGAAAGTTGAATTATGTCGAAACCAACAAAAACTCCAACCAACAAACTATAATTGAAACTACACCAATCTATGAGACTTGAAAGTTGAATTGTGCCAATCTATAAGATTGCAAAGTTGAACTACGCTGAAACTAACAAAAACTCCAACCAACAAAACTGCACAAATCTATGAAACTTGAAAGTTGAATTGCACCAATCTAAGATATTGGAAAGTTGAACTATGCTGATATCAGCAAACCATAAAGTGAACTGCACCAATCTATAAGATTTGAAAGTTGAACTACGCTGATATCAACAAACCATAACTTAAATTGCACCAATCTATGAGACTTGAAAGTTGAACTGCGTCGATCTATAAGACCAAAAAGTTGATCTATGTCAAAATCAACAAAAACTTGAACCAGCAAACCATAACTTGAATTGCACCAATATGAGAGACTTGAAAGTTAAATTACATGCCAATCAATAAGATCAAAAAATTGATCTACGCCGAAACAAACAAACCAAACCATAACTTGAACTACATCAATCTATGATACTCAAAAGTTGAACGGCCTCAATCTATAAGACCAAAAAGTTGATGTACGCCAAAACCAAAAAAAACTCAAACCAACAAACCATAACACTAATCTTGGAAAAGCTAGATCTATAAATATAAATATTGACATATTGCCTATTGTTTTTCTCTTCTCAATCAATTAGACTGCTGCATTCTATGTACCAACTGCACATATTTCTTGTAGCAATTACACAAGTGGAGACCAACAAATACCTGTTACCGAGAAGCTTGTGAAGTCTGATAATGAGCTCCTCTTCATCTGCTGAAAGGCTATCATGATTCACATCTGGTCTAAG
Organism: Chamaecyparis obtusa; assembly: GCA_027943335.1. Classification (NCBI taxonomy): domain Eukaryota; kingdom Viridiplantae; phylum Streptophyta; class Pinopsida; order Cupressales; family Cupressaceae; genus Chamaecyparis; species Chamaecyparis obtusa. Next base: position 7,756 of record BSBK01004155.1, on the reverse strand, counting down.
ATAATTCATCCAACGTATCCTGCAACTCCTTCCACATCTTAGAAGACCTGCATTTTTTTAAATACCCAACATCGATTACCTCATTTTCTTCCTGATGATGAATTATAAGTATGAATTAAATCCAAAAGTTTGTATTCAATTATCAATTCTCTTCTCCACCCACAGAAAGAGGAAACCCTAATCAACATAAAAACTTCATACATAACAACAATCCCATGCACACGTTACCTATTTTGTGAGGCAAATTGCTCCAATTCCCTTCTCCATGAATTTGGACATAGTTTTCGAGGAGCAGATCTTCATGGGGAGTCCAAGCCCCTTTATTCAAGCCTGACCTTAAATCAGAGCTGCGTGGCTTCCTTACCATTTTTAATTCAGAAGCTTTTATCTCCTTCAGCTTTTCAAGAGGGTATAAAGCAAGAACAATATATATAACGAAGCCCAAACTTAAATCCATTTAACAAGCAAACTTGCACTGCATCTCAAGCGTGGTGAATTATAAATCTAGAGTATTTTATTTGGTTTACAGCAACAAATTCCAAACCAATCTTATCAGTTTTGGAAAGCTCGAGATATAACTACATTAGGAATCTCCATAGTTGGAAATATTAAAGTCAGAGATTTGACATTTTCTTTACGTCCCCATTATATAACTACATTTATTCTCTTTCACAAGGACAAGGATCCCCATGCTGTATAGTTCATCCATTGGCATTTTATAACGTGATGGAGGACTAAAAACAAGGAAGGAAAAAGAAGATGCATAAAAAAATATGGTGAATATGATCAATGGCAATCCATGAGCTCCATGTGGGTTTGCCCTCTCCTCTATCATGAGAAATCAATCTACCCATGTTTTTCTTCAATTTGTTGAATCTATGGCTACCAATGGAATTGTAATTGTGAGATTTCAAGAATAATTTGTAAAGCTGTCTAGAAATACATGGTGGGGGAGAAGGAATTGTTTGTATTTTTACAAACAAGCAAATGTGGTGATGTATCTTTATAGGAAAAGCAAAATTTAGTTAGAATGTCATATGTCACTGGAGGATGTTTGGTGTGGTGTCTTAGTTGATGAAATCATTATTGTCAATTATATTATTAAATATGAAGTTTTGATTTTGATTTTGATTTTTTTATGAGTAAATTTTGGGAATATTAATTAATAAGTTATAATTGAAGTCTAAGAATAACCATTTGGAATTGCATCATTAGATGTCACTTGGGGATTGGACATAAATCTCTATCTCGAAAATCTTATGATTTGGTGTGGTGTCATAATTGATTAATATTTACATTTTATTTATCATTGTTAACAATTATTGAATAATAAATTTGTATTTTCGTATATTAGATTTATAGTGAAAACAATATTGATTACCTCATTAAACATAGGCAAATTGACATTGTAGATTTCATTGTACACAGTAATATTAGACAATTGGGTATCTTAATCTAGATACTCAATGATGTTTGATTCACTATAATAATTCATTGATTCAATTTATTCTAAAAATAATAATTTAACTAACCAAACTTTTGCACAGACATCTAAAAATTGACCACAATTATAGAACAATATTAGAATTTGATAACTTTATTTCAATATTTTATTTTATAACGTGATAATAGATTTCTATATATTTTAATACTTCATATATAAGTAAGCTCAATGTCATCTATAAAACATGTTAATAATCAACAAATAAATCCATTATCAAAATACAGTCTACAAATCCATTTTCCTTGGGATTTTATGAAGCTGTGTTGCTTTGTACACAAGTCCTTATTTTTATTTATACTTCAAATACGTAGATGAAATAGTACATTTTTAATAAATATGATAGGGTATAGGTTTTACAAAAAAATTATAGGCTTCTATGGGTGTTGACATTTGCTTGAATTTGGTTATCTTTTTCTAGTGACAAGTGGCCTCTTTTATCTAAGGTATAAAACATAATCTTATGTTTTTCACACCTTTAGTACAAGGACAATATGTAACAAAATATATTAAAAATGAATACAAATATTTAATGTAGGAAAATATATAGATTAATTAATTCTTAGTTCAGCTTCATTATAATGGTAAAATTTACAAAATTCAAACCATTATAAACTTACAATAACCCAAGATTTCCACAATTCCCCCCTCTCCTTCCTTTTTCGCTAGACTGACATAAAACCAATGTCATGTGATCATTGTGAATGTCAAATTATTTATAAAAAAAAACAAATTCTCCTTAAATATCTCATAATAGAGATTCCCTAAAACTATAGACTAAAAGGAAAGCTACACCCATTTAGGAAGTTATTGAAGCTATTCATGATATTTTTTTATTTAATAAATAAATAAACTATCTTTTAGAATATATCATATGCATATTTTGAAAAGAAGAAAAGTGTATGGAAATACTTCCTAAACTAGTTTTAGGGAATAAATTATTATATAAATATTTAAATATGTATGATTATACAAAGGATAAACACATAGAAAACATAAACAAAATCATATCACAACATAGGTGTACATGGTGAAGAATTTTTTAGAAGTGATCCCCCACACTCTAGAAAGAAACTAAATGTATTATTTAATAAACTAAACATAGTTACAATACAATTATAGAGAAAGCCTTTACAACACCAACTATAGATTTGGAGTAATTTTCACAACATATTAGTATATATAAACTTTCTATCCAATATTGTATATGAAAGCATTAAATGGTAATTACAAATTATGAGCTAAAACCACCCCCAAAAAGCAGCACCTAAAAACTTGGAAAACCAACACCTAAATCCAGAGATGAGTTGAAAAGCTAAAATAACATATTACTTTCACTTGTCATAACCATGTAATAACCTAAAAAGTGAGCTTTCCAAATTTTTGGATTTATCATCTCCATTCAAACATGTCTTATGATATCTCGTAACATGCAACATAAGCTTGTAAAAAATTGTGACTCCCTTGTACAACTCTTTTCCATGTCCAATGTATTTTTACATCTGCAATGCAAGCAACAAAACTTTTGGACACCATTCTTTTAATTTGGGAGGCTATTGAGGCTCTCTTTTTTTAATTATAGATAGATAAAAATATATCTAGACAACATTCATCCATTGAAGAAATTCCAAACAACCTAGAATTTTTATTTTGTCCAAAGACAAAGAATATAAACCAAAAATTAATTTTTTTATGTTCCATAATCTAAAACTACATTCTTCACATAATCAATATTAGGAGAAAAGTTGAGATACCTTTCCTAACAATATTTCATTTTTTCAAATCCTTATAAGAGAAAAGGGGGTACCAACAAATTTAAAATAGTTATTAGTGGTTGAGAGGCCAATAGACTTGTATTACCACCTAAGCTCTAAATTCACTAGATTAATCAATTCATATGAAGTATTTAGCAAAGTGCCAAATTCCTTCAGCATCACCCTTCCATCATCTACCATGTCAAAAATATAATGGTACAAGACATAAATATGTTTTTTCCTCACATGGAAGGTTAGGTTTTTTTACTAAACATATGGCACTCTAATTTTCATATACAACTATAATAGCTCCTATAGACTTAGGTGATAACCTACAATTGATTGAATATCTCGATGAACTGAATGGACAAGTGAAAGACAATGATTAGAGATTACTGAGAAACTAAAGTGATATGTAAGGCAATTAAATCAGTCAATATGTATTGTCATTGATGTCAACTAGTTTTGACTATACTTATCATGATGGTTACAAACATTTGAGGAAAGAAGAATGGTAAAGGAATGATATATCCACATGAAAATAAGATGAATATGGAGATATGACTAAGGTATACGTTGGGTAACTTATTGATGAGTCTATGATATCATTTTGTTGACTTTATTATATTACATGAATTTGTTATGTATTGAAGATCAAAATTGAACAAGTTAATGTGGTCGGTAATTGAATATTTTTGTATACATCAAGCCAATGCAGTGTATACTAAGTAATAGTAATAACCGCTTGTTAGTATTCACCGTCACATTTATGTATTGACCAAGTAAGTGAAATAATTAAAGTTTATAACAGCCGACTAAATTAATGAGTTGGCAAGTTGCTTATGATTCCGAGGTTAAAGATAAAGTTTTTTGTGAGGATCCAACGACTAAAAAAATTCAAGATTGATCGAATGGAGAAGGATGAAACATGTTATAGACACATCTACCAAGGAAGCTTGAAGCGGCAAAATGAACGATGGAGATTAAGAGGCAAAATATAATGGATGAGAATAAAATGGTTTATGGCATTTATTTAAGTCATTATTGAGTCTGGAGCTTATTGAAGAATGCAGGAGAAATCATGTGGAAAGACTATTTTCATGCACTACTGATCAAACTGGTTACAGACAGAACTGAGCTGAACTGCAAGCATTACCGAGTGATAGGGTATTATTCACCAAGCTTAATATATTGAAGGATATGAAGGATTGAAGTGATTATTGATCAAAGGAGGTATTTTGAGCTTAGCATATATTTGAAAATCTACATAATTATTAGTTGTATTTGAATCAGATCACTATTGTATCAGTTTAACCATTGTTACAGCTAAATATCTTAATCGAGTGGACTTAACAGTCTTATTTGTATTTCAATATGACATTCCATTAATGTTGTTGGTTTTCTTGTTGACCCCATAGTGAATGTTGGTCACGAGTTAACTGTTAGTGATAAATCCTTTAACCAGATCACACCTCACAGTATGCATTATAACCTTTAACAGGGTTGGCTTCTAACTGTGCTTACTTCAGAAGAGTGAAATGTTTTGGGTTACCGATCCCAAGTGGTTTTTCCCTTAGTAGGGTTTCCATGTTAAATCCTATGTGTTATGTGTACTTGATGTGATTGGATTGTTATTTTACTTTTCACATTTCATATTTGGATTAATCAGTAATCACAGTATTGAATTTACTGGTATTCGGTAAATGAACATAAATTTATTGTTGATAGCTTACCGAGTTGATTATTTGTTTGAAAAAGGTTTGATTATATACATCTGGAGTTTGGGACTGTAGGATAACTAGAATTAATTGATTCACCCCCCTCTCAGTTATCTAACAATTGGTATCACAACTTGTGTGCTTGAAAAGGAAGTTTAAAGGACTGGAGCTAAAGATCACAAGATGTATAAGAGAGAGGTACTAAAGCTGAACAAAGATAACTTCACAACATGGAAAAGTAAAATGAAGTTGCATATATCTAGAATCGGTGAATCTGCATTATTTTACCTGAATAATGAGTACATACAACCATCTATTGGACCTTGACTATTGATCAGCTGAGAGATAGACATGAACATAACATGACAATGATAGAGATTGTTGTTGCCTTATTTGATGTAGATTTTGAAGATATCAAAGTATGTACTTCAACAAAAGAAATGTGGGACAAATTGACACTATTCTACAGAGGATATGTGAATGTGATGAGAGCAAGATTTGAAAGCCTTAGAGAAAGATTTGGTGACATGAAAATGAAAGAAGGAGAAAACATTTCACAGTATAGTAACCAAATCAAGGAGGTTGTCAATATTATTCAAGGAGCAGGAGGTGCTATTGATGAAGACATTGTTGTGAGTAAAATTCTTAGAACCTTTTTGCCAATCTATGCTATTAGAATCTCTGTAATTCATGAAATGAGATCTGCACCGGGTAATGTTGTTACACTTGATAGTCTAATCGGTAAATTGACTACTTTTGAGCTGAATAACTATGATAACAATATTGTATCGAGTGTTGAGTTTGCATTTATGTCATCTTTGAAAATTGGAAAATCAAGAAGTAAGTAAATGATAAGGAATGAAAGTGATAGTGACAGTGATGAAGATGGACTTGATGAACTTGAAGCACTTATGGCTAGGAGGCTGCAGAAAGGTAAAGGAAGGTATATAGGGAAATTACCTTTGGCATATTTTAATTGTAAAAAAATTGGTCATATTGCAGCTAGATGTCCTAATAGAAAAGATGATGACAAAGGCAATGACTGATTTGGTAAAAGGAAGAATGATAGAAGAGATAACTGAGATCATAGAGGCAACCGACACTATGATAGAAGAAACAACTGAGACTACAAAGACAAAGGCAAGAATGCATGTTACCTTGTTGGAGATGATGATGATGATGATGATGAAACTGACACCGATAGTGATGAAGACATTGAGGAGGTATTCGTAGCTTTGAAAGAATATTCAAAAAAAGAAGAAAGGTATGTAGAAACATCACTTATTTCTAAAGTTAGAAAGAATGATACATGGATTGTTGATAGTGGATGTACACATCATATGACTGGTGATGAGGAAAATTTTGAATACCTTGAACACTATAATGGAGGATCTATTAAAATGGGTAATGATACACCTTGTCAAGTAAAAGGAAAAGGATCTATCATGTTGAACAATAAGATCAAATGTGAAAATGCATATTGGGTGAAAGGACTTAACTATAAATTGTTAAGTGTAGCACAGTTTAATAACTCAGGTCACTGAGTTGCATTTGAAAGTAGGAAGGTGAAGATCTATGATGAAACGGGAAAGTTGGTTGGTACTAGTGAACAATCTAAAGGTAATCTATTCTATCTTGACAATGCTAAAACTTCTTGTTTAATGGCTAGAACTTAATATGTGTGGTTGTGGCATAAAAGGTTATGTCGTGTGAATTTTGACAACATGGTTAAGATCAGTAAGAAAAGAAAAGTTAGAGGTTTCTGAGCTTATCTAAACCTGACCATGTCATGTGTAAACAATGTCAAATGGGAAAAATGTCAAAATCTAGTTTCAAAAGCAAGACATATTCATCTAAAGCTATTTTAGAGTTGGTTCATACCGACTTGTGTGGTCCTATGAGAACTCGGAGTTAAAATGGTGACATATACTTTATTTTGTTTGTTGATGACTTAGGATGATGATAATTATGCTTTTGAAAGAGAAATTTGAAGCTTTTAAAATGTTTAGATGGTATAAAGCTAAAGTGGAAAAGGAAAGTGGAAAGGAGTTAAAATGCTTAAGATCTGATAGAGGAGGTGAGTTTATTTCTAATGAATTCACTAATTTTTGTAATGAGAATGTAATTAAAAGACAGGTTTCTGCACCGAGAACACCACAGCAAAATGGAATTGTTGAAAGGAGAAATAGATCCATAGTTGATTGTGCTAGAACACTAATGATTGAGAAATATGTTACACAAATGTACTAGAGAGAATCTATTAGCATTGTCATATACACATTGAATCAAGTAGAACTGAAGAAATATTCAAACAAGACACCTTATTAATTATGGTTTGGGTACACACCTAATGTCAGCTATTTCAAAATTTTTGGAAGTAGATGTTACATTCTAAAAGATGATAGAAATAGAAAATTTGATTCTAAAGGTGATGAAGGAATATTTTTGGGATATTCTACTAAGAGCAAAGCTTACAAATATCTGAACAAGGTTTCTAACAAAATGATTGAAAGTGCTAATGTGAAAGTTGATGAGTTTGCTGAGAAAAATGATGAAGAAAGTAGGAAGGAACTAGAAGACTATGATAGATATACATTCATTGAGTTACCTAACCCTCTACCCGAGCAATAGGTAGAAGCTACCAAGAATGTAATGTCCCTAGTATTATTGGAATATCTTTCTAAGAATCAACCTGCAAGAAAGATGTTAATAACAATGATATGAAACGTGAATAGAAAGCTAAATAATTAATTATCTACCCCAACTAATTAACCCCTCCAAAA